>JAUBOC010000170.1:6334680-6387151 GCA_032275365.1 Anablepsoides cearensis | reverse complement strand
CTAAAAACCACACAAGGGAAGATGAGGGAAAAAAAACAAAAACATCATATTATGTCAGCAACAGTGACACACTATACATTTATAGAAAAAACCTCTGCATAGAGCACATTAATTAGCCAGAGGAGTAAGTGAGTTTAAGGGTGTGTGTATCTGAAGCCATGAGTGTTGTATGCTTGTGTGTGAATTCAGATCAAAACATTGCAGTTCCTCTTTATATAGACCCCAACTGAATGATTTAAATGTGAAAATGATTTAAAAGGAAATGTGATGTTTTCTTTAAAATTAATCAGGTAGTAGTTTTACTTCTACTTTGTAATTATTTGCAGTTCATCAAATCACATCTTGATCATGGTAAAATCAATATAACACTGTCAAAACATCAGTCATAGCTTGACAAAAGAAGTGAAATGAATATTTTCAAACAGAAATGATATAAAGTTATGACTTAGGCCAGAAAAAACAGTTACATGCCAGGTCTCTTGATGGGTATAAGATGACACAAACTTCTAAGGGCATAGCTCTGTATGAATAAAAAAAACAGCTTGCAAGGTTAACTCAAGAATGTGTTATATATTATTTAGAGTACCAAAAAGCATAGTCTGTTCAAAAATACTTTTTTACTATATGAAAAATACAGCTGGTTTGTAGTTGCATTGAGTGTAGTTTAAAATAGCAACTCTCACTATGAACAGCTTCTTTTGGCCATTTCAGGGAAGAAATGTCAAACTTTTGTAAAAGTGTGTGATGCAAGATTGGAGAAATAAACAAGTTAGCAAGTAAAGATGTCTAATACATATAAAGTGTCTGTTCATTTAGTTCATTTAGGCTCCAATGGACTGTAGAAACAACTGCAAAGCATCTGTTGTGCAAAGATCGCCACAGGGGGTGAAGCGTAATTCCATAAAGGAGGGGGGCACATAGTTGTAATTGTAAAGACGGCGGGGATTTGAGGTGACAAACCCAAAGTACCATGGGATATTAGTATTCAGATGGGTATTCAACTTGATGGGAACTGCCATTAGTAATGAACTTCCAGGCTTAGAGAGGTGATTTGCATCAAAGATGAACCCTGAAAATGTAATGATGTTCAGAGTCAAATCTGCCAGGCAACGCCAGGAGGGACAAGTTCTCTTGTTGAGTTTTTTTCTCTCTTTTTTTTTGTAACCTCCTTTTTGATTAACTGTGAGATGACCAGACTTACGATCTTTGAATTTAGGATGTCTTGATTTGATTTGTGATCGAGAATGACATGAAAAGATTACAAAAATGGAAATATGTCATGTTTTATGTGCCAGGGCAGTAAAATAATTTCAGCTGAGTGATATTTTATATAATTATCTGCTGCTTCTAAATGGAAAAGGCAGGTGATAATGTTTTTACCTGTGTCTGTTTGTGTGTGTTATCAAAGAACCTTATGGACAAATGAAAGAGACTTGCAGAATGTAATCACTGGGTGTACATGTGCAACTAAATAACATTTAGAGTCAAGCAAATGCAAAAGATCTGACACACGTATATCATATTTTTCAGTCAAAAAATGACTGAAAATCAGTCAAAAAAACGTGTCATGAAAGAAAAAAAAACATAATTCACACTATACCAAAAGTCACATTCGTATAGAAATATATTTCACAAAATATAAGAACATACATTTAATGTGGAATAACACCGAACAGAATAGAATAGAATAGAATAGAATGATTTTATTGTCATTACACGCATGTATAACAAGATTAGAACCACTCCCACAGCAGTGCAAATACACATTAAAAGAAATAGAAAAGAATAAAAGAGTAACAGGATAAAATTAGCTAAGATAGGCCTATATATTTGCATGTATACATACATGTATATATATGCATATACCTACATATGTACAACAATAAAGAAAACAATGAAGAACAATGAGAGTAATTTGTAAATGTGAAACTAAAGTAGAAAAGTTAAACAACAATATTGCACATTGTTTAAGTATTGCACATTATGTATATTGAGGTATATGGATTATGCTGGTATTGCAGGTGATCATTAAGAAAAAGTGACATGTGTCCCACAGATGTATTTGTTTCACAGTAGGTGAGTTTCTCACTGATTGTACTAACTGGGATGCTGAATAGCCTTAAATAACATAAGCCAGCAAACGGTAAATTTACCAATCTCATTCAACATCACAACATTAGCTTTCTTTATTTTCTTCATTGCAGTAACATCTGCTTTTCACAAGTTTCTCATTCACTTCAAACTTTCTTTCTCGATTACCATTTTGGGCTGCATGCATTTTTTTTTTTACCTGTACAGGAACAACCTATACTGTAGTTGTCACAAGCCATGGTTGCAGACGATAATGTTTCCCCTTGGTTCATGTCGGTCAGTATGAACTAAAATTGAATGCATCAGTCAAAATATGCATCATGAAGAGGGTGAAAAAACATATGTTGCACCTGACTATAAAGTGCAGGGCCAGCTAAACTATGAAAAAAAAGTGTGAATAATAGTCCGGAAAATATGGTAATTCTCTCACACAATCTGTGTCTTTGAATTGGCTTGTATGGATCTGATTTGTGATTAAGAATGCCATGAAAAGATGAATAAGTACAGATACGTCATATTCTGGATCTTTATGGATGCAAAATAGTTTCAGTTGAGTAATACAGGATCTAATTCCTGATGCTGATTTTTGCATTTACAAGTCTACTTACAGTGTGCTTGTAAGAAACATAACTACCACAATACACTATTTGCACAGATGGAAATCTATTAAACTATTTAGAAAGAGAATGTAGCCATGGTATCTTTCAGGTTCCAGACTCCCTGCTAATAGTTGTTCCAGCAGAATGATGTGTGCGTTTGAGTGCTGCAGTTCATGATTCAGGCATGATTAAGGATTTATATTGCATCTTCATAGTCCCATTATGCTGTCAGCCATTTCCTGTGCTCCCGCACACAAGCGAGCAAACTTATGCAGCTGTGCACAACCCGACAGTGGGAGCGGAAAATGGGAAGCCGCTCTCCTGTGACGGAAAAACAGAATGCATCATTTCCATTTGTATGGAACGGTGCAACAGCAGGGTCAGAGCACGGTTTAGACGAATGCCTCCCCTCACAATGAGAGGGGCTGCTACATGATCAGTGATTATTTAGAGACAGTGTATACACTTGACATGACAAATTGTTCCTACATCTTTGTGACTGATAATCCATCTATAAGGATTGTTTTTTTTAAAGGTTACCAATAGTAATGACAAAAATGACCATAATTCTCTGTCCCTAAACTGCATTTATCATCTGGCTGCTCTTCTAACAAGTGCAGAGTGTGAGATGAAGAAAAACTGGTTCACATGCTCAAATTGCTTAGCAAGATAAATGCAGTGTCTGTCGGGTTTTGTGTTGCAGCACCCAGGAATGCAGACGTACAGGAGGAGCTTAGATTTAATTATAATCAAAAACAAAAGGAAAAACCAAAAGGCTGCAACAATTACAAAATGAAGCTGGAGGAGAATAGAAGGAAAATCGAACATGGCAAAACAAAGAAAGATCAGAGTATAAATGGACTGGGGCTGATGAGGAAATGGAAGATATGTAACACTAATGCTGACTGGTAACAGGTGTAAGTGGAAAAGTGGTACTGGCACAGGGAAAAACTTAAAAGAACAAAACTAAACACAAGAACAAACATAAAAATACATGATTAAAAAAATAGGAATGGACCTAGCAAACAACACAAATCCTGACAATGTCTGGATTCTTGGTCTGTCAGAGCTAATGTAATACTGCAAAAGAAGAAGGTGACCATTGTTAAATTACTGGGTTCGTGATCAGTGGTTTGCAAAAAGAAAAAAGGAGAGAAGGTAGCTAGCAGCATCTGCACAGTTCTCCAGTTTACTGACGGAAGCTGTGTAAATGGAAAAGACCTGAGCTGCGGGATGGAACATTCAATTTTGTCAGAAGAATGCATTCTCCTCCGTGTAGGCAGTGTTGGGGGGCATAGCTGACTCACTTGAGGACATTTTTGTTTGTTGGTGTTTGTTTCTGTTTGAGTCGCATGTGAATAAGTTTCTCTCTTAACAGCTTTCATACTTTTCTTGAGTCAGCATGTAAGAAACTGTAGTAACTGAATGGCAATGGATTTTAGTGAACACGCTGGTATACAACTTTGATGGTATGATAACCTTAAGCAAACAAACCACGATGGTGAGCTCCACTCGTCACGTGTGTGTATGTGTGTGTATGTGTGTGTATATATATATATATATATATATTTTTTTTTTTTTTTGGACGCATCCAACATCAGGAATTACAGGTCAGTTCAGTTGAAAGGTTGGAGGATTGAGGTCTTTGACACAATTGAAAAGCGAAAGGAGTTGTTAAAAACGTTTGTTTTTTTTTTTCCAGTGACTTATAACTTGGCTTGCTGCATCTATCGTTTGTGAATTTTTATCACTTGAATTACCACCTTAAAGAAACTTCAAAGTGATGTTTAAAATTTGTGTATTATTTCCCTGCATGTGTGACTGACTGTAGTAGAAGTCTAGTATAAAGTCTATGAGTCAAGCTAGCAGTAGGCTACAGTAAAAACATGTACTGTATCTGACAGAAAGTGCAGGGATATGATCTGGGTGGTCCAGTGTTGGTCTTTTACTTCTGATCAAATGTTTGGAGCAGACTTTAAGTCCAGGATTGCACTTTTTTTCAGTCAAATTCAGCTGGTCTAATCGCTCAAATGCAGATGCTAGCTAGCATCTTAGCTTGGGAAAAGTGACAAATACGCATTCCATGTGAGGATGATGGCTGTATCCTGAGTCACTGTTAAAAGTACTGTAGCCCAATGTTTTGTGGGGTGGGGTTTGATGCTGTTTTCCCAAATTTCTTTAAGTTTAAATACAACTAAACTGCATACTGGATATGGCATACATGGCCTATGGAGTTTGTGCATGCCAGTGTCAAGCGGACATAGTCACGTGACAAGTGATTTTAATAAATAACTGCAGTGGAGGCCCCCATAATGTGATATTAGTACAAAAAATGTAACCAAAAAACATTGTAAAATGTATTATGTAATTCACTTGTTTGGATCAGAAAAGTAACTAGGCCTACTATTCTTACTGTAGCTCTTGCAGGTTTTTGCAAACATTTGTTTCAAAACAGAACTTCCTTAATAAGGATTGATTAGTGTTTGTCCTTTGATAAATGATCTGTCAGTGCAGGATATTCTCAATTTAATTTAACATAGGAGAACACTTATTTTTCATCCATTGTTCACTATTGGCTGATGGCTCATGGCAAAAGGTGGGGAGAGATAAAACTACAGGAAAGGCATGATGGAAAAATGTAACATTTCAATCATTGTTTTTGTCACAGCATGATATACTTGCGAATCTAAAACCAACCATACACGTGCAAAATGCAAGGTAATTTAAAAGACTGAGTTAACTGTCATAGCAAAAAATTATCTTTTTGTAAAAACAACAAAATAAATATCATCAAACAAAACATTCATTATTGTTTAATCACAAAAGCTAATTTAAATAGTATGCAGTATGATTTAAAACAAAACTACTGCCAACAAGATGGATGTGGAGTTACCAGTCCACACAGTGTGTGAGAAAACATCTGCTAGAGCCTATTAGGCATTTATACTCCACACTGATCATGATAAATAATTCTGCACATGCTTGTAGAGTTTTTTTGTACTTTAAAAATATAAAATAAAATAAAAAAATCTACAATTATAAATTATTAATTCTGACAAATGAGGGAGGTTCTAGCATTCCAGTTGCTCGTAGATATCTGTCTTGGCAACAATGAGTGATTTTATTGTGAAATCTATATTAATGTTTATAATTCTACATAATAAATTAGACTTAATACATCAAAGAAGACTAATACAAAGATGTATTGGACACTTTTTATTGGTAACTTCATGCAATTCAACCATTTACCCAAGACAGATTAGATTCTAATTTTGTAAAAACTTGGAAAATCCATCATGTATATAAAACATAGCCCAATACTAAAGCCAGCACTCAAGCATGTTCACAAAGTCCACTGAAAAGGTTATAGACCCATTAAATGAAAATTATGACCAGCTGTCACTCCCGTACATATGGTCAGGAGGTGCCCTTGTCCACCTCTTGGGAGGCTCAGTCAGGCATCATCATCGTCATCGTCCTGAAAACTAATAAACAAAAAGCTAGTCTGATCATACTGTTCATGTCCAAGGTTCAGGGTGTAGAAGGTGTAATTGTATCCCACAACATAAATTTTCCCTGACTTTAAATCATTACAATGCATAAAACCAACACTCTGGCTGAATCTGAAAGGTCTAAACCGAAACACTGTGCCTCAATTGAGTTGGAGGACATTTTTAGAGTTACACAGTTTGAAAGATTATGAACAAATAGTATTGTATGTGTTGAAAATAGTTATTTGATCTCGGTTTGGAGAAATTATTTAATTCCGATTGACTGGCTTACAACTAAAGCTAAAATGGACTGATTGTCAATCTAAAACAACTCTAATCTCAAAGATGTCATAGTGGTTCAAACTAGCACTAATATAAATATTTATATTGCTGTTAATTTTGTAATACATACCATTTGGTCAAAATTAAACTATTTCACAAAACCAAAGTTGTTTAAACAGGTGCCTAAAATAGGTGAAATTTTAATTGTCCATAACAATTCCACATAACTCCACATTATTAAATCTGAGCTATTGTTTATAGTCAAATTATGGTGTTTATAGAGGATTAACAATATTAGAACCAGATTTTTATAGTAACAATGCAAAGCTTAATTTCAACTAGAAATGCTCATAGTTTTATCCAACAGTCAATAAATATAATCAAATAAAATTATTATACAACCTTTTTTGGGGGGACTTAAATTACTTTTTTAATCATTTCCACATCTTGTAATTTAACTGCTGAGTAACTGAAACGCACACTGTGTCAACTCAACACTTGACGCCTGACCACAGCTTCTCGTAAAGTCAGTGTGGAAACAGTTTTCTGCTAGTGCATTTTACGACTGAACATGATACATTTTCATGGAAGAATATTTCATTGGCCCGACTAGAGGAAACACAAGGTCATAAAACGACAAGTGTGTGAGTCTGAGCCAGGTAGTGGAGGGGAGCTAACATTAGCAGCTTTGATCTTAGCTGCGTTCAAAAGTAATTTTCTACTAGATTAACTGGATACTGCAGGGTCATACTTAATGCATCTAATGATCTTGAGAAACTTCTCGAGCCATGTAAGGGTGCTCGCTAATTAGAAGCAAACAACTTTGTTGAAAATTGATGTAGCAAGAAGGGCGCGTTGAGTTGTCTATACAACATTATATTCACTGCAGCAAAGATATGTGTCATGATTAAATTTAAGGAAAGGGCGACACAATGTTGCATATTCTGAGTGTGTATTTCATCAGTCTTAAATCCAGCCATATATTCCCAAAAGATCATGTGGTGATAGAGCTGTATTTCATACTAAAACAACATCGACCGCAGCCTGTTGTGATACCCATCAGCTCCCACATTTACTTTTGGTGGAGAATATCTGTCTGCTCGAGTTGAAAAGCCTGACATAACCCCGATTTCCATTAGGGCTCTTTGAAAGCCAAAAGGTCCTCTGTGCGGGATGGTCGCAAGCATGAATAATCTCTATGCTGGCTTCTCCTGAAGCAGGCTTTTAGCCATATCAATTATTGAAGCGGCTGGTGCCAGGTTTTTCCCTTTCTCAGAAAGAAGTCAACTCCTATGAAGTCAGTTTCCTCAGACATTTATGCCACACGTCTCTCTAAAAGTATCCATCTTAGTTTGATGGTACCATTTTCAAATGGAGCAATCACAAACCATGAATCATGAAGCTATCCAGCACCGTTGTGCATGAAGTTTTAAAAGTGATTACATTTCAGAGGATTTTGTGGAGGCATTTTACCAGCTGATGGTTGTGAACCCAACACTCTCCAACACTCTGCTTTTATTATTTGAACTACCAAGTCTTGTTTACATTCCCCTAAAAATCAAGCCACATGACGAGATATTAGCAACGCCTTGTTGGAACAAACTAACCTGCCTGTTACTGAATGTATAGTACATGAAGGTTAATGAAGTAACTCAGCGTCTCACCGTTTTGCCTTCTGTCTTTTTTCCTGCTCAGTAGGAAGACTCACCTAGTTGCTGAACCTCTCCTGAGCCCCCGCTGACTCTGGCTTCTGGTGCTCATAAGCTGCCCCTGTTCAAGCAAAACCAATGAATCCGCCCAAATAATTCAGTTTCCATTTCATGTTGGATGTTGATCCACGATCCTATAAACTGCATTATTAAAACCCCCAAAATTAAACTGCATATAATTGTCCCAAGTCAGCAGAGATGATAAATAAGCTTGCAACATAAAAACGTCTTGTAAAATATACTCCAGAGTGACAGGAGCATTGGTGAAAATGGAGTCGTCCCAAAGTAGTGCATGATTATTTATATATTCCCTACCACATAGTCTTTATCTGTGCATGTTTAATATACTCAAGAGGATGAAATGAGGTTTGATAGAACATGTCTTACTCAGGTGGGTTTGGTAGAGGTGACATCTATTTTATTTCAGTTTTGTTGCGTTTGACAAATTGTGTTTGTCTTCTTGAATTTTACTAATATAAAAAAATAGTGGTTTTCCTTCTTTTCGGAAATTGGCTCTGTTTTTGAAGAAAATGGCATCATTGCTCAAGATAACAACAAGCAAATAGAATATGCAAAGTGAAATGCTGAGCTGGCAAAAGACCAAAGGGAAAAGATGGTAGACTGATCCAGAGGGTCCTCAGCAAACTGCGGATGTAAAATCTTAGATTAAATGAATCGAGCCCAGCTAAATATAAGTTGATTGTACTGTGAAAGGTGGGGTGGTCTTGAGATCTGCTATCCTTTTGCCTGAGGTGATCTTTACTCAAAACACTACATCTGGCTGAGCTGATGTGTAGTCTGTAAAACAAGACGAGGGAGGGGAGCATCTGAGCGTAAATGGCGCTTTGTGCCTGGCTTCCTGCCTGCCGTGCTGCTTGCCCAGCCAGGCCTGTAGAGAAAAGGCCCCCCCTTTCCGCCCTTCCTGCTCCATATCTCCTTTTCATCTCCCTCTTTACCCATCCATTCTGGCACCACCCCAAAGGGGCATCCAACACTATCACTCCCTCTCAGCTTTTGCTCTCTTCCTCCCACTCCCCTCACTTACGTTGTAAATGGAGGAATATCACAGCTAATCTGTCATGTTTATGAATGACACAGGGCCTACGGAGAGTTGGGGCGCCTTGCCAGGAGTGGCATATATCTCTGTTGCATGCCCTCCACTTGGCTGATCCAATCTGCCTTATCAGTGATGGTGGTAAAAAGAATGTTTATGGAGGATAACAGGAACGCTAAGATTGGTGATTTTTAGGTATTTTTAACAAAACTAATGTAATTTAATCAAGTTATACGCAAATTCCAACTAAAATCAACATGTATTTTTTTTATCTGTGTAGCCTTTTTTAAGTAAGTGGTAATAATGTTTAAAAGTGGCTTCTCAAGAGATGATTTCTATTTCACTTTTTCAAATTTTTTTGTCGTGTTGCCTTTAAACCGATGGAGGTTTTTTCAAAATTTCCCATAATCCAGCCCCATTCATATATATATATATATATAGGGGTGCACCAATAAATTGGCTGGCTGATCGAACGGCATTGAAGTTGTAATTGTGAGCTTATAACACCTGACGGTGTCAGTTATACAAAAATAAAATAAAATCTGTATTGGCCAAAATTGGAATTGGCAGGTTAGGCTTTTGTAATAAGCCAGAAAACTGCAATCAGTGCATTCCCAGGGGGATACTTAGCCAATGTGGATGGCATCTTAATGCAGTGTAAATCCGTCTAATTGCAAAATGTAATATTGGCATGCAGTTTATGTCTGTGATTCATTGCAGTCCCTTGGGATGTGGGTATTGCGTGCACTGATACTGCAAATATGATACATTTGTGATATATTGTGCAGCCTAGATCTCAGTATGTAGAACTAGGAGTTTTACAACTAGTTCTCCAATGTCATTCAGTCTGGGGAAAGCTTAGACTTGTTCATCTGTGAAGGTTTTTGTGTAGGAAAAGCCTAATGATTAATAAGATTGATTTTCCAATGCTTCCCTAATAATCTCAGGCATTAGGTGAGGGTTTTTTAATGACAAATAAGCTGCATTCAATTAATTACACAATCTCAAAGGGGATTTATGGAAGAAACAATCAGTGTGGGGCAAAGAGAGCCAAGATGCTATTTTTCATCCAGACAGACTGCTATGAACCCTTGGTTCAGAGAGCTTTCCGTGCCTTCATCTTCCTCCTCCTTTACTTCACTGCAACATTCATCATCACTTGAGTTTTAAGGAACACTCTGGATAGTATTTCATGGCCTATTCCTTCCCCACCTCTTAAGGCAACGTGGTAAAAATAAAATTTTAGAGGAAAGTCGATGGTCCCTAGCTGTCTGCCCCCAGGTTTTTTAACAGTTTTCATAAAAAGGATTGTATTTGTTCAGCAAATTACCGAACAACCTTTTAGAGGTTTCAAGCCAGGGAGACTTAATGCCACTTTGTGTCAGACCGGGAATGTTCGCCTAAAAACTCTATTACAGTAAAATGAAATTAGCAGTTTGAGCCAACAGTGGCACATTCACAGTGATATTCATTATTGGGCTCTGTACCTGTGAAATCGGCTAATAAGCTGAACTGAAGCATATTTTTTCCTCGGCCCAGCTTAGCTTTTACCACAGATTTTCACAGAATGCACCATATTCAGATCAAAATAGTGTAGAGCAACACTTTTGCCAAAATATAGCTTAAATTTTCTGGTTTTATAAAAGCCTTAATGTAGGCATTATCAATTTTTTTTTTCCACATGAAAACCTACAAATTCTTAAATCTAGCTCATTAACTTTTAGAGTCAATAGTGCTGAGTGGTATATCGTTTCGTACCGAAAACCGTTTTTTTATCTTTATTATTATATTAATATTTTTAATACTGACATACCATTTTTTTAACCGGTATATTCAGGCTAATTAGCCTGAATATGTTCGGAAAGTTGCGTCGCACCCACCAGTGAACCGTTCAATGGGGGACATTTGTCCTCGCAGCATTGTTATGCGCATTAGCAAGTACGTGTGTAAATCACCAGCTTTATCACGATACAATATTACATCAATATGTTTGGATGACGATTCGATATTTCTCAATATCACAAAGTCTGTCACAATACAATTTCGATCTAATTCAGTTCACATGTCTGTGATCGGTGTAATGCGGTATCATATGCCCATCTAACACATTGACTGTGTTAGATGGGCATATTATATTGATTCACATCAAGCGTATGATGACGATATAGATAGATATTTTCATTTTGCCATGATATAACTGAATCATGAACCATTCGAATGGATATTTCAAAATAGATCGATGTATCGTTACACCCCTATTAGCAAGCTGATGTTATTGTTGTTAGATCTGGCTCCAAGTGGCGATTCCACTGCTTATATTGACTGACATAAAAAACTCTGGTTTTTGCCATCACTGAATGTAATACCTTTTCAATGATGTGCACAAATACATGTATTGTGCAATGTTAACGTATGGAGATGCTAATGTTCTTCTATTGTGAAAGGTCTGGGGGAACAGGTTTTGTACTGGGGTTGAGTTGATTGGTGCACGGAGGCTGAGTCAAGTCCTGTTAAGCTTTTTTAAGTAATACAGAATAGACCCGATAATGATCTTTGCTCAACCCTCTTTCTTCACGATTGCACCAAAATGCGTGACTACTATCTACAACCAGGCAAAGAAGAAAAGACACGTAGAAGAGGGAAACCGGGACACAGACAGTGGTACAGTAAAAAAATAATAAAAAAAATCAAGAAACTATTCCTGCGTTGCAGCAAGAGAGTAACTTCAGCTGACAGTGGTTTGCTGATCAATAAGCAATGTTTGTACATTTTATTATCAGCTGTGATGAAAAGAAAAATACCCTCCAAAAAAAAAGATGATATAAAATTTTATTCAGACTGCCCAGCTTTTGGAGTCAGCATGATTCAAGATGGCCACCACAGCAAATCAAACTTATCACAAAAAATACTTTCAGTCAGGCGATGTATACAATTTTGAGCAAAATCTTGTTGTGGTAGTAGCTGAGAGGCATACTCAACACATACCTCGACAGCTAACACATTGCATGATATCTGTTCTTAAAACTCTGCTAATAATTACGAGGATTAACTGTGCTTGTTCCCAATAAACCATAAGAAAAATTGCAATAAAACTCTGAGAAAGCAATAACATCAATAACTAATTAAAATTTGAAGTCAATCCAATTTAAGCTGTCAACCAGCTGAACTTAAGAAACAAAAAAATGGTTATAACTCAGTCACTTTTACAAAAATTGAACTAAATCTTGATGTGAGAGAGTCATTCCCAACAGGCATTCAAACGCTATTTCAGCAAAGTAAAAGGTTAGAGGGTAAAAGCATTTGCACAATATTCTAAGTACAAGCCTGTGTGTCTTTAGGATTATAAAACACTACATCTCAATTATTTTCCTTCTTTTTTTCCGCAGCAGTTTGTTCATTCCCTCCATGCTTATGAGACATATTGCTTTCTAAATCAGTGGCTGTACCTGTCACTCATGAATGTTGCTTTATGTATTTGATGTCAAAGGTCCTCACTTTCACTTGCATCTTGACTATTCCAAGTATTCTACTAGAGGCAGAGCTAAAAAAATGACTTGCTGATGAAGATGTTTGAGCATGTTTAGAGCGGGACAATAGGACCTTGTTTTACCACTACAGAGTATAAAACCAACAACTTAATAGAGATTTTAATGCAATTAAAACTGGCATCTCATGGTGACATAATGGACACACATATATGTAATTATGTATATAAATATAAGGTTAAGCACCATGAATGTCATGACCCAAAATGCCCATGTATACCCTACATTTATACCTTCTAAAGTAGTGATGGGAATTTCCAGCATATTTTTGGGATTGGGTTCATTTTCCCAGCTCCTACTTTTAGTTTACTCTGACTCTTTCTTGGGATTTGGATCAGTGTTTTTGAAGCTGAATGAGATGGTTCTTTTTGGTGAACTGGGCCAAATGTTCCAGATCTCAGAATAGAGACACTAGGCTGGAAGATGCAAATGCAGATACAGACAGGACTACAAATCTTGTGTACTGCCCAAAAACTCATGCACCACAACTGGAAAACCACTGCTGTAACTATTTGTCAAATTTAAAAGGCACTAATATAATGTACTGAAATAAAGCTAAGAAATGAATGTGCAGATTAGTCTCCTCTACGAAGATTTATAGGAAGGAAGGATGGAGTGTTAAGTAAAGCCACTTGGTCCAACTGAGACTGTTTCACCAAGCTGCAGGTAGCTGATAAAGCGAAAAAGTGGGCACAAATTTAGAAACTGTCAATCCCATTCAGCGCTATACTGTAAAGTACACTTTTTTAAAAATCACAGCATGAAGTGAACCTTGTAAATACAGCAACAAAATCAATGATGAGTTTGGCAAAAGTGGTGAAATGCTGAAAAAAAAAGAAGGAAAAATAGAGCAGATGTCGTCATGGAACTGGCACAAAATAGAAATGCTGCTTTCCTTTGTTAATCAAGAGCTCTTATATTTGGTTGAGTAATTTTGTTTGTGTGAAAACAAAAGCATAATTAACAGTTCTCTCTCTTATGCCGGGGGGGGGATAATTGAATATGTCTGTGGAATGGGAGATGAACGAAACATTTTGTTCAAGAGGATTCGGGTCATCTCTAAACAGTTTTAACTAGGCTAAATGAAACAAACTGTGTACACAAATCACAGTGGACATTATCATTGTATTCATTTCAATCTACAACCTCGTTTTTAACTTCACAATGTTTTAATCTTTGAAGAAAAAAATAAACCCCTTTTTTTAAATGAGACTAGTGTTTCTTAAAGGGAACCCGGACTAGTTGCAACAATAGACAATAGTTGATGAATATTTACTTGAACTGTAATACAAAAAAACTTGTTTAGTTTTTATACATTTAAAAAATACATCTTGTCAGACAGATGGCTCTATTCCATTAACGCTGCAAAGCATACATGGTCAATTATGTTTACTAGGTCCACTGTCCCCTCCGTCTCTCTCTCTTTCTCTCTCTCTATATATATACATACATGTATGTTATGAATAAATATGTGGCATTAGTTCACATGTAGCTAATTCTTTATCGCCATATGCATTTAGTATTAGCTCAGGCGCTAACTAGGGGTGTAAATCACCAGCTTTATCACAATACAATACTACATTAATATGTTTAGATAACAATTCGATATTTTTCAATATCATAAAGTCTGTCACGATACGATTTCAATTCAATTCAATTCACAAGTCTGCGATCGATATAATGCGATATCATATGCACATCTAACACAATGGTTGTGTTAGATGGGCATATATCGATTCACATCAAGAATATGATGACGATATAGATGGATATTTTCATTTTGCCACGAACCGAATCATGAACCATTCAAATTGATACATCAATATAGATTGATGTATCGTAACACCCCTAGCGCTAACATAAAAGCTAACAGACTAAGCTGGGGATCTCCTTACATGAAGCAGCTCTGTTGTCCTTCATCCACATTTTCAGTTGCAGGCAGAGTCATTTCCACATTTCCCACTCTGTCAACATACTCTGGTTTCATTTAAAAGGGCTGATCACCTGACAAAGTCCAAGATTAACCATCAGGTTAGATAAAGCTCCCCTGCAATGCAGCTAGCTTGATTCTGGAAGCCCCTTTGTACTTAAAAACAGTTGTTTGGACACATTTAAATTTTTATAATTATATAATTTTATAATATTTTTCTGTTTTTGTTGCATCAGTGGCATTGAGCAATATAAAGTAATATTTATTGATTTGAATCAAGCTACGCTGTAGTAAGAATTGTGTATTGTGAGCTCTGTATCGAAAATTGTATCAAATTGCCATGTCTTAGTGAATGTCGTAACTTACCCAGTATGATATATTAAAATTGTGCAATCCATGTCACAATATGTATAAGTTTTAATTTATAAAAGCTAAGCAGTTCACAGTATTTTTTGCAGTGCTTAAATATTTATTAATTAATGTCTAAAGTTACAACTAGTCTGGGTCCTCTGAAAAAAACTGCCTCACTTACTCATAACACTACTATAACACCATTTTTTTTCACTGACTGACGGGTAAAATATTGGAATTAACAGTCTTTTGATGTTTGTTGGCCATATTGAATTGGGCTGAATCCAGTAGTTATCAGTTGTAGATATACACTGAATGATTGTCTTTTGGTGTGTTTCATTAAAATCTGTCTTGAACTGTTCAAGAGATATGACAACAAAAGTATTGTCACTGCTTCTCCTTTGCTGGCTTGTAAATATGTATTCATTCTGTCTTTCATGCTCTAATTTGCAAACAGATTTTTTTCTTTTCATTTTTATTAACCTTTAGTTTATAACACACAGAGGTTTGATTTATTCTAGACAAGCTAATGCATTTTCAGAGCATAAAAATGTTGGATTCAAACAATGCTCTTGCACTCTGCTTGCATGCTATATGATTAACGTGATAAGCACTCTGATATATTTTCCCAAATCTTTTGGATTTTTATGCATGGAAAGATCTTTAATCAGTGTCCCTCAATTTTAAATTACATGCTACAGTGTGGGAAAAATTGGGTTTGGTTCTGGCTGCTGAGAAAAATAAGCACCGCTGTCATACTTGAAGGGTTATGTTTTATGACTCTTATATTTTTTTTTTTTCATTTTTATGTTGTTTTTCCTGGTCTTATGAGAGGCCTGTGAGAATCAAGACTGATTTTACCCAGTTTGAAGGGGAAAGGCAGTTCAAAACATTGTCATTTTTAATGTCTCAAATTCCTGCATTTCACCTCTCTTTGGCCGAATACCTGAAGAACAATACGTCTCTGCACACTTTTTCCTCCTTCATGCCACAGCAAGTGACCTGTGACAGCCTTTATGTGGAGATTGTATCCACTCAAATAGGTCCAACAAATATATCTTATTGTGGTCTGCAGGGATTTTCCCCGAAGCATATCTTCAACTATGGGGTGAAAAGTCTTGTTCCGCTTGGTGAAGAAAAAGGTCGGATCAAATCCAATCCTTGTGCAGCAACCACAGAACTAAAGCCAAAGTGTGACCAGAAAAGTTTATATTTTTATGGGTTTTCTTAGAAACCGAGCTTTTGAAGCAACAAAAGGTTTATTTTTTATCTCAAAGTCCTTTAGTGGGTTGTTTTTGGAGCCTAATGTGTTTTTTTGTGTCATAAAAGAGTAACTGTTATTGCTTTGTGCTACTTCTTTTAGGTTCTTATCAACTGAATTTTGTTAAGACATTTCTACAGGCAACTGTGTAAATATCAATACACTTGTTGCAGATAAATGGTATGGTCTCGTCTATTTAAAGGTGTAAGCCTGAGTGCATTAAGAAAGCATCAATAAGTGGAAACACTAAATCACTGCAAAGGAAATAAAGGAGTCACAGAGGCGTGCTCATGCCTCTGATGACCTAGAGAAGGTGCCAGGCGTATAAGAATCCTGCTTTATTTTTCATGTCCTGACCCAGTGTCACACAGCTGTTTCAATAGGAGCATGAGTTGAACTTGAGCTGAACTTCTGGATCACTTCCTGTCTTTAAAATGTTATTCCTTTTAAGGAACCACAAACATCTGCTCTGACTCAAATTCATGTCGGCATGTGGGTAGTATCTCACTGAGCTGAGACTAGCTGACAAACTTGTAAGAAAATAGACAAAATATTATTTGCAGTTTCACTGAATTCTGGCTGTTAGCAACCAGCTAGTGATTTAGTCATGTTTTAGGTGGAATAGTTTTGTGTATTTTGCTTGCATAATTTCAGGTAGGTTTAGATTGTACATGAAAAATAAAACCCAGAGGTGGACAACAAAATGTACATCATATCAACCTCAACATGCTTTTTATCCACCTCGATTTAGTCTACTACAGCATTCATGGGTAATGAAGAGTTTTCGACCAGTTTTTTAACAGTTCTTACTGGCTTGGGTTTCAGTCTCAGATGTCATAAAGAAACCTTGAAATATAATGTCTGTTAGCAGGGAAAAGGCCTATAATGCAATAATGTAATTTGTTGTGTGTTTGGAGTCTTTGAGTGCAGAAACGTTAAATTTAGTTTCTTCTGGTGGTG
The DNA here is from genome assembly GCA_032275365.1 of Anablepsoides cearensis. Taxonomy (NCBI): domain Eukaryota; kingdom Metazoa; phylum Chordata; class Actinopteri; order Cyprinodontiformes; family Rivulidae; genus Anablepsoides; species Anablepsoides cearensis. Next base: position 6,369,878 of record JAUBOC010000170.1, on the reverse strand, counting down.
CACCCTTATATTCTTTTTGGGTCATGTTTTTCAACTTGTTCAGTTTTTGACATTTTCTGAACTATTATGTCACACAATTTGCAAAAGATTTTTTTAAATAAGGTTTGGACTTATCAACTACAAATTCATTGTCTTCATTCTCCTCTGGCTCTGGGTCAGACTCTGGCTACCACATGTAAGGCTGGATGGACATGTCTTTTGTTGTTGATATTTTTGAATTCATTTGTAAATAAACGTTTCTGTGACACTATCTAGTACCTATCAAACTAGAATTAACCAGTCTGGAAGCTTGAGGGGGTGGAGTTTGGATTTAAAGAGACAGCCTCAAAATGTGTTACTCTGAGACACACTTCAGAAAACGAGTGAAAGAGGGGCTTGTGGAGTTACAATGAGGAGGAATTCAGACTAAAGCATTGCAGTTTCACTTTATATAGACCCAAAGTAAAGGATTGAAAAACATAGGCCTACATAATAAAATAAGCCTCAAATTACACAAGTAGTATTTTTTGTTAAAGCACAAAATATTACAGCAATCAAACAAATATCCCAGTGTAGTTTGAACCATATCAATGATTTTTTTGTTTGTTTAATTATACATGGAAGTTTACCTATTTAGTGGTTACAGTGAGAAACTTGCAAAACATCCACCTACAAATCAGCAGGAATCAAATTCTACTTTGAGCACAGAGTCAGATTGCCGATGTTAGTGACAGCTGCATTATGACAGCAAATTGTGCGAAATTTATTACTGCACTCAAGCAACATTTCAGTAACTGCAATGGCCACTGTTGTCATACAAAGAAAATGTGATTTCACTTATGCCCATATTTTCTGGGAGTGATCAATAGATATAATCTGCTAATGGGCTGAGTTTCTGTCCAGCAGCCTTATGTATTCTAGAAAAATCTGCTCACCGAAGTACTTTTTAGGCCAATGTCCTTTTTATACCTGTCCACGGAGCTTGGCACTGCACGCTCATATGGCCTGATAGGCTGGCAGTGGCTAATGTGTGCAAATTGTCATTGGGAGTCTTTTTATATCAAGCACCAGTGCTCAGCACTTCTTTAGAAGGTGACTTCAGCATTTCTTTCCCTTCCATCTCATTTAGTGTGTAGATCCATTGTTGAATAGACAGTATAGGTCTGTAAAGCAGAAACTGCCCTTGTCTTAGTCTGTCCTTGAGATTGCAGTCCTCAACGAGGTAGAATGAGGAAATGGGAAAAGTACCTGAAACACTTTTTTTATTTTTTTTCACTAATCCCTCTTTCATTTAAGTCATTCAAAAATTGTATAAAGTATCTTTGTGCTGTACGTTGAAGATATGCGGCGAATAGTGTATTAACAGGGGTTGTTCTTGCAGAGAGGATTTTTTTAATAAGTTGTAGTCACCCCTAAAGCATCAAACCAAATGCCATAAAGAACAAAAAAATAATCATTCATTTTCTCTATAGAATTTTTTTGTATTAGTTTATCAAACATGAGCAGAGTTATATATGAGTTATTGTATTTTCACTATCCCCATCAGATTTTAAAATGTTTTCTTGATTAGCATTCACTTCATACAAACATATGTATTTATAATATGGCCACAACAGATGAGGTAAGTGAGAGTGAGTTTGGTGGTTTGGTGAGTGGTACCATTTTAAAGTTTTTATAAATTGTTAGACCATCAAAAGACAGGTTAGTTTTACCCAAGTCATGATGAAGTACATACGGTCTTTTGGTTAAACTGTCCAGTAGCTCAGTTTTAAAATAACTAACAGATTATGTTAATATTTGTTCAAAACTTTGAACAAATATCCTTTCTTTCAAGAAATACTAGTTTCATTAATCAAAATGCAAACCTAGCAAATGGGGGAAACATTTAAATCGCTTGACTAGATTATTTATTTCACTGTGTGCTTTTAATGCTTTGTCAGTAACCAAAGTTTCAACAAAACAACAAAAAAAACCACCACATACAACATGCATGATTAAACAGCAATTAGGTTGATTTTATTTAAGACTCGGGCCTTGTAAGAACAAAGCTGCGGCAGCTCTGTTGACGGGAGTTCTTAATCACTGCCACCAGATGTGTTCAATTTCCCCTCCTTTTATTTATTGTCACAGTCTGAATTCATTTCACAGTTAAATAAATGACGCTACAGCTGAGAACTGCAAGGCAGCGTGAGAATTTCAAAGTCCTTGTTGATTTTGGTTAAACACAAGATCTGTGTGTGAAAAAGTTTTTTTCAGATTACCACACTGCTGATGTGAAGTCATATCAGATGCCTGCAACAAAACTGTATTGCATTTATTCTATAGGAGGGGGGAGATGTGAGACTATTTTTGTCCCCTTTTTCCTCAACAACATCGGCACTTCATATTAGGGTTTGGAAATTGGCCAAAGATGAATTGTGGCATTTAGCCAATAACGATTATAATAAAGATTAATAGATTACAGCTGCACACATCACTATGTAGCTGACATTGTGGCTTTGGTCCATGTTTTATGGCTTTGCTCGTACTCCCGTTCATGGTGGTTTTTCAGGTGAATAAACACGTTTGTAGCATTAGGGTTACAGTGACGCAGGATAAAGCTGTCATCCCCACATGGAAGGAGTATTTTTTTGTTACTTTTCCCAAGCTAAGATGCTGGCTAACAGCTGGATTCCAGCTACGATATGAGCTGAGTTTGAACGGAAAGCCTACTGCAAAGTTACTCATAGCGTTCATGCTAACCTCATACAGTGTTGTACCGCAGTCAGTCACATACGGTTAGAATATTATGCCTACATAAGTTTTGAGCATCACCATTGTTTTTTTTTTTAAACAATGCAGAGGCAGTGGCTTAAGTGATTAAAACAGACACAACAGATGCAGCAAGCTAAGCTAGTAGACATCTGTTAAAACACCAACTTTTTTGACATCTCCGCTCAATTCCCAAGTCTGTCAAAGACCCTGACCATCCAGACAACCTTTCAACTGAACTTTCCTGTGATTCCTTAATTTGGATGTGTAAAAATTTGCTTTAGGAACGTCTTTATCTGCAACAATATTAACACTGAATCTCTGTGAAATCCATGCCGATTGTTCAATCCTTTGAGAGATCATCAGATAATGTATGTTATTGATATGCATGACATCACAAGAGGAGGTACCCATTGCAATAATTGCAAAATGGCAAATATTAATTGTTGACAGGGCTGCACAATATATTGTAAATTAAAACAAAGCTGTCATGTTGGAATCAAAATGATGTATTAGTTTTTTTTGAAGAAAGACAACACTGTATACTTAAGTATTTGTTTAGTTATCACAAGTCATACAGTCATTGCAATATTACGCACTGTTATGTAAAATAAAAAAAAATCTTCAACACACTACACATAACTGTTTCAACTCCATGTGCTTGTGTGTATATTTTGACATTTTTTATGAACAGCTGGAGGAATTGTATTAAAACTCTTAAGGGAGTTTTAATACAATTCCTCATCTACAACTAATTAACTTTTAGAGTCAACCTATTCAAGATGTCTGCCAGAACTTAACACCATAATGACTAGAAGTCACAGTCAGTTCTACCCACACCGAGCTGAAACTTAATGTGACAATACTGAAAGTTATTCACAAAATCACTTTGAAGGTTTTTTAAAAATGTTTTTAGTATGATGATTGTAAAAATGGTAAGATCTCAGTTTAAAACTGTCTGAAAAGGCAGTGAGTGCGATGCATTCCTTCAAGGAATATCAGGCCTTTATTTATTAATTTTGTTTTGTTTTTATGGATTGTCACACAGTTATTATACCCACTGTGCGTTTCCACTCATAAGCTTGCTTCTGGCTATTGCATTTGATCAGGTGTACTTTGGACTCACTGTGGAATGAACTAATTGTCTGTTCGACCTTGAACAGGCTAAAGGGAGTTGAGCAGGAGCAACTAGTTAATTCACACACGCATGCCCCCTCAGTACAGAAAAACACACACCTCTCTCTCTGTCTGAACAAGCAGTACAGTTTTATACATTAAGCTTATAGTTTGTAGCATGTTGCCTTTTATAAGATGCTTATAAGACAGTTTTTTTTTGATGTGGTGTTCTGTGAAGCAGTTATTAATTATCAATATCTCCTCTTCATTAAAAATCTCTCTGGAACAGTTTAGACAAACATTCCTATTGTAATTCAGGGAAAATCAAAGCATGTCATGTTTCAAATGGATTTTTGTCTAGTCAAAATATTTAGCTCAGTATCTGTAAAATTAACGACATTATAATATTTTTATATATATGAAATGCAACTTGGTGCCAACAAGCAAATGTAGTGCCAGAAAATACAAATGTGTAACTAGAGTAAAGCCGGAAAATTTCTCATCAACTTAATGGACACTGAAAGGCATAAAGATGTATATAGTGTACATTTTGAACAAATGGCAGTGACGTAACATACTAATGCACAAGCCAAGACAGCCTATTTCTAAAATGTGCATAACTGCCAAGAAAATGACCATCTTTAAAGGTTGCTCATGCCGTATATTTTATTTAAACTCATTAAGCCAAATTGAAAAGCTGAAAAAGAAGCCATCTTTAAATGTTCAACAAACAAAACCTTCCCATCGCCCCTCCCAGTTCAATCAGGGACACAGAGTTGCACCGGAAAACTTTTGCAGTTGAGTCTAAAGTCGCTTGTTTGTAATACTGTCTTATTTCAGGGAAGATTTATCCATGAAGGTGTTTTTTTTTTTCTGCCAGATACCCGATGGCAAAGTTGGAAGTTGGCCATGTTTGTCGTTTTGCTGTGTGCAGTATATATGGCATCTGAAAGCTGTTTCCAAACTGATGGCAACTCATGAAAATTTAATGAAGTACCTTCCAAAAAAAAATGGTGTTGACGAAAGCAAGCGAAGGGATTAATTAGTTATAACACAGCAGGGGGAAAGGAAGACTTAAAGGTGTGCAAAACCTTGTTGGCAGTCAGAATAAGTAGGGCTTGTTTTGGAGGTTAACACTTGGCTAGCACAAAGGAGACGGGCGTTTTACAAACAGGGATCTTATGGTGTTTAGAATATTTAAATCTGTAGCATTTTAGAGATCCTCTCCTTCTGCAAGTTAGAAAAAAAATCATTCTCATGAGAAAAAGCTGCTCAAGGCTTTGGTTTCTCTTGGTTTTGCTAAAAAAGAACACGTTTGGAGCAGAGTGGTACTATGAGTTATCTCCTCTCACATCTTAAATGGCAGCGAGACGTAGACACATCCACCCTCCCACCCTTGTTCAGTGGAAAAATCCGAGACGCAGGTGAAAACAAGACAGCTTAGACAACACAGCAGCACCACCTGCCATCATCAAAGAACATCAAAACGCCACCTTATCTGAATGGATGTGGAGCCTCACTGCTTTCTTTCCATCACTAGTGAAAGAATTTGACATTCTGTAAAATCCATTTAAATACTTTTTTAATTCTCTTTGCACATCACTAACTGTTTGTTACTTGAGACCCATTTATACTTGAGTTAATAAAAAAGAACCTTCAGGTATCTTTTGTCTCATGAGAAAACTCCAATCCAATCAGCATTATTTCCTAGGTCCGATTTTAATGCAGCCGTCAGGTTTTTATTCATTGGCTCAAGCTTCCAAACTCCTAACATGACACCTAGGTGGATATGCTAATTTCTGCTGAATAGGTGCTGCGCTCAGAAAACATGTTATTGACCTGAGTGTCTCACATTAAAGTTTCAAAAGTCATTGGTGCACCGACCCACAAATGTGGGAATTTACAAGTCTGCTCAGCTGTCACAGTTCAGCCACAAAATCATTACTCCTTTTCTTGTGAAAGTCATGGTTACTGGGTTTTGTTCTCCTTCATAACCTTCTGGATAGTTGGAAGATGTAGCCTTCTTTTATCATAGTCTGCATTCCTATTTCCTCAATAGCAACATACTGAGGGCAAACATGCAGCTAAGAATATGATCATCTGTTGTAGGCCTGTTGATAATTTTCATTTGCCTGCTTTAAGCTAAAATTGTTTGTAGATAATTGTTTCTGTTGCTCCAGAGTCTCTTATTTGGGTGATTTTTTTCCATTGAACTTGCACAAGGTTTAATTAGAACCAGAAACATTTCCACTCTGACATCTGCCACCGTGTCTCTGATCTGTTTGCAGAGGACCAGCTGCCCCCTGGTTTCCCCACTATAGACATGGGCCCACAGTTGAAAGTGGTGGAGCGAACACGCACCTCCACCATGCTCTGCGCTGCCAGTGGCAACCCCGACCCAGACATCGCCTGGTTCAAAGACTTCCTCCCTGTCAACACCACCAACAACAACGGGCGCATTAAACAGCTCAGATCAGGTAGGTTTTCCGCTGCTGAAAACTCAATGACCGAACAGGGAGTCTTCTTTCTTGTTTTCTTCAATCTGATCTGCTTCCCACATTCTGTTCTTTCATCCTCTTCTTCCTGCCATGATTTAACTTTTTTTGGCTTTTAATTTTATAGGTAATGGCATTGTTTCTACTGTTTCCTGTCCTCTACTCTCTGTACGCCCCAGCTGTCTGTCTGTGTCTCCCTTTGTCTTCCAGTGTTGTCATGGGCTATTGGAATTGTTCCCCTCCTGTTTTTTTGCTGGCTTCTGCCCCAACTTCTGCCCTCATTGCTCACTGCTATGACTTCCTATAATTAATTATTTTTGCTGTTTTTGTTGGTTTAATTCCTACTGCATTGGTGCAGTATGTTTTTAGAACCATTTTCTTCATTTGTCTTTTTTATGTATTAATATTCAACGTTTTGGTTTCATTGAAATTCCATGTTATTTAAAATGAAAAAAAAAACTAAAAAACTGACATTTCCCCCCTTTTTTAAACAGTCATTGAATAGAATATTCCTTTGTTCGAGGATTATTTTTTATTTTGAAGAAAAATAATTTAAATATGTACCTTTTATCAAGCACAGTAGTCCATGAAGCTTCCCTTATTGCTTCTTTTTTAAATTTACAGCCCCTCTTTAATAATTTATTTAGGTAACAGCTTTGTTTTTATTTGCCTGTCACACACCCTATTAAGTTCCGCTGCATCCAAAATATTTACTTTATTATGTTAGCGTTTAAATATATATTTTCTAAAAACGCTGTCATTGCTAGCAGCTTTATTTGCCAGTTAAATGGCAATGCAATTGTTTTAATTAATAATTAGGGTCTTTTTGAGAGGGATTTTCTGAAAAGGTTATGAACAATCAATATATTACATGTGTTAGCTCATCTAATGACCTCAGATTGAAGAAATGGTGTATAATTTACTAGACTGATGAGCTAATGGCTAGTTTGCTGCTGTCTAAAAACAAATTTAATCCCAATTTATAGTGGTTCACATGAACACTATTTTATAGACCTATTGGTTGGCTACAGTTTTGCATGGCAGTTATTTATATACAATATTTCTACCAGTATAACCATGTAATGTTAAGCTGATGGAGATGTTAAAGTTTAAAAAACCTGGTAATGAAACTGATGTGTCATGATCAATATTGTTATGGTTGGTGAAGGCCATTGTGTTCCAAAGGCACCTTGTTTGGAGTCAGAATGTCTACTAATGTTATGCAAACAAAATGTTTGTGAAGACAAAGTCTGTGCAAAGTTGTGTTAACTGTGGCTGATTACAGCCTTGGAGTTAGCAAACACAAGTTTCTTACTGGGCTGTGGCTAGGGGGTAACTAAATGTCAAGAAAGTCACAGGAAAAATTATCTGTTGAAATCTGAGTGTTTGTGATCAAGCTGCTGTGTTTTACACAGCCTATTTTTTGAACATCAGAGCGTATTTACATATGCAGCTTATGAAACTGTATTCTAGGCTGTACACGATTTTGTTGCCCACCTCTGCTCGCTTTGGGCACAGTTTGATACTTACATTTAGAAATTTGAGTATCGTTGCTACTCAGACAGAGATCCAAACTTTAGGACTGTCCAAACCATAAGAAATTATTATGAGTGTTTAAATAAATCTCCCAACTGTCAGTCTTTGAGTCGCTTGTTCAATAAATAAGTGTTAAAGTAAAATACCAACAACGGTGTACGCATGAGCTACTATAAAACCTTTGAGACTGAAGTTGTAAGAAAGCAGCAATGCACTTTGGTCTTGGCCCCACTTGGACTAGCTGTTAGTTTGGAAATCTGGGCAAAATGTGATTTTTCTTTTTCCCAAAATGAGGCTATTTAAAGAGCTAACTACTGAAATTAATTGTTCACTTTCCAGAAAACCCAACTTCAAAAGACTTGCAGCATCCTTTTAAAGTTAAAGTCTTGTCTGTTTGACCACCTGTCTTCACAGATTTCACAGCTGTTCTATGTTGAGTCATCATGTTTACCCTCACTTCCTTGCTGACTTGTTTTCAGTAAAACTGTTTCAAATTAACCTTAATTTTCTAACGTGCGACTTTGATTCACGTACAGTTGCTAAAGCATTAACGAAACCTTTGTTAACTAAACTTACCTAAAGAATATAATCAAATTCTTATGCTGTCTTTCTTCTCTCTATATTTTTAAATCTACAGAATCCTTTGGTAAGTGCTTAGCTCTGAAGCACACATCACCCCCACTAATTTCCATGTTCCAACAACTATTAAAATGCATGGCATGCATTTTACTAACAGATAGCTTAGTTTCAGGGTTAGAAAAACACACACTGTTCCTCTCACCCCCACAGTGTTCAAGTGTCTTAACACTGCCAGCTAGATTATCACGATTTTAACATTAAAGCTTCAGCCAGTTATTATTTTGTATACTGACCTGAGTAATAATCTGTCCTCACATGTTTGTTCCTCACTCACTTAATTCTATAACACCAGCACCTTAGGTATGAAAGGTTCAAGCTTTAGGGAGGTGTCCAGCTCTCATATTAAAAAAAGTCCTGAAAATCTTTCCCTTCAGTAGATGGTCTTCAGAAGCCATTGCCACTTCCAAAAACGGCACCTCCCCTCCCACTGTGGTACATCAATGCACAAGTTCTTCTCTCTGACCTATGAAGTTTTTTCTATGATGAATCCTGTCTTTATTTGCCAGAAGAAAGTTCTCTATTTCTCTTCTCTCTTTCCTGTAGTATCTTTATTTACATACCCTGTTAAATCTAATTTGATTCTTCTTCCAAAGCCCCCAGCCTCTACCTACTCGTACTAATGCTTCTTCTTTCTAATCTTATTTGCATTCATATTATCCACCCAGGTGGTACACCAATAAGAGGTAAGAGTGCTGAACTGACGTTCACAGAATGAAAATAATACAAGTTCATTCTTGCTGTCAATCCATTTGTTCACCAGAATCACCTCCATTTTTGTCCCGTTTACAAAGACCAAATCCCATTACGTTCGTATGGACCATCCTTCTTATTTGTCTTGTTTTGTTGACTAATATTGTATTTCATCATGTTGTCTATGCCTTATTTACTCATTTGTATTCTTGTTTTGAGAGCCCATTTAGCTCAGTTGTGATATGCTTGCCTTGGCCTCAAATAAGCATATACAATGACAATTATTTTTTTAGACGATACTTTAACGTTCATTTTTGTTTTCTTTTTGGCCATAGCGAAACCATGTGTCCCTCTTCTTGTCCAACTAAAACAACCAAGCATTTTTCCCCCCTTAGCTGTTCTTGTTCAGCACTAAAAAATATGCGCCGATGCTGTGGAATCACGCAGACACGCTGAAGACGACATTGTCTCTCTTCTGCTTTTTTCTCCTAAAGAGTTCTTTCTCTCTTTGCAAACTACTTTTTTTTCCCATTTCTTCTATTTGCTTTCCTCTCCTGTACCTCTACAAAAAAGCCCAAACAACCACTTTTTTGATAAAGTTTCTTACGGTGCTTTTTGTACCTCTTTCACCTATTTTTCTTACTTTTCTTGGGTTTGGGAACTATTTTACTTTTTGACATTTTTTATTTTTTTCTTCAGGGTTTGGGAAGGCAAACAGTAGAGTCTGGCGAGGACCTGATTGGCTCATTTTTGCCATGTGACATGGAGCTGGAGAATTGTTGATGCATTTTTTTTTCTCTGGGTCATGTGACACCACACTGCTGATCCCATTGGTGGATTTTTATGGGTGTCTTTTGTAGCTTTCACAAGCTAAAGCAGTGGTTGGTTACTTTCTTGTTGGCTCAGGCCATATTTTGAATTTTGTCTTCTAATACAATTGCATTTTATTTTTCAGCTAAGGGTTGTCAGAAGGTTGTAAGTTGTGTCGACATACATTTCTTGCCAAGATTTGCATGTCAAAACTTTTGTCAGAGGGTTATATGTTGATTTTGCCTTACGTGATACTTCAATTCCAATTTTTCTAGCTATCTAAGCAGCATTTTTCAATTTTTTTGTATACGCTGCATTTTTTTAAGCCACTTCACTGCAGTGAAGTTCAAAATTATTCTGTAGGCTGAATATTACAACTGATCTGTGATTGAATATGCTAAAGTCATACCTAAATTATTTTTTTTTTCAATTGTCCTCCCTTGTTACACTGCTTTTTTATACTGTAAACCTCTTTTGTTTGATCCATGTTTCCCTAAAGCAGTATCACTCATCCCCATATTGACCAGTCTAGTGATATGTTGTACATTGATGGGCTCGTCCCTTTTCAAAGTAAACCTATGACATTTTGTTATCATTGGCGATAGGATGAGTGTCTTTCTAGTTGTATTTTTTTCCTCAAAAGAGGTTATCAATAAGGTGAATTTGCTGTTCAGTATTTAATTTGTATTTGTTTTACTGTTTTTCTTTTTCATTCCTTTGTAATTTAACTTTGTATTAAAATATCTTGCATGGTTATCAGTTTAACTTTTTTTTAAATCTGAAATAGGAATGTAAAATCTATTTTATCTTAACCGAAGCAGCTTAAGCATTTAATCAAGCTGGGTCTAAATTGTCAAAACTGTAGTGTTTCTAGAATAAAAAATCGATGAAAAAGGACAGTAAAAGGACAATGCAAAATTAACAATAAATGGAGGCTAATATTGGCCACCTTCAGGTTGAACCAGCTTGTTATTTTATTTTTACTTGAGAGCTTGATGCTAATGGTATTACTTTAACCACACACATTCTGTCACTCCCATTTGTTATTCCCAACTAGGAGCCCTCCAAATTGAGCAAAGTGAAGAGTCTGATCAGGGGAAGTACGAATGTGTGGCGACTAACAGCGATGGAACCCGCTATTCTGCCCCAGCTAATCTATATGTCAGAGGTAGGAAGTGCTTGTCTCAACATCACCAGTGTGCTTCAGTCAAATGTTGCTATAAAATGCTCTTAAAAATCTGAGGATTGGTCAGATCAACAAATAGTTTCCACAGGGGCCGAGTCCTGAGGGACCATTGTAAGTATGATTTATTAAGGGTTCTTCTTCTGCCCCTCGCACTTGACTTACCTGCACTGGTTTGAACCTACAGTATCTGCTCTGTGATGTGTTTCTGGTCTTTTCTGTTAATTATCCCAAGTCTAACACCAGTGACGAGACTGCTTGCTGCGTTTATCTACTAATTGCTTTTAAAACCTGACTGCTGGAGGTGGTAAATGGTGGACAGCCCTCCTCCATCAGACCCCAATCTTACTCCTTTTTCTCCCCTTGGATATACTTTACGACAACTTTAATCTCATTACTTTTGTTACTGATAATGGTATTGTTAAAACAAATTGAAGTGCAACGCAATTATTTGATTATATTACAAATTTTTGGACTTCTCTTAAATTTGACTGTAAAAACAAACTGATACAGCCTTCGGTTGCAATGATAAAGTTTATAATAATAGTGCAATTTTACAGTATTTTTTTTTTTTTTTTGCTCAAGTTAAATTATCTTTTGCTTTGGTGTAACTGCACTTACTGTTTCTTCCTATTAATAATACTGTATTTTATACAACCTTTCATTAGAATTTTGAATCTTTATACCAACCAGTTCCTAACACAGAAATTAAAACATATATATAAAACATCAAAAAGCACACAGATTATCATAATTTGGCTAAAAGTTATTACAGGACAGTTTGACTAGTGTAAATTAGCTTTATAATAGGGAGCAGGGGGCACCCTGCACCTCAGGATCTAAAGGTTCTTTAGATTGTTCGAGTAGCATTCAAAAACTTTAAAAAATGGCCTTTTTACTCTGTGTTTCCCTTGTTTTTCTCCTTTCCTTATTTCATTTTGTTGTGCAACAATCCCTACATCCTTCAGAGCTACGAGAAGGTTGGTGTGTTTTCCTTTTTGATCACTCAACGCAAATTTTAATATGTTTGTATTGTATAAAATGTTAGGTTCAACTGTTCAAAAGTTAATAAAAATGACACCTTGAAGTCACTGAAACATTAAATCAAATCTGCTCTTTTAAATTATTGCTTTACTTTTATTCATATCATGTTCTCCATTGTTGCACATTGAGTCTATTTATTTAGGCAGGCCCTGATCTTTATCTGAATGCTTGAATGTTTGACCTACAGATGGTGCATGTTTGCATCTTCAAGGCTGGGTGTGTGTGGGTGTGTGTGTGTGTGGGGGGGGTTATTTGCATCTGCCTGGCGTTTTATTTGCATGGTCCCACTGTTATTGTTTGACCAAGCCATGCATTTTTTTTCAACCCCTTTCCCTGTCAGTGTTCCTGCTTGTTTTTTCCCCCCATTGCAGGAAATTATGCAAGCAGGGAAAGAAGACTAAAAAGAAAACAGAAACAGCATTTTTGGATTTGTTGCATTCAAATATTTAGGCATCACAACTGTAACAATATCCTTGTGGTGCTCGTTTTATCTCATTTTAAAAGTGTGTTTCGGAAAGATCTTTTCTTTGTTGTAATTGGCACTAAAGTCAGGAGTCAAGCTGCAAAAGCAACCTCGCCCGCAGAGATTACGCATTTCCTTTGATGAGGATGCTACTACTCAAAGTCATGAAAGAATGATGCATTTAGAGTCTTATCTGCAAGTCTTGACAAACGTAATGATATTTAAATGAGCAGGATAATATTATGTCTGTGGGGAGCGTGATCCAATTGGATATTAATTAAATATTGAGTGAAACGGTGTATTTAATAATGCAAGCAGTTCCCTTAGATTTCCTCTCTTGAGAGCAGCAGCCTGCTCAACAGAATGAGCTTTGTGAGTTAGCAGCAGGAAGCACATGCTTTTGTTAGTCTAAGTCAACACCTCCACTTGAAAAACACTTTCAAATTACAGACTATAAAAGGTTTTAAAAGAGGGTGAAATAATTGGTGATAGGTAATATTATTCAGTTTATTTTTTTGTTTTTCCAATATTTCTAGATTAAGTGCTCTAACTCAGTAGTAATACTGACTAAATTAGAAAACATGTATAACAGTTTGTTGTTACTGTTTTTGTACCAATCATTTTTTTGACAAATTCTAAAAAACACACATAAATCATTTATCTTGTTGTATTTAAATTTAGCTTCAAAGACTAGTTTGATATTCCTAACGTACGCTTATGTTAGTCTTATACAGTTAGCATTTGCTAATGTTAGCCTGAGACAGCTAGTGTTAGCTTCTTCCTGTTTTTCTTCCTCTGACCCCACCCCCTAACTACCTTTCACAGTTTTATCTCAAAGTCCCATATTATTATTCTATGCATGATTAACTCTTATCCCCCTAAAAAAGACCCTGAACTCATGCTTGTATCGATAATGTTGTACATTTAAATAAACTGCAAAGTTTGATTTGATTTAAGCTTTAGTTTGCATTTTCTATTCAGAAATATATATTTATAGAAAAACTGTTTCCACTGGAGCTGTCAAATGGTATGCATTCCGTGGTTTCTAGAAGCATTGTTTAGTTTCAAAGCTTCAGCATGATAATAAAGGTTGCAAAGTTATTCATATCTGTCAAATGAATTATTTCAAATGTGATTTTTAAAGCATGTCTTACAGGACTGTTAACCTGGACCTTACTGAAGCAGTGAGTCCAACCACACTTGGAGTAATGTGGTGCTAATAGGTGCATTTGATAGTGAAAATGGGCCAAATTCCCATGGCTTTATGGAAATAAAGTAAAAAATTTAAAATATGCCACTTTATTTATGTAGGATACACCTCAAGTGGAAAGATTGATTATTTTTAATTCTAGATTATGAAGCACAGATACAAAAGAAGGAATGTCACAAAATAGTTGAATTTGTTGGGAAAACAGGACTAAAAGTGTGTTTTTTTTAAAACCCAAAACTAACTCATGTCTAGTCTTGAAATAACTTCTAAAAGTAGTTTAGCAAAAAAACAAGGTTTTTATTTTACCATATTTTGTACATATTACAATAGGTTTGCTTTGCATCGAGAGAACATTTGACGATTATTTTCCACTTGTGAGTGCAATCATCGGTAATCTTTGCCAAAGTATAAATGCATCACATTTGACAGCCCTAGTTTCTATTTGGATTGAGCCTGGAAAAAAAAGCACAAAAACACCCTCTTTGTTACGTGTTCCACTCAAGTGTTTTATCTGTCTGTGAGATGTGGCACATCAGTTCATATCAGCTGGAGGTGTGCAGCCTGAAAGTTGTTTCTCTGCATACAACTGTGAAGTGCTTTTGACTCTCCAGCACTTTGTGCAGTTCAATACATTTGTCTGATGCAGTATTCTGTGCATGGTGCTCATGTTAACTCATTCATCACTATATCTTTGTCTTGGGTGGAATGTGCTATAAATGTTTTCTTTTTCTTCATTATAAAGGAAGTGATCTTGTTATGCAACAGTCATTGTTCTCATTTGTGTCTTTTCATATACATACATAATTTTTTTCTTACTTTTTAACATTTTTGCAGAACTCAGACTGATTTCCCCTGTTAAGTTGTGTTTCTTGCTCGTATTTTACTCTGTATTTTGTCAATTCATTTCCAGTGCGTCGGGTTCCGCCACGATTCTCCATTCCACCTACAGACAATGAGATAATGCCAGGAGGCAGCGTAAATATTACATGTGTGGCAGTAGGCTCTCCCATGCCTTATGTTAAATGGATGCTGGGTGCTGAGGACCTGACTCCGGAGGACGACATGCCCATTGGACGAAACGTCTTGGAGCTGACAGATGTCCGGCAGTCGGCCAATTACACATGCGTGGCTATGTCAACTCTTGGCGTGATCGAAGCTGTAGCCCAGATAACAGTCAAAGGTACGTTTTTTTAATGTTATGGTTTTAATTATAGTTAATGACTGCACTTTATTTAGAAATGTCCAAGTCAGATGTGGAATTCAAAATGTGCAGCACTTACCTATTGTAGCAACAACTGCACATCATCTTTATTTATTGTTCCTTCGCAAAAGTAGTTTAACATTGATGTATAAGTATGAGAGGATGATTGGGGGATATATTAACAAGCTAAAACATCTTGTAGGAGCCTCTGTACTCGCTCGGGTTCTTCATAAAACATTCTCTCTGGGTCTGACGAGGGATCATTTGATGAAGGTTCAACTTTACGCTGAATTGGCATTTTCCAAAAGCCGTATAATACAATGTTGCTTATTTTTAACAACAAAATACAATGGGCTGCATGCAAGGACATGTTCGTATTCTTATCCTAAATTTCCTTTACTTTTGTTCGTATGAAGGGTTCGTACTAACATGTCACGTCAGATTCAACAAACTCGTCTATCTTCAGGAAAAGTGTGTAAATGAACAGCGTAAACATGATGAATGCGTATCAGGTGCACATGGAGAGGAGATTTACATAATTTCCACCCCAATATCGCCATATAAGGCTATGTTTCCTGTCCCACACACAAGGAAGTGTTTATTCATAAATGACCGCAAAGTAAAAAAGAAGAATTTTACGAGTTCTGAGACTGAAGTTCTGCTCTCGAAGATTACAGAAAATATTTTTTAGCAGCGTCAGCTGGAATTAAAGGATCTGCTTTAAAGCTGAGGAATGAAATGTTAATGTTGTGTCTCCTGTGGGTCGTACAGACACAGAAATAAAAATCTAATATTAGATATATCTAATATCTCATATTTATCTAGTCCTGCTCAGGTTTTACTTTGGTCAAATATTTTTAGTTGAAGTGTAAACAACTGTGTTACATAGTTTTCTTTTATTCAGAAGAAATGTCGCGCACGGCA
Source organism: Anablepsoides cearensis (assembly GCA_032275365.1). Taxonomy (NCBI): domain Eukaryota; kingdom Metazoa; phylum Chordata; class Actinopteri; order Cyprinodontiformes; family Rivulidae; genus Anablepsoides; species Anablepsoides cearensis. The sequence continues at coordinate 6,353,837 of JAUBOC010000170.1, read as the reverse complement.
ACCCCCCCTACCAACTTAAATGAATGCATCATTTAATTGGTTTGTAGTTGGAGATCTTCATATTAATATAGTAGTGTTATACAACAGCATTAACAGCCAATTTAATTTAATTTAGTCTAAACAATTTATGTCGTTAGTTACATTTAAAATTATAATTCTGATTCAAAAAGAACAGTCTATTGTCAACATAATTATGAGGTGTGATTTATTTTGAACTCGAAATATCTTCAAACTAACGAAATACAAAGTGATTAATAATGAAAATCCGTCTGGAAAACAGCAGACTGACTGCTCGTAAAATATACGACAGGTCTGGAGCACTCGTGAATTTTGTTCGTATCAGAAAAAAATCTTAGAATACGAAAACATTGGTGAATGCCACAAATTCTCCTAAATCACTCGTACGCACAACTTAAGATGAAGATGTGAAGTGGGAGGGTCAGAAACGGCAGAAGGTTCTTAAAATGATGGAGAGCAATTTCAGCGCGTTTAGGCTATGATGTGAAGTAAAATTTATTTTTGAAATATACATCATTTTCATAACAATTGATGGTTGCTTGATTGAAGTATATTATTGAACTGTGTGCCTGGAGTATAATAATATACTTAAATTCTGCATGTAGGAGAGGCACAAGTAGTATTCAAGAGGAGGCAACTGCTTCCACTTCAAATACTCTTATTCTCACTACTACAACAAACCATTTATAAAAGAATCTTTAAAGCTTTAGACAAACCCCGGCACCAGAATCAGTTCATTTGATGTCAGATTGAGGATGTAGTGAAGAGCTTATCTCCCAGTCGGAGAACTGCAAAGCCACAAGCTCACCGTTTGCAGGATGTAGGAAGGAGGGGGCACTCTGAGGTACAAAACTACCGTGGTGTTCGACGTCTTCTGTAGAAACGGTACTTATCTGAGAGTAATCATATCTACTTTGCAGTGTACCAGAGATATATCCCAGATTGGTGCTGCTATGTTTACGTGCACACAAGGGATCGACTTTGGCACACACAAACACACACTCTCAGCTTTGTTTTTCTCAGACATAACATACTGATATTAGTCACAATATAACAGTCTGGCAGGGGCTCCCCCAGTAGCCTACTTCAGATGACATATAAATACAATCTATTGCCCTGATATCTCCTGCCGTGTGCTGCGATGTGGGGAATTAAAGCAATAAATTTACCTCTTTAATTATTAAAGTGATAAAGAGGAATCTAAGATTAACAACAACAACAACAGCAGCAGAAGCCCTGGTTAATGCTAAGGGTGGAAAATACAGGCGTCTACGGTGCTGTGCAAAATTCTTTAGTCATCCATTGTTTCTTTCTATTTTGTTTCCGAAGCATCAGATCTCAATCTTTTAAAGTGTTCTTTATCAACAAATCTTCAGGCTTTCTATTGATTTCTCAAAATATTTTCTGTGGACTTTGACAGCTTTTTAATAATCCTCAAAGGGAAGGAGAAGGATTTGCATCTCAGTCAAAAACCGAGCAGCTGAAACACTAACCTGTTTCAGTTTTAGTTAGGAAAACACCACAATATGCAGTCATAACAAGGATTAGATGGAAAATGAGGAAAAAAATAGAACTAAAACTGAAAGAAATATTGAAAAAAAACACACTTTAAAAGACTAGAAAACAATGTATAAAAGAAAAGAGGTGTGTTTTCAAACTTTTACACAGTGTTGTAGCTCTCTTCTAAGATAAACGACAGATAACTTTATGTTTATCATATACTTACCTTATATTTATGTAATGTTTGTCATTTCAGCACTACCCAAGGCTCCTGGCATCCCCATAGTGACCGAGCGTACAGCCACCAGCATTACTTTGACTTGGGACTCAGGCAATCCTGAACCAGTGTCCTACTACATCATCCAACACAAGTCTAAGTACTCTGAGGACTTGTACAAAGAGATCGATGGCGTAGCCACCACTCGGTACAGCGTGGGCGGTCTCAGCCCTTACTCTGACTACGAGTTCCGGGTAGTGGCAGTAAACAACATTGGCCGGGGGCCGCCCAGCGAGAGCATCGAGGCCAAAACCGCGGAGCAGGCTCCCAGCACGGCGCCCAGGCAGGTCCGGGGTCACATGATGAGCGCCACCACAGCTGTTATTCAGTGGGATGAACCAGAGGAGCCTAACGGGCAGATCATGGGCTACAGAGTGTACTACACCATGGATCCCACCCAGCATGTCAACCTCTGGGAGAAGCAGATGGTTCAAGGCTTAAATTATGCCACCATCCAGGGATTCATTCCAAATAGGACCTACTACATTAAAGTTTTGGCCTTTACCTCTGTAGGAGACGGACCTCTTTCTGCAGACCTGCAAATCATTGCTAAGACTGGAGGTGGGTTTGCTTCCATCAAACTTAAACAGCATTTTTATTCATTTTCATTCTTGTTATTTTTCCCTTATTTATTTTTTTCATTCTGCAGTAAAATTTGAGTGTTAAAAACACTTCAGTAGGTGCATTTTTCTAAATATTCACTGAAGAATTAGCATTTTCTAAAAAAAAAAAATGCAGTGAGTGTAAATGCTTAATGCTGTAGGATTTTTGCAGAAAAAAAATAATTTTTAAACATTTTCCAATTTGTTGTAAAAAAAACCCAAATAAGCTGAATTTAGCCAAAGAGTAGCAACAAATTGCTGAAAAAGCTGAATCTAGCACAAAGATGGAGAAAGAGCATGTGTAATAAAATAAGCATCTAAAATATCACAAAAATGTGAATTTAGCTGAAAAATATTTATATCTGCTGAAAATAGCTCAAAGTAACTTAAATTGCAGCTGAAAGAATCAGAAAAAGCTTAGATTATCAGAAAGAAGTTGATAGAAGCACACAAAGTTAAATTAGAACAGCAAAAAGAGCAGCAAGTTCGCTGAAAAGCAGTAAAATAGCTACAATTATGAAAAAAGATTAAGCTAAAATCAGCACAAAGAATTTTAAAAAGCAGAACCAGAAATAAAGGTAAAAAGTGCAGTAAAAGTTTTATTATTTTTGATGGATTTTAAGGATGTTGAAGATGCCTTATTTTCAAGGAGAACAAAAATGGCAGGCAAAGCTAAATATTTCAAACTGTATAAATTGCTAAAGTAACAAAAGTCATAGCCAGAATACGCTGAGGAAGCTAGAAGTTTTGATACATGAATTGTTGAAATTGTGGAACGAGATCTGTGCTGAAAAACACAGGGAAGAAAACTGGATCACAAAACTAGTGGGTTACAGTTACTGTCCTTTTATATTAGAAAAAGGGTTTTACGTTTGCATTTCTTTTCAAAATTCCAATTTTAAATTAGCATGTGTATTTTATGTAAAACAGGTAAGAAAAAGTATTATTTTGTTCACTGTGCTCCTGTTCTACATCCTCTGAGAACACAGAGCTGTGAAGGCAATGCTGCTGCAAAACTGCAACACTAAGCATTTGTATGTGTGAGAGGTGACTGAAATGTGCATCACGTTCAGAATAATGAAATGATCTTTTTTTCTCTAATTCCAGTTCCTTCCCAACCGACTGACTTTAAAGGAGAAGCCAAATCTGAAACAAGTATTTTACTCTCATGGAACGCTCCAGCACAGACTGGACTGGAAAATCAAGTCACAGGATATGAACTCTTGTACAAAAAGAGAGATGAAAAAGACGAGGTGAATGTTTTCTATAGCTTTTTTTAAAATATCATCTTACCCTTAACCCTAATCCTGACAACATTTTAGTCAACAATATTAGGATTGTCAGATTTTTTAAGCATAACTTTTTATAACTCTAGGCTCTATTTATTACCCAGAGCTTTAGAATTAATAGAGCAATGATGTGAGTCATTAACATGTTTAGTTCTCAAGCAAATTATATTGATGAGTTTGACATTTACACATCATGGGTAAGTTAACCTGTGTAAAAGGCACTTGGTGCCATGAAGCCAAAAAAAACTCAATTATGTGTAACTGCATGAAAGTGAGTATCACATACTGTATAATTTATGTTTCCTTTATAGAGGGCATATGCTCACACAAAAATCACACAAAAAACTGCATTTTTGTGTGATTTCTCACTGTTTATATAAAAATAAATAAATGAAAACTAATTTTTCTTCACAGAAACGAGTCAGCTTTGAACCCACAACAACTTACCTTCTGAAGGACTTGAAGCCCTTCACTATTTACACGTTTCGTCTAGCAGCACGTAGTAAACACGGAGTTGGAGCTTACACCAGCGAGATCTCGGCAGAAACTCCGCAGACACGTAGGTCCTCTTCTTTATCTGAATAACACCAAACTGTCTGGGAAGAAACACATTTTCAAATGCATTTAATAATATATTTATTGTTTTTTTTCTAAGCTACATTGAAAAAGACAGATTTTCTTTAATGACTTACCTAATTCAGATGAATTAGTTTTTCTTTCAACACTTAATGCATTTGAAAATTGTAAAAAATAATATGAACACTGAAACAATAAATGTACTAAATTCTAGTTGACCATGAAGTCTTCACATTAAAAGGTTGTGCAGACGGTCTAAAAAGGCTTTGCTGTGTTGGCAGGAGACAAGGTTATTAAAAACGACCACTCTCTTACTTTGTGGAGCAAAACACGGTCCTAGCTAAAATGAAAGATAAAGTTCTGAATCAGTCATATAAAAGCAGAAATCTGATTAGCTCTTGTCTCTTGACACCTCATTGAAGCCAAAAATAAACAGAACACAATATTTAGATTGAGCTTTCTATGCAACTACAACCGATCAGAACCTATTATCTGAATGTCAAAACGACTTTTCAGTTTTCTAACAATTTTCATGGTAATTCTTCCTAAACTGTAAAATCAAAGCGTTGGTGTCAAAATATCATAGAAAGCTCAATGCAAGACTTTTTTTTTTTTTTTTGTTTGTTTTTTTAGATTTAGGGACATTTTCACAGTACATACCTCAGATTTATGGAGAGAAAAAAGAAGCCCAATTGGTGGATTGGAATTTTTTAATTCTGTGTGGTCCTCTGACCACCAGATAAAAATGAAAACATTGATTTTAAATCTGGCGCTGAACATTTAGCATAAATCTGAGGGCTCTGACAGATTGAGGAAGAAACCAGGTGGGTATAAAAGCTCAGATTCTATGTGTAGATTTACGTTGAGAAGACGTTAAGGATTAAAAAAAAAAGTGCATGCCAGTGATATCAGAATCTAATGAAACAGTCATGTCTCCTTTGGGAAGTTCTCTGTTGTACAATCAGGCTTTTACCACAAACCAACAGGCTACGGAAAGGTTGGTGACCAATACAACATTTTTTTTTCTATTTTTAAACTAGAGACATCATCAACCTTTATGTATTTGGATTGATGGTAACTGCTTGCAAAATTTGTCTGATTTCTACAACATGTATTTTTTTAATTGTTCATTTTGACTGATTTTTGAAGACATTTGAAATAGGTTTTGAGTTACAATTTTTGGAATCTAAGAACAACCGGAGTACATAACTTTTCTTTTTCTTTATAACTTTGTTTTTTTTTCTTGCCAAAGGTAGGTGATATACTGTGTAAAGTTGTCTTTTATTGTTCCAGTCAGCATTTTCCATTCATGATTATTGTTTCTGTTTTTGTCTATACTTTATTTTTATTTTAGTGGTCTATTTTTGATGTAAAATATTTTGTATTTACCCACATAAGTCCTTGTGCTTTTACATCATTTTATATTATTTTATTTTGATTTTCTTTTTTTTTTTCTTTTGTTTGGTCAATTCTTCCATCATCATCATTATCATCCTCCTCCTGATCAAACCAAAAACTGAAACAACCCCAACTCAATGAATGGCCTCAACAAACAAACATAAACCACCGAAAAATTCCATTTTCTACTAAACCTAACCACCAAGCAGAACCTGCAGGCGCACCTCAGGAAGTAAAGTGCTTTAGCCCCAGCTCCACCAACATCCGGGTAAGTTGGCGGCCGCCCCCTGTGGACTTACAAAATGGGATCATAACACAATACAGCATCCAATACGTGGCTACCGAAGGGGAGGATACAGCTACTCGTCAAGTCTCCGACATCCCTCCAGAAAACTCAGAGTACCTTTTGGAAAACTTGGAAAAATGGACAGAGTACCGCGTGACGGTCACTGCTCATACAGATGCCGGAGCAGGACCGGAGAGCTTGCCGCAGCTTGTCCGCACTGAGGAGGATGGTATGTGTTTGCTCAAACAAACAAAAATCTTCCGCCGCAAATCCAGACTACCCTTTTTAACTTTCCCCTTCAAATACTAACAACCTTGCCTATATCTACCTTTTCTTCTTTACCCCCCTCCGCCTGCTTCTAAAATGACTGCCTCCACTTGATTCTCTCAGCCTCGTTCTGGACAATGCAGTAGATTTTTTTTACCCAAACTGTCTCAAAAAGCACATTTTTTTGGATTTTTTTCCCCCTTTACGCTGCTCGATTTCAACATATGGTATGGCATTTTTAGCTTGCGGCCTTTACCTTCCAGTCCCAACTGTCTTTTCTTTACATTTTTTTTATTACTTTTTTAAAATGATAAACTCGAGATTTGTTCCAACTTGACAAAAGTTAAAGACAGTGGGAAAAACAAAAAGGTGGAAGAAGTTTTTTAAAGGCCATTTTTTAATATTTTTTTCCACTCATGTGAGAATCATTTTTTTTTCTCTCTTTTATTTTATAGCCAAAATTCTTGTTGTGCTTCAAGCATTTGGAAGTCTTGAAGTCCTTTTTGGCTAAACACATTTTTAATCCCATGTTTTTAAAATCCACTCTACTCATTTTCAATGTTTCAAGATTAGGTCAGTCGTCAGACCTGTTTTTGCTGTTGTTTTTTTTTTTTCTTTTTTTCCCTCCCCTTACCATTGTTGAAATATCAATGTCATGCAGTGCTTGTTGCATTTTGCGGCACCTTTGTGCCCCCTTTTTTCCTCCTTTTTGATCACTGCAGAATTTTGCGCTACAGCTTTGGGGCAAGGCTTTATAGGAAAGGTGAAGGGGTTCTCTATAATTTTGACCTTATTTCTTTTATCCCCCATGGTGTTCCTCCAGTTCCTAGTGGGCCACCTCGTAAAGTTGAGGTGGAGGCTGTCAACTCTTCATCAATTAAAGTGATCTGGCGCTCGCCGGTGCCCACCAAGCAGCACGGTCAGATCCGAGGATACCAGGTGCACTATGTCAAGATGGTTAATGGGGAGTCCACGGGACAGCCAGTCATCAAGGACATCCTGATTGATGATGCCCAGGTACAGCACCCCCCCTCAGCCCGCCACATCATTCCTCAGACAAACAGTCTGACTTTAGATTTCTCACCTTCTCACTTTTACACAGCAATGTGTCATTACTTTGGAAACTTGCACAAATGACTTAGATTTTGTTCATACATAAATATTATTTTGTGACCACTGTCAATTAGTCACATGAAACTGGATATTTATCTATTGAGATGTAAATTCACATTTAATGTGTATTTCCTTAGCCATCGTATCTAACATGATTTCATACTTTCTTTCTCTACATTTTCCAATGTCATCAGTGGGAGTATGATGATTCAACTGATCATGTGAGTAGCTAATTTATTTGTTGTAAACTTTGCTTGCTTTACCAACTCTTTCATTCCATGCCTTGCGTTTGAGTTTGTGGTCAAATATTCTTTATATACTGAATCATTTTACCACTTTATAATGGTAACCAACAGAAAATAATGACTTGAACATTCTAAAATTATTACACATCCTGTTTTTGTTTTATAAAAAAGAGCTATAAGAGTTATCACTCGAAAAAAATACCACTATCCATCTAATATATTGTTTTGTAAACTGAAATTAATGAAATTTTATGACTTGACTGATTATAATATTTTGTTATGTATAAAGCACACAAAAAACGTATTACCTCCAAACATTCAGATAAACTTTGCAAAAAGAGAAAGCTGTTATAACCTTAAGGGAATAGAGATGTTCATAAAACCTAAATTTAGAACCTGTCTGAAAGAACAATGTACCTCAATTCAAGGAGTCAGATTCTGGAATAATTTAGAAGATGACTAAATGTGCCACATCAATGTGTATGTTTAAGAAAATGATAAAGACTAGATTGTTAAAAACAATGTGAAATGGTTTAATATGTAGTCATTCAATCTGTTGTTCTAGAAAGATTCAATGTTTTGTTAATTGAAGATCATTTTAGTTGAAATTTATACTTGAGTACAAAGGGGCAGTTATTATAAGATTTTTTTTCTTCTTTCTGCCACCTTTCATTTCATTTTATTTGTATTTTTTTATTGTACATAGAGTTTTGTTTTATGTTGTTTGTTTTGAAATGAATAAATAATGTTTAAAAAAATCAAAATCACTGCCCATTTGTAACTTAAAACTTATAAAAACGTATCTTTCTGAATGTGGTGTGTCTCAGTTTTTAGTGAATGTCTTTGTTTTGTTGCACCGTCACAAACCATATCCATCCCGCTTCTGTGTGCAAATAGGAAAATGAAAGTTCTGCTGCTTAAGTCTTTTATCTTTTCAGGAAATGTTCATCACAGAGCTGCAGGCTGAGACCACATATTCAGTTACTGTGGCAGCCTACACAACAAAAGGCGACGGCGCACGCAGCAAGCCCAAACTAATCACCACCACTGGCGCAGGTAATGTAAGCATTACCAAAAAAAAGTTCATATAAAGTAACTTTTCTGATTTGCAAAGTGTTTTACTAACACTTCAGAATATATGATGCCATGAAGTAAAACAATGATTAGTAAATATTTAGAAATAGAGTCACTAACAACATTCAAAATTAGTTTACTGACTTGTAAAACATTGCCATACTGAAGATCCATAAAATAATTTAAGAGATGAAAATAGTATAAAAAGAGAAAATTTAATATATGTTCTGCTCAAATTGATACTGGAAGAACAGTGTGTTTCTAAGCTTTGATTTTATTTTTATTTTTTTCCATTTCTACCATTAGTTCCAGAAAAACCTCGTCTTATGGTCAGTACAACCAACATGGGCACAGCTTTACTCCAGTGGCATCCCCCAGCAGTGACCCACGGACCCCTGCAAGGTTATCGCCTACGCTTTGGTCGCAAAGATGTGGATCCATTGACAGTTATTGAGTTCCCGGAGCGAGAGAACCACTACACAACCAAAGAGATCCATAAAGGAGCTTCATACACTTTCCGTCTTTCAGCACGCAACAAGGTGGGCTTTGGTGAAGAGACGGTCAAAGAAGTCACCACAAATGAGGATGTTCCAAGCGGCTTCCCTCAGAACATTAAAGCAGAGGGCGCCACCACCTCCACGGTTCAGGTTAGCTGGCAGCCTGTGTTGTTGGCAGAGCGAAACGGGCGAATAATAAAATATGCCCTGCAATATAAAGACATCAACAGCCCACGCAGTCCCTCTGAACTCTTCATCACTGCTCCGGAATCAACAGTCCTCCTGGATGGCCTTAGGGCAGACACAACTTACGATATAAAAATGTGTGCCTTCACCAGCAAGGGATCTGGTCCCTATAGCCCAAGTGTCCAATTCAGAACTCAACCTGTGGATCAAGGTAGGACCAGTCCCTGAACTTTCTTAGCTCTTTCCTTTTTTAAACTTTCAACCTTTTCCTGTACAACTACAACAACTTCACCCGAATGCCTCAAATGGCAGAAGTTGAGCCAACCAAAAGACTCTGGTACTAACATTCTACCCTGTCATTAGCTTTGTTTTAATCCTACAATTTAACACTCACTCATGTTGAGTAAGTATGTATGTCTCTTTGTGTCTTGTCAATTAAGTACAGGCCAGTCATTATTATTAAAAGCTGGTGGTTGGTAAAAAGGTAAGAGGACAGTTTTGAGTTCAGCATAGTACTTCTTTCAGCCTGGTATGAAGGAGTCATTTTCAGGTAAGCACTAGTGTGGGATCGGTGGAAAAAAAAAAAAAAAAAGATTTTGTGTCTAAATCATCTGCTCCCCCTTTCTTTTAGCAGTGTTTGCAAAAAATTTTCACGTGAAAGCTGCTATGAAGTCATCTGTGCTACTGATGTGGGAAATCCCAGAATCTTACAACCCAGCTCAACCTTTCACTGTGAGCATTGCCTTCCTATACGTGCAGCTAGTATCTCTAATAAAGTAAGGCCATACAACACAATATCTTCTGCATGAAACATCTTTTTTTTTTCTTCCAGATTCTCTACGACAACGGGCAGAGTGTGGAAGTGGACGGGAAGCTAACACAGAAGCTAATCACCGGTCTTCAACCGGAGACGCAGTACTCCTTCCTCTTGACCAACCGTGGCAACAGTGCTGGAGGTCTACAACATCGAGTGTCCACCATGACAGCTCCAGACGTGCTTCGCACAAAACCCTACATGATCGGCAAAACCAACTCAGACGGAATGGTGACTGTTGAGCTACCATCAGTGCAGACGTCTGAAAGAGTGCGGTAAGCATCCATCATCAGTGTACGTTGTTATTTCTTGGAAGCTGGCCTTCATGAAAACATTGACTATTATGTTATAACTTTAGCCATTGTCTTGGGTTGTGTATGAAATTAAAGGAAACATATCATGCAGTTCACTTTTTTAGCCTTAAAATACATTTTGTTGTGCACTTGGAGTCTCTAGGAGTGCAGAAAATATGTATTTAGTCTCTCTCGATGCTTCGTAGATATCTTTATATTCTATTTTGGTAATAATTGTTCAGGCTGTTTAGTTTTATTTATTCTTTATAACATTTTCTAAACCTTTACGTCACAGTATTTGCAGCAGACCTGCTAAATATAGTCAGACTTTTGGCTCACCAATTTTTTGAATGCAGATTTGTAATCCTCATTCTCTGGTTCTGGTCAGGATGTGTCACCAACATGTAAGGCTAGAAGTCTTCCTTTGTTGATATCTTTTAATTGATTTGTAAATAAAAAGTTAACAAGTTTCTAGATAATTATATTGCTGCTATCAAACTACAAAAATCGCTGAACAGGGGTGGGGGGGTTGAAGTGCCTCATTTGCATTCAAGGAGACTGCATCAAAAACAAGTTGATTTGAGACACACCTCAGAAAAGGGGTGAAAGACGAGCTTGTGGAGTTACAATAAGGAGGAAATCAGACCAAAGCATTGCAGTTCCACTTTATAGAGACCCTAACTGAATGATTTAAATGTAAAAAGGAAGGATTTAAATGTGTTTATTTAAATATGTCTCCTTTTACTTGGGGAAGCACATCTAAATATCACTCGCAAATTTTTAGTCATAATTACAATGAATAAAAAAGGTGTTTTTGCTGACTATTGACTATACAGACGTTATTACAGTAATAGTTGGTCTTTCACTGTCTGTTACAACTTAATGATAACTGTTCTATACTGGTGTGCTGTGAATGGAAATACACAACTTAACTTGAAAGCTGACCTTGTCAGGGGTAGTCAACTATATTCATCCTTGTGCTTTAATGTAATATCCACTTCACCTCAGTCGTTGCACATTGAAACAGCCCGCCTCATTTAAACATACTCCTCTAAGTCATATAAAGGCTTTTCAGCCTTTTTACAAAGCACATGGTTGTCACAGGTCTAAGGGGTATATTCAATTTTACAATGAGGATTCAAACCTTTTTTTCTTTCCCCCCATAGTGTTGGTGGTTGCTGTTGCCTCATTGTTTCCCATGCCAAACCTTTAACTGTAATTAGCTCCCTGTATTTACCAGGATGGCTTCACGTATGCTTACTATGTTGAGATTGCTCTAGCCCATAAATTGTTTGCCAATTTTTCACAGGATTTTCAATGACCCTGTTAATAAATTTTACAAGCATATTGAAATGATTAATTATTGAAAGTAAATGGTAAAAATACGTATTGCCACCTGGAGACCTGACATTAAGCATTTTTGTTATGCTTTTATTTATATAGTTTCTTTTTATCAGAGGGAACAACATCCATTTATTGTGACGACTGTAGTCAAGATTTCATGTTTCTTACTTGGCCGCTTCTATTCATCCTATCATATTTTTTAAGATAACAATCTCTAACATTTAAAGAAATAATTCACCTTGTGCAGTATATGTTTCACTTAAACTTTTGTTTTTCAGGGGGTATTATGTCGTGGTTGTACCTCTGAAGAAGCAACGCACTGGAAAGTTTTTCAAACCCTGGGATAATCCTGATGAGATGAATTTGGAGGAGGTAAATTCCAGTATATTACAGGATCATACTGACTCAGGTTACCAAGTAAAACAAATTTGACTCAGTTCAAGTGACTTCTGTGTTATCACTGCTGACTTTGTTACTCAACATTATATAGCTGTGAGCGCATACCACATATTGATTTAAAAAAAAAACAGGAGTAAATAGGTCGAGGCAGGTAAGAGGGCAAGAGAGACGGCAGACGAGTCTTTGTGATTGACGCAAATGGCTCCAGAGAGCACTGTTCATATGGAAATGAGAACATGAAGTAGCCATCAATTGCACAGCAAACTCCAATCCCGTCCCCACCTCCTCCTCTTCCTCCTCCTCTTTGTGTCTGCAGTAATTACCTGGAGAGCTGCATTGGGCCTTCGTGGCTCTTCTCGTTCCAGGCAAAGCTCGGCTGCTGCATATGCACAAAACACTTGACAACTTTTATATTGAGCTGGTTGAGATAATTCTGAAGTTCCTGTGCATTGCATGCAAATGAGAGCTTTTACCGCCACACGCGTTAAGCCATTTCAGCTTATCTTTTAGATCATAAAGACGATTTATTTATTTTTAAGTCTGTGTAATGCAGACTGCTAATATTTATTTCCATGTTTTAAACCTCGCAGTATTTCACAAGACTAGAAGGATTAAGGAAAATACAGGGTGTCTCATATGACAATGCCTTTGCAGCTCGTGCCCACAGGCCCGTGTCTGCAGCCTTGACCGATTGCCCCAAAGTCACGCCTCTGTCAGAATTTATTTGTTTGTCAATATTGGCACTCACCTTTTCACAACTTTTCCCAAGGGCAGCTAGATTTAGCCGTGTTGACAGGAGAGATGATTGAAGACATTATCGGGCAGCACCAACAGCCCCGCAGCCAAAACAAAGCGCACACAAGAACACACACACACACCCTCGAATATGAATGACAGCCACACGTTACGTGCACATTGCATGCGCACGCAATCATCCATTGGCACGAGTCAGATATATGCATTCAGACGTGGGCTTGTTTAGCATAATTATCATTCCGGATTGTACTTGAAATTTATAATCTGTTGATACAAGCTTGTATGAAGGGCAGAGTTTTCTTTTCAGCTGGAGCTGCTGGTTTATCTCCTAAACCCAATGGAAGCAGCAAGGGTGGACTTAGCTTTGTTTTAGTTCATTAGAGGTTAGATTTAAATAATTTTAGAAACAGGTCAAGCCCCGATCGTTTTTATTACCATATTTTCCAGACTATAAGTGACTTTGGAGAATAAGTTGCACCTGACTATAAATCACATCAGAGGAGACATTCAATTAGGAATACCTACGAGGATGCCAAATAGCCTTTGGTAACAAAAGCAAATGAAATGGATGAGATTAACTTTATGTGAATCATTTGCAATGACTAACATGTTTCAATGTTTTTCCTTCATGTGTTCAACTAAATGACGACTGCAGCAAGAAACAACAAGCTAACATTAGCTTCCACCCTCTGTCCTCCCATCATCAGTGTTATACAGAAGACCTTCGAATTTAGTGTAGTCCGTTTTTGTCGTCGCAAATAAAACAAAAATGCATTTCGGGTACGTTTACCACTCTCATTCCACATCACGTGATTAGCTTTCTGCATGTTTGTTTTATTGCAGTGAACGTAATCGCTGCTTTTCACCAGTCTGCAGAACAACAAACTCAATCAATCAATCACTATTGCAGACAGTAATGTTTACTTCTTGGTTCATGTCAGTCAGTATAAACCAGTGTTTTCCCCAACCCTACAGCTATAAAAGGTGCTATATAAATAAACTTTACTTATAAACATACATAAGTTGCAGGACCAACCAAACTATGAAAAAAGTGCAACCTATAGTCCGGAAAATATGATGTACTGATTTATAAAACTTGAGAACTGAAACAGGGTGGTTTGTTTTTATCTCAGAAGTCTACATTTGTAGCTAATGGTTGGCGGCATTTTCAACTGTTTTTTTATGTGCACGCACTCGTATACAGAAAAACATATGTTAGAGAATAAATCACACTACTTTTATCAAATGCTGCTGAATTCTCTACAGATTCTATTTGTCAGCGCGTTTAGGCAGAAAAGCTTTTGATTGTATCAACAAGAGAAATATTTTAAAAAAGGGACCAATGTAAGTTTTGAACTAATTCAGTTTCTTTCCTACTGTTTGAAGCCGTTAGATAATCCTCAGCTGTTTTAAATGCAGGAAATCCACACAATCTTTTAATCTCAGAATCTTTTGTAGTCCCCAAAAACAGATAAGTAATTGATCTTTCCTCTTATGTTCAGCCTTTTTTTTTTTCAAGCAATCAGCGTTTTTCAGCTCAGCAATCAAAAAGAGACAGATTCAGTGAGTGTGGACTTGTTTTCATGTGGAACGTGTCTCCCCGCGTTATCAACCGTCTGTTTTTTTTTTTAACTGTAGCTGCTGAAGGAGATAAACCGAACGAGCAGAGGCCTTCGCTTCCAGAGGCACACAGAACCCAAAGCCTATATCGCAGCATACTTCAAAGACCTGCCCAAAGAGTTCACCCTGGGAGATGGCAAGATCTATGGAGACTTTGAAAACAAGCAACTCCAGAACGGCCAGGAGTACATCTTCTTTGTGCTCGCTGTGCTGGAGATGTCTGAAAACGTAAGCGCACTGTGTTTATTTTTTATGGCTCTTGATTTCAACTTTATACATTCTCCTCAAGTTCATCCCCACACAGTTTGTTTGTCTCCAGAAAATCTATCACTTTTGTTCTTTGTTCTGTAAACTGTTGAAAGACCGTTTAATCCACTTCATCTTGGCCAAAGGTCAAAGTTTGCCTCTGGTCACATGTGAGACTTTGAGCACTCGTGAGGTTTTCGGCTTGAAATCTTAAAAGCAGCAGCTGCAGCGGGCCGAAGAAGCTGACCCTTGCTGCTTTAGGGCGAGAAACCCCTTAAGACCTGAGCTGATCGCGAGAACACCTTGATAACAGAGCTTCTCTTTAATTGCATTCTACGTGTGGTCCACCTTATCTCTGCTGCAGCAGCTAGTGTGTGTGTGTGTGTGTGTGTGTCTGGACGAAGGACCAGAAAGCAGCGTGATTAGGCAGCTGCAGGCGAGATGATGGATTTGATGAGCTCCAGGGTTTATAGTGCCGCCTCACTCTCTTTTTACTAACCCTGAGTTCAGGTAGAGCAAAACAACCCATAATGATGGACAGAGGCAAATCTCTAATTTGCCCACTGAGGCTAACATTTTCTTCCCTCAGGACCATTTTTTATATTTTTACTTTGAATATCAAACAGTTCAATCGCCCTCTCCTGTATAGAGAGGATGGTAAGAGAATTGTGGTGGGTCAAACTGCAGCTTAAAAAAATAATCAGGAAAACTTTATTATCTTTATGAACACCAGTCACACGTTGTCACGCTACTGAGGTATTTTTTTTTTTTTGAGGATTTGTAATTTTACTTTTATTTTGTCTCAACTCAGTTTAGTGGTAAATTCAACATTTCATTTCTTAGTTTGTGTAAAAGTACTTTTACTATTTTTCCCCATTAATGTAAGCAGTTTAATGACTTTTACTTAAGCTCTTTTCTTATTATTGAAGTTATTTTTTTACCAAAGTGGTTTTATGGTAATATTTTTAAGTAGTTTATACACCTCTGATTTACACAAATGTTATAAATATTTGTTTATGACACCACATTGGATTGATTTACTGCTTTCCTTTTTGTCCTTCCTCAGATCATGTACGCCACCAGCCCGTACTCCGACCCTGTTGTTTCAGCCGACATTGATCCCCAGCCAATCATCGATGAGGAGGAAGGCCTCATCTGGGTGGTGGGCCCAGTGCTAGCCGTCGTCTTCATCATATGCATCGTCATCGCCATCCTCCTTTATAAGAGGTGAGGAAATTGAATGATAAAAGCACAGGGATCAATCTCAGGATGAACGACTCCCTTTAGTAAAGAAGCGATAAGGATGGTGCAAGACACACACTGCAGCCACATGATTACTTATATATGAGCATTTAAAATTCATGCTATGTATAGCCAGTCAACATGCATTAAATATTTACCTCTCAATAAACTGATACACTCGCACAGACAAATTTGCACATTCAAATGCAGACACAGAAAATAAGATTTGAACTCAAAGCCCACGGCGCAATGATCCTCACACTAACCGTGACCTTCACTCTCAGCAGCACACGTTAAATTTAACACGAGGAGTTCCAAACATGCAGCTACCCAAACTGTCAAGCCATCAATTGCAGGCGCCCACAGTCCTTTAAAAAAAAATAAAAAATAGACATGTCTGCTGACTGAAAGCTAATCAGACACAGCCCTTCCTTCAACACACTCACAAACTTGCCTGACAGTGTGGCAAACACTTGCTGTAATGCACTTTCTCACTGAATCAAAACAGCCAGCCTTTTTTTTTCTCCCTTATAAACTGAAACCCCCTAGTGGTAGTCAGAGCCCGTAATGTCACTGCTCATCAGTCAAGCGTAGGAGGGAAGAGCTTTGACTATCTGCTGCTTGTCACTGCGTGTGTGTGAAGCTTCAGAAAGACCCCGGGGTCTGGGCTCGCTTCCCAGCTGTCCTAACCCCTACCTCTTTCACCACTACCCATATTCCAGAGGGAAGTCAGCTACACATTTTGACCTTATGCTGTCTTCATATCTAATGTGTGTGTGTGTGTGTATATATATATTGTATATATATATTGTCACTACTTCATCTCCTCTCACCTTCTACATCCAGATTTACTCCATCCACTCATTCAATCAAATGTCCAGGCCTAAGCAAAATTCTACGGGAGTCCTCAAGGTGTAATTTTAGGAGGGGAGATTAGAAACTGAAGAGTCAGCACAAGCTTGCATCCATCAATAGCATTAAGCCTAAACGTGCAGGTTTGTTCTACGTAAACTGTCTCGTCCTTCATCAAACTTTGGCTTTGATATAACACAGTGGCTGAGGTCGCCATGTAGCAGAGATTTACTCATTGATTATCCAGCTTCTCTCTGCTGTGTTAGATTCTTACCTGGAGGTATTTCTCTTTGAGACCAATATTTATGTGACAGGATAAAGTTAACTGTCATCAATGACAAGTACACCTTTTTAGAGAGAAGCATAAATTATGTGCTTTTGTGTACATTGGTAACCAAATAAAGTGAAAATACTTTAATGTTTTTTTTTGACAGAAGACAAGCTGGATTATTTTTTCTTCCATTTGTCTACAGTGGGTCTAGTGCTGGTATGAATTACATAATTCATGTATTATAGAATGAAACTTTCTCCAGACTGAGGTAGTTCAAAACCTTTTCACAGAAACATTTCTAAAGCTCTGAACCAACCCTTTAAAACATCCTGTGTCTAATTCATACACATTCCTTTCTAAATGATGATCTTGCGTGTCATTTCCATATAAAATGACTTACGGAACTATCTGACATGCATGATTTCTAACTTTTAAAAAAATGCAACAGAGAAGACAGACACACCAATTAGCAGTCAAGAGAGGACTTTTATGCTTGAACAAGAAGCAATCAGCTGAAACTGCTCAAAATAGCAGACATACAATGTACAAATCTTGGCTGCACCTGGGAATCTGTAGTATTTGAAACAAAGAACTCCAAGGCTGCATAATTGAGCCTAATCCCTGAAGTGAAGAGTCACGGATCCTGCACACAAAGCCAAAAGTGAGATGTGATGGTATCGAGTCATTTGCTTTCTAGAATTCTTAATTATATAAGGCTAAATGTCTTGTCAGCTAATGTTGTATTGGTTTCTATTTCCTTGCTTTCTAATGGAACAGCAAACCAGACAGGTAAGAGTGAAAAGAGGAAAAACTTTTTGTATTATTATTGGTGTGCATGTTATATCTACATGTACAAATCTTCACTCAGACGCTGCCATTAAGGAATCATACCATTTGCTTAAAATATATTGGTTATTATAATGCATCTTCTGTTAAATATATCTAAACATCAAAATTTCCTTTAAAATATTAAATTTTATTTTATTTGTTTTTTGTTTTTTTAATGAAATTAATGAAGTAGTATAATAATAAATGGTACACTTATAAGCATTTTTGTATTCAAGTTGAACAAATAAGAATGATCTGTAACATATTACAACATATTTGTTTTAATTATGGTATTTACATGAACCAGATCAGGTTAAGTACAATACAGATGAACCCCCTGCCACTAAGCTTCCAGTATATATATATATATTTTTTATTTTAAATGCATACTATTTGACAGTACCACTGAAAACTGAACATTAGCCTTCTCTAAGGGTAGCATTAGATAGCAAATGGCTATTGTACTGTGTGACATTTTACTATGAAGTGATGTTATTTGGACCATCCTATGATGCCCTGAGGACAGAGAATGTAGTCCTGTCACCCCTTTAATTACACCTCTGCTGCCTTTATTCACGAGACAACAATTAGTTTGTTTTTCTGATCTGAAATCATTTCAAACTGCTTTTTACTTCACAGAAAAAGAGCAGAAACAGAAGCCAGAAAAGGTAGTCTCCCTAACAGCAAGGAAATGCCGCTTCATCATCCCACTGATCCTGTTGAGCTCCGACGTCTCAACTTCCAAACGCCCGGTAAGTTTAACCGGTGACGCCAAACATGTCTGAGTTTTTAAATATGTGCAATGTTTTGGTCTGAATTCCTCCTTATTGTAACTCCACAAGCCCCCTTTTCTGACGTGTGTCTCAGATCAACTCCTCGGGATGTTATCTCTTTAAATCCAAACAAGGCGCTTCACCCCCTCCCCTTCCAAACTGGTCCATTCTTGTTTGGTAAAGAAGTTTACAAATTTAAAGCGGCACAGGAACGTTTTATTTACAAATTAATTGAAAGATGCCAGCAAGGGAAGACTTGTCCATGCAGCCTCGCATGTTGGAGTCTGATCCAGATCCAGAGGAGAAGAAAGACGACCAAATTCAATTCAATTCAATTCAATTCAGTTTATTTATATAGCGCCAAGTCACAACAACTGTTGTCTCAGGGCAC
>JAUBOC010000170.1:6285688-6300798 GCA_032275365.1 Anablepsoides cearensis | reverse complement strand
TCCAGTTTATTGTTCAGGTGAACACCCAGGTACTTATAAGAGTCCACTATCTCAATGTCCATTCCCTGGATGTTCACTGGTGTCAGTGAGGTAGTTTTGTCACCTCAACAATAAAACTATCAATGGTTCCTTTGAGAGATTTTTTAAATCTGTCCATGCATTCATGAGATATTTTGGCTAACAGAGATAAACAAACCTATGTGCACACATATGCACCACCTTTTGCAGGCAACAGCAAATATGTTTAGTATTATATTGGGGAATAATAAATCACTAGAAACAAGAAAAAAGCTTACACTGTCTTCTAATTCACTAATTTTTTTCCCAATTAATTTTCAGTTTCTTAACGCTGATCTATGCATTAACGTTTTTCCACTTATGACTTAAATTCAAACCATTAATATTCCCCTCCGAGGCATTTTTGTTCTGGTTGGAAAAACAAAAGAAAAATATACAATCAGTAGGTTAGTTGAAGCCATTTGGAAATTCACAGCACACATCAATTATCCTGTCAACCCTGGGAAAAAAAGGAGGAAATATAATTGTCAGAGTTCCCCAACAGGTTTTTCTTGCAACCTAAAGCAATAATGCACCTTTACTTTGGTGCTCAGCTTCCATCCTTTCATACACTGCCATTTCACCAAGGGATAAGTACTAAGAGTATATATTTTTGCGACCTCAGAGGACACTGTCAATTATTCCGGTATGGCCCTATGGACGCCTTCATTCCCTAATCAAAAGAAATGGCCAAGGCAGCAGAAAGTGAGTGGAGTTGAGTCCCTTACATTCCTTAGAGACATGGGGGTGGGGTCACAAACAAATCCATTACCACAAACGGGACACATCAGCAGTTTTGGTCCATTTGAATGGTTCGAGCCGATGACCACTTTCCAAAGATGTTTCCTTTTTAGGCACTGGGGCTGTTTGCACAGTTTTTTCTTTGCAAGCCAGCCTGCAGTCAAACTTACATAATGCATTCTGCATATAGACGTTGCGCTAACTTAAAAAGGCTGTGACTAAACCACTAATGGGAAAATTCAGGTATGTCCACATAATGGAAAAACGTGCTGAAAGTGTAGGTTCAAACTTTAATGCAACTTTGTACCTTAATATGGTCTTAAGTAGTTCACGGGAGGATGAGGGGTTGGAGGTGGTGGTGGTGGGGAAGGATGTCATTAAAATCAGCTGTCATAAAATTAAGTGTTTTTCTTCCCTACCACATTTTCTTACCCACCAGCTGGTAGTGATTTCACTGTCAGGGTGTATATAATTTCAGCTGATAGCGAGACAGTTCTGCTCGAGGGCACTACTTTTTTTCACAGCAAGAGAGCTTTTACAGCTCCTCGTTACACAGTGAGGCTTTCATGTTGTCCATCTTCCTTCAGAACTCTTTCTCACAATCACTTTTGCTTTTGACAATAAATAAAAAAAGTGTATCTGGGTTAATGTGAAGCTGTCGTGTTCTGTAGAGTTAATTTCAATTAGAAGAAACTGGACTTTGTGATGAAAGTAAAATGTGAAAAAAATATATATGTATTTATTTAAACAATTTTTTTAAATTGTGCATACCATCTAAATTTTCTCCTATTAAATTTATCATGATCAGTTGCAGTTTGTACATAATATAACCAGTTTTATTAGCTTTGCAAACATTACTAACTAACTAACTAACTATTATCATCATCGTCATCTCAATGTACATGTGTGCAATAGTCACATTGCAGGACCAAATTAAATCATATGTGTTATCTAGGGACTATTCAACTGAATCATAAAACAATTGGTTGTTGCAGCTTTTAATTGAACTTTGACAGGTAGCTTCCATGGGCAACTTTATGTCAAAAAAGATTAAACTTTAATTTTGTTGTGAAACATCTGGGACAATAATGGCAAAACTTTTGGAGAACTGTTGTCGGCAGACAGATGTTTTTATAAGCAGAGTGTGGTTTGGACTAGGGCTGGGCGAATAGTTGAACGCGATTATTGATCAAGAAAAAATTCAGGTCGATCACGCTGATCAGCTGTGAGCCTCTTCCTCGATCAAACATGAAAGAAATGTGCGCGACAACAGCCAATCAGAATCCACCTTCTCCTGCTCCACTTCCGTTTATAAGTTGCTAATGAAACGCAGACGGAATCGCAGAATTAACTAAACAAAATGTAAGCCAGTATAAAACGCTGAATCTCACCGAGTTCGTTTATTTGGGCGAGTTTCTGAGGTATTTTGACCGCTGTCGCCTCCTGTACCTGCATTACCTGCTAACGCTAAGCTCCCCTCTCGACACGGAGAGAGAGAGGGAGGGGGGATAAAAGAAAAGAGAGCTGTGATGCGTGACTCGCTAAAACAAAAGTGTCCTCCAAAAATATGAAGAAGTCTTATAACGTTTATTGGGAGAGGAACTTTTCTGTAAGTTTTATCGGCACACAATGGACTGGACGCGACGTGAAGATGCTTCCTCTATGAGTCTCATCACAAACAGCAGCTGAGAGACACTGCAAACTACTGAACACGTGGGAGTTTATCCAACATGTTGACGTGTGCAGAATCAGATATTCTTTCAGAATAAATGAAACAGCGCTGTTTGTTGTCTGATACAGCACTGTAAGCAGGGGGGGGGGTCCTTCCATAACAAAAGTAAATAATGAGCTTAGATCCTATTAGTTGACAAGTGTGCACAAATTGCTGCTGATTGTAGGTTTATGTTTCTTTATGACATATTTAATGTGAAAGTCATTTCTAAAACTTTGATTTTACAAAAGAGTAACTTTATTATGTGAAATTCTATGATTTAAACATAAATGTTTTTTTTTTCTTGGTAAATACCCTTTTAAATACTTTGCAAAAATAATTTCATGTTCTACTGAACGACAGCTATTTGTTAGATTAGTAAAAGTGAAATAACAGCCATTTTTTTTATTTCTGTAGCTATATTTATTTGTTAAATTAGTTCTTAGTCACTTTATCACAGCTAACAAAAAAAATTGTGAAATTAATCGTGATCGGACGATATGAAAAAATTAATCGTGATCTTTTTTTTTGCCATATCGCCCAGCCCTAGTTTGGACTTTAGATTACAATTACCAAAAAATAACCCACACAAGTGCTAAAAACTTGTGACAATAAAATTTAAAGAAATAGGGAAAAGTAGGTTTCTTGCAGGTAATGATGCAGCGTTTATCCATATTATCACAATCAGATGCTTCCCCAAATAATATGCAAAACTAAATCAGAGCAATTTTAAATAAAAGTATTATTGAAAGTACAAAGTGTCTTTTTTTGAACTCTCAGACTCAGATTTATATAATAGTGTCTGAGAATATTATGAAAACGTCTGTACGTCTGAAGGGAAAGCCTTACAATGACATCTCGTGGGAAACTGTACACAAACATTAAAGTCTATAGCAGGCGAAAGCAGAGGCTTTTGCCCGGGAAAAAAAAAAATCATTCAAAACTGGATGTTACAGAAATGGAATACAAAATGTAGCTCCAAAAAACAAAACTTTCTCTCGATTTTAACCCCCACTACAAAAAAAAAATATATATATATATGTGGAGAAAACACTGAGTCATAAAGCTTTTACAGACTGCACATGGAAAAAATGGTGACTCACTTCAGTGATAGACATACAGGCCTAAAAACAGCTAGCTTCAAGTGAGCTTTTCTTTGTCTCACATTAAAAACAGGATTGAACCAATTTCCCCCCCAGAGAAAAAGGAAAGCGGAGAAGATGAGATGGTTGAGTGCTACAGCTCAGGGCCATACAAGAGCATTTAACTAGCAGAGATTAACTACTGTATTCCCACTGGTAGCCTGCATGTCCTGGTGTGGTGCCTCGGGGAGGACAGATATCAGAGGAGAAGCAGAGGAGGGACTAAAGGAAAAGAAAGTGGGTGTAGATTGTCCAAGTGACGGCTGACAGCTTCAGTCACACGAGAGGACAGACTGACAAGTGATACAAAATAAGAACAATCTGCATATTCATTATTTTTAACGTTTAAACCCCACTGGGAGGTTGCAATTAATTTGTCATGAATATAAAATGACGCAGCAAGCAAATGGCTCAATACCATCTTTGATGGGTGATAGTTTTTAAGCTAAGTGACTTTAGAAATCAAAATTGAAATTTTAGGGTATTTTCTAACTGAAACTTCTGGTTTATATGCTTCTAAACTGACAACATAGCAGCTACTTCCACGGGTCAATTTTTTCCCTGCTGAAAACTGTCGCTCATTTTCCCATCACGTCGGTCGAGCCTGGAGATGGCAACAGTCACTCTAACTCAAGTCGACACGTTGTGGAAGTTTCTCCGGTTGTTTGACATTTTCCCAGGCCACTGCTTGTTAGCATGCATAACGTCACGACCATACCTAACGGCGTTTACGTTATTAATACCGGATGCTACATATCACTCAAATAGTCAACAATCCAGATGGAAAGTTTCGGTCTACTACTTTAAGGCTGTGGGGCATTGCAGTTAGCATTCAGCCATTCAAATGACAAATTTCTGTCACAAACGTAACTGTAGTGTTGTTTCACAGCAAAACATTTTTACTAACTAAAGTACTTGATCAAAAACCTCTATTGTTTCACCTTTTGGAACTGAATACAGAAAGAACACATTCCCTAATATAATAAAAAACAAACATTATTCTGCCTTGAAGTTCAAAAACACAAACAACCGATGGTTAAAACCTTTTTACACTCCTGTCAGAATATCAATAATTCAATCATAAAAATCAGTGTTAATCCAGGTGATCAAACAGAATGGAAGTTGTGTACCATAATGTAATAGAATTACAGAATTGTTCTTACAGCTTCTGAGACTCTTGGAATAATACCCCTAACAAGAAGAGTGGGAACACCTTGCTGCAACAACAGCAAACACTTTCTTTACTAATTCTGTTCTGGCAGCAGCAGCAGGATCACTGTTCTTTATTTTTTGGCCACCCCTCTTTTTTTCCCCTGTCCTCTCCCACTATCCCTATATCTCTGCCTGGAACTGGAACCGATCGTTCTGGATTTCCTCCTCCGTCACAGAAAAAGAGAGAAAAAACAATCTTTCACTTGTGATGCAGGACATAAAGTACAGGGACGTGGCATATCTCCAACAACGCTGGTTCAGAGAGAAAGAGTGTTGCGTTTTGCATGCAAGCGGGATTAGCCTAATTGAAGTGTCAGCCTGAGAAAATTGTGGATGCGCGCGGGTTAATGTCTGTATACAGCAGAAGCTTCGCTCATCTCGGCGATGATGAGAAATTTGGCCATCGTTGCAGGCCTCATTTAATTGCGTGTGCATGTGCGTGTTTGTGGGACCCTACGGTTATTGTGAAACCCACCATCAGGTATATTTATGATGCTGAGATGGCAAAGTGGAAGCTGCTGGATATATAATTACTTTCCACCACTGGGCCATGTGCATTAAGAGTTTACAATTAACAACAGCAGCATGTGTTGATTATTTAAATTTATGTTTGAGTTTGCGAATAAACCGATAAACACCGTTTTAACCTTTTCTGACACAGATAAGCTGCGAGTTGAACTCTATGGCTTTCATAGTTTTTCCTCCTTTTATCAGTTTAACTCCCATTTTTATCTAGATGTGTCAATGTGACAGTGATAACCTCAAATTAAAACTGAATCTAAGAACAGGAAGGAAAAAGACAAGCTGCTAGGATGGAGCAACACATTTTTTGTTCATTGTAAAAAGAACTATGATTTCTTTGTCAAGACATAGAACCAAAAAGACAGATTTAATTTTGGTTTCCACAACACATTTAGCAGAGATGATGTTGAAAGTTTCCTTTCTTTAGAAGGAAAAACAGTGATTTGTATTCTTAATATAACAGATGTGCTGTTTTAAAAGAAAAAAAAATTGGTAAATTAGCTTACAGTAGCTGCGTTTCCGTTGACCATGAAAATGCGCAAATTAGAATTTCAAAAATAAATTTGCTCAATGGAAACACTTCACATCAATTTCGAAAAATCCTCAGCTTTTTGACAAAATGTTTTTGTGCTATGATGAGGTGGTTATTTCGCAAAACTACAATGGAAACACTTTTTTTCACATCACGGGAGTCACGTGATCAAGAACCAGCTGTTTCTACTGGCGAAAAGATGAAGAGAAAAAGACAACAGAAAGTAAAAGAAAGTAGTAAACTCACCAACTACAATTTCCCAAAAACCCCACATACGTATCCGCTCCCAAGTATAAGGGGCTTGTCGCTCGAAAGCCTCAAAAAGACGCCAACGTCTCCTCTGAGCGCTAGTGTTGTGGTAGCAACATGCTTGACTGTGTACATCCACTGTGTGAGTATCGTGAGAAAAAGCGTATTCACACGTGATTTCAGTAGCATTTCTTAATGGAAACACCGCAATTACGAAACTTTGTTTTTTCGACAATAACAAAATATTGACAAAGTTTTGCGCACATTTGTAATGGAAATGCAGCTAGCGCTACCAGTTTAGCCTCCATCGTGGGTATTACACAAAATTATTGCCTATAGTTTGTACTCTATTTTTTTGTTTTTTGCATTCATAATTTGAATATTCACCATTTCTTTTACAAACTCTAGTCAAGGCAGACAGGAAAACTGCAGCTCTGTTAGTTATCTACTCAAACTAAAATACCATAGATATGGAATAAATTTAAGCCAATTGGACAACAATTCAGTACACAGTCTAAAGTTAGTTTAAATTTCCAACCAAAGCATATTAAATTAATCCTAAAGCTTCAGCTTATAGCCACCACCATCACCGGTCAGAAACAAATTTCCAGCAAACGTATGATTACTTAAAACCAAATAGGGTTTCCAAACTTGCTTTTAACAGGCTGTATTTTCCACAACTTGAGTATGACGATAGTTCAGTACAATACAGATAGGACTCTTCCTGATGAAGTCAATCACCTTAATGCTTAGGAGATTAAATAGCTATCTTTGCTTATGTCCACTATAGGGTTATCCCACCAAGGGACCACTTTGCAATTTAATATTGCTGAGTCGGTTGATCCTTAAGATGAGGTCAGCCTTAAATGCTGCCGTAGGGGTTTGGCACAGAACCTTAGAGATTCCACTGAAAGGAGGAGCCATCAAGGTAAAGACCTCTAAGAGTCCTACAACTTAAGTCAGCTGACCGCAGTGTCAGAGAGTCATCATGGCTTAAACAAAAGAACAGTTTTACTGCTCTTTTACAAATAGGATATATGGTTATTCATAAATTTGAGGTGTAAGGGTATTATTAAAAGTTAAAATATTTCAAATGTCACTCTAAACCTCATAAAAAAATAGTGTGTTTTTTTTTGTCTTCTTTTGCTCCAAGAATGAACGGTCTTGTCAATTTTAAAACAAAGTGGAGTCCAGTAAAGGTGTGCACGTGAAAGACTCAAGACTGTCGAGCCTGTTGTGCTGTAGGTCACCAGCTAGATTACTGTTAAATCACAGAAAGAGTGGGTGAGCAGCTGGTAAATACTCAGTCCAACTGTAGACAGTGTCTCAGAGAGAGAGAGAGAGAGAGAGAGAGAGAGAGGGGCTCAGAGTCGGAGGAGGCACGCGTGGGATGGATTAGTGTCTTCTTGTTTTCTGCGCTTTAACAGGATTTGATTTTATAGATCTTTTTTCCTCAGAGGGGTCGGCTATTTCTCCTCTGAACTCACCATCTAAAGACAGAGATAAAATATGGATTAGGAAATGTCTTGTTAAAGAAGAACTGCCCTTTGCTTCAGGAAGATGTTATCCTGCTTTTAACGATGATGTATATTAAAATTACAAGCTTGTCCAAATATTTAGGACCAAAAGGAAAATTGTCACAATGTAAAAGCACCCACAGATGAACAAGAAATATCGGAGGATCTTTTTGGCTCGAATTAGTGAATTACGACTTGAAAGTGATGTCATGTCTTCTTTTTGTAACAGTGAAGATTACAGCAGCGGTTTCTCTCATATTGGATTATGTTACACTCAGAGCAGATGAGTCAGTTATGAAGTATCCCAGATAAATCCACTCTGGATTTTATGGCTACTATACTGAACATCTGTACAAACACCAAGGGATACTTTATTTAGAATTATGGCAACAACTTTATTTAAAATGTGCTGCAATTAAATTGGTTGTAGTAAGACAATGACTACTTTTTGAGAGTTTTATTTAAACAATTCCAGTGAGTTGTGAGATATTTTGCTAACAATCTGACTAAAATGGATTATTCCAGTAATTGTTGGAAAAATGTAAGATATGTTTTTAATCAATTTGCACAGGCATGGGAAAGTGCCTTTTTAAAATATCGGTCAGGTGTGATGAGGTGTGATGAGAACACAATTCATCTATCCTCTGGACAATCAAAACAACTATCTTCTGTGTACCCTCTTGAACTAAATCAAAAAGATGTAAACACCCATGAGAAACAGAAGAAAACTTGGGCACATTTTACAAATCATCCAAAACATACCCAGAGTGTTGCTTTGACTCATTCATGCATGTTTAAGAAATCCTGGAATCTCCTGTGGTAGCCATGTGGAGCTGACTAAACACTTGTTGGTAAATAGCACCACCTATTTACACAAAGCTCCTCCCTAGAGGAGTTCCTGCCCTAAACATACTTTCAGAGTTTGTGGGATCATTCGAGTATAGTTCAACTGTATGCTGAATTGCCATTTTCTAAAACTGTTTATATGTTACTTTTTTTAAACACAACAAAAAAACAACACTCCTACAAAAGGTTGTAAACAGCATGAAGCATTGTTGTGAAGATGTGCTGAATGGTAAATGGACTGTACTTGTATAGCCCCTTTCTACCCAACCAGGGTACTCAAAGCGCTTCACACTACAATCTGTGTCCTCATTTACCCCTTCACACAGCACTCCTACTCCACAGATCTCCTACAAAGCTTCAGTACAATCAACAATGGAGACTTATCAGTGCCAATCACATTCATACACTGATGGGACAGACATCAGAGGCATTAGGGGTGAAGTGTCTTGCCCAAGGATACAACAACTGGACAGCTGGACAGGGGATCGAACCGGTGACCTTCCGGTTCCAGGACGATAAATGTGACTTCATTGCTGCAAAGCATTTTGTTGCAGTAAAATATTATAGCAATCCACCTCTTTCATATATAAAGATATATAAAATATTCCATCTGTCCGTTTTCTGCCACATATCTGGGATCAGGTTGCAGAGGCAGCAGCCTAAGCAGAGAGACCCAGACTTCCCTCTCCCCAGCCACTTGGTCCAGCTCCTCAGGGGGAATCCCAAGGCGCTCACAGGCCAGCCAAGAAACATAGTCCCTTTAGCGTGTCCTGGGTCTTCCTCTGGGCCACCACCCAGTGGGACGTGCCCGGAACACCTCACCGGGGAGGCGTCCAGGAGGCATCCTTACCAGATGCCCGAGCCACCTCAAATGGCTCCTCTCGACGTGGAGGAGCAGCGGCTCTACTCTGAGTCCCTCCCGGATGTCTGAGCTTCTCACCCTATCTCTAAGGGAGAGCCCAGACACCCTGCGGAGGAAACTCATTGTGGCTGCTTGTATCCGTGATCTTGTTCTTTTGGTCACTACCCAAAGCTTGTGACCATAGATGATAGTAGGAACATAGACCGACTGTTAAACTGTGAGCTTTACTTTCTAGCTCAGCTCCTGCTTCACCACGACAGACCGGTACAGCGCCCGCATCACTGCAGACGCAGCACCAATTCACCTGTCGATCTCCCGCTCCATTCTTCCCTCATTCGTGAACAATATCCCGAGATACTTAAACTCCTTCACTTGGGGCAGGACCTCCTCCACGACACGGAGAAGTCAACCTACCCATTTCTTGCTCAAGACAATGGTCTCGGATTTGAAGGCACTGATCCTCATCTCGGCCGCTTCACATTCAGCTGTGAACTGCTCCAGTGAGAGCTGGAGATCACAATATGATGAAGCCAATAGGACCACATCATCCCCAAAAAGCAGAAATGGGATCCTAAGGTCACCAAAAAGGATCCCATCAACACCTTGGCTGCGCCTAGAAATTCTGTCCATAAAAGTTATGAACAGAATCGGTGACAAAGGGCAACCTTGGCGGAGTCTAACTCTCATCGTAAACGAGTCCGACTTACTACCGGCAATGCTGACCAAGCTCTGGCACTGGCCATACAGGGACCCAACAGCCCGTATCAACGGGTCTGGTACCCTATACTCCCAGAGTACTCCATACAGGAGTCCCAGAGGGACACGGTCGAACGCCTTTTCCAAGTCCACAAAACACATGTAGACTGGTTGAGTAAACTCCCGTGCTCCCTCTAGGACCCTGCTGAGGGTGTAGAGCTGGTCCACTTGTTATGATCAGTGTCTGTGGTTATGATTTATTGTAGTTTTCTGTCTTGTCGTCTGTTTTCTTCCTCCTGTCTGCCTTTGCTCTAGCCCCGCCCACTCACACCTGATCCTCATGTTTCTCCCCCAGGTGTTTCTTGTTTGTGTTCATTAGTCTCACCTTTAAATTCTGTGTCTTGTCTCCACTTCCCTGTCTGATCATTGTTGTGTTTTGTGCTGTTTTCAGTCTTCATGTTCCTTACATTGTCTTGCCTCAACCCCAAGTGAGTTTTTTTGAGCTGCCCAGTCAGCACCTTTTTGTTAAATAGTTATTTTTTGCCTTTTCAAGCTGCCTGCGCCCTGGGTTCTTTCCTGCCTGCCAATCGTAACAGAATGATCAGACCATTTTCTGAACCCAGCAGGCAGATTTTTTCTCCTCGCCAAGATCCTGGGACTCCTGGATGAGATGCAGGGGGATCTGGCTGGCCTTAAGAGTATGTTCTCTTCAGGGGTTCCATCGGGGCTGGTGGTGCCAGGAGTTTCTGAAGCCCGCCCTCCCCACCCCTCTGATATGGCTGCTCCGGCTCCTGTGGATCTTCCTGCTCCGGCTCCTGTCGGTCCTGCTCTGGTTCCTGAGGGTTCTGAAACCCACCCTCCCCACCCTTCTGATGCTGGATCCTCTGCTCCAGTTCCTGCCATTCCTGCTCCAGTTCTGGTTCCTGTTGGGCCTCCTGCTCTGGTTCCTGTTGGGCCTCCTGCTCTGGTCCCTGTAGCCCCTGCTGCGGTCCTGGTCCCTGCTGGTCCTGCTCTTGTTGCTAAGCCCTCTGTACCTGAGGTGCCTGGTTCGGCTGCCGTCGCCTCCTCATCGCCTGGTTCGGCTGCCGTCGCCTCCTCATCGCCTGGTTCGGCTGCCGTCGCCTCCATGTCGCCTGGTTCGGCTGCCGTCGCCTCCATGTCGCCTGGTTCGGCTGCTGTCGCCTCCATGTCGCCTGGGTCATCGGCCGTCGCCTCCATGTCGCCTGGGTCATCGGCCGTCGCCTCCATGTCACCTGGGTCATTGGCCGTCGCCTCCATGTCGCCTGGGTCATCGGCCGTCGCCTCCTCATCTCCTCTGTTGCCTTTGGTCGCCGTCGTTGAGACTCTAACTCCCTCAACCTCCGCCAGCTCCTCATCGCTTCCCGCCTCCTCCCTCGGATTCACGTCTGCTCCCGCCTCCTCCCTCGGCTTCACGTCTGCTCCCGCCTCCTCCTGGCTCTGCTCGGCTCCTGTGGCCTCGTCTGACGTGGAGTGGGGGCCTTCAGGTCGGCCTCCTGACTTTGGCCTCTGCTACGGGGATGTTCTTGGCCGGCCTCCTGAACTTGTTTTTCCAGGCCAGGTTTTGTTTAGTTTTTTGGGACGTCGGGAGCCGTCCCTTTTTTGGGGGGCTATGTTATGATCAGTGTCTGTGGTTATGATTTATTGTAGTTTTCTGTCTTGCCATCTGTTTTCTTCCTCCTGTCTGCCTTTGCTCCAACCCCGCCCACTCACACCTGATCCCCATGTATCTCCCCCAAGGGTGTTTCTTGTTTGTGTTCATTAGTCTCACCTTTAAAATCTGTGTCTTGTCTTCACTTCCCTGTCTGATCATTGTTGTGTTTTGTGCTGTTTTCAGTCTTCATGTTCCTTACATTGTCTTGCCTCAACCCCAAGTGAGTTTTTTTGAGCTGCCCAGTCAGCACCTTTTTGTTAGTTATTTTTTTGCCTTTTCAAGCTGCCTGCGCCCTGGGTTCTTTCCTGCCAGCCAATCATAACACCACTGTTCCACGACCAGGACGAAAACCTTCCTGAATCCGATAAAATATTGATATTTCTAAACCTTTTCATATAACCTTACTTCCAAAGACCCACACCAACATAAATGAGGTTAAACAAATTAATTCAGCATCTACTGGTCAACTTCCATCACAAAAGATGCAGAAAGAAAAAAAAGGCTTTCTAAGGACAAACACTTTTTGCTAGTGTTGTATAATAGTAACAAAAAAATCTAAAGCGCATGGGGCGCTGATTAAGTTTGGATCGAGAGTAGATAGAATTGGCTTTGGGTGTCATCCAAACTCTCCAAATGCAACCCATTAGAGATATATCCCCCCCCTTTGGCCCAACTATTTAATATAATGAAGTAGAGAGAGAGAGAGAGAGAGAGAGAGAGAGAGAGAGAGAGAGAGAGAGAGAGCTTCCTTTCGACTCCAGACCTTCAAACTTTTGTCATATTTTTACCTTATCTGTATTAATTCCACTGACAGCCTGCAGATAAATTCAGAGCTGTCTCAGAGCTACAGTGACAGCTCCCAGAAATCCTGTGTCAGAAAAAAAAGTCTTTTTCCTTTCCAACTCACTGTGAAATGAAGCTAAAAAAGGTCCAGACCTGCAACTAAACATAGTTTCTGTATGCAGATTCCTTGGTAAAAATAATGTGTTTTATTAAATTTCCCATTATAACAATTCTGTAAATATTATTCTCACATGTATGGTATGATAGGCATGTATGTTTTTTTTTCTTTAAGCCACAGTGAGAGGAATTCAGAAAGGAAAATAAATAGAGGTTTCCTAGTTCATTGGCTACAATCATCCAACTCCAAAAATGGAAACTGGTCAAATGTGAGCATAACAGACATCACAAGTCTTCAAACATTCCCTCTTCTCATTGAACTTTCCAAAACCTAGTATTTGGAGAAATAAATAAAATAAACTAACTCCTTTTCAACCTTCTTCCTTTTTCCGCAGCTAAAATCTTTCCTCAAATTATTTTTTAAAGTGCTCTAAAGGAAAAATTCAAAAGCTCCTTCTGAATTAAAGATATAATCTCTAAAATTGAGCTTCAATAAATACATTAAAACCAACAAGTACATGACCAGTCGCATCAAATTGAGGATTAGGCAGCTATAGTGATGTGTTGGAAAAATTTGCAATAGTTGAAGTTTGACAAAAACCTTGAAGAAAATGTCTGAAACATAATCCAAAAGAATGTTTTGAAGCACCTTTCTGAGCACCAACAATGATTTTGAGGAGAAAAGCTCTAAATTTTTACTACCTTCCCTGTGAGCTAGAAAAGCTGCTTGCATTACCAGCTGGTAAATCCTGACATCCAGACATGGTTTGAGGTTTCCTTTTTCAAGCAACTTCATAAAATGCTTATTTGAATACACTGACAATATAGGATTAAGATCCATATTTCAATCAATTTTCACCATTAGCAAGACAAATGAAGCCAAATCTCTGGAACCGCTCATATCAACAGGGTGATCCAAGTATCAATATGTAGCTTAAAAAGCCAGGAATCTGAAAATGTTCTTAGTTTATTTTTGAGCAAATCTGATTTAATCCCAGCTTTGATGTGAAGAGTCATATATTAAAGTTATGGAACATGTATATAACATATACATGCATGAACCTGTATGCTGTATGTACTGGAACATACCTGTTCATACAGCAATAGACAAAAATCAAAATTAAAGACCTAACCCTGGAGTCTAGCTGTGCCACACAGTTTGCCATCATTCATTTTCACCTTTATTTACACCGTGTGTTGTTTTGTTTGTATTTTTTGTGTATGCATTTGCTGCATGCTGCCATCTGCTTCCCAAATGGAATAATAATTTTTGACAGCGTGGCTATAAATACATACATATATTTCTTAATATTGCTAGGACTGTGACAAAAGTAATCAATTTTCAGTAAATCATTTTGAAAATATGGATGTTGTGCTCATTCATTTTTTTTTTTTTTTTTTTAAAGTGGGATCTTTGTAGATTGACAACAATCGCAGTGGCATAAAAAAAGATCAAATTTAATTTTGGCAGATTGCCACGCGCACATTAGTGCGCCATCTTACAGAGGCATTGTAAATGCTCTCATAGATTAACATGGGTGTTTTTTTAAGTGGAGGTCGAGCTGGAGCGGAGCGTACATAGTGAAAATTGGGGGTACTTCTTGGAGTTAAGCATATCATTCACCACCTTTGATTTGAATAATCTGTGATATCTTGAACTTCCACTAAAGATAATATGACTTACTGGTGAACTTGTAGTAAATTATGCATGTGTGACACAGAACCTTGTTTATTCAGAGCGAGTGTATGATGTATTCTATTGTGGTAAACTTTTAGCACCTGCTCTGCCTTACCACTTTCGACCTGACTGATGAAGTATCTGGAGAAAATAAATTCATATCCTGTGACTTTTATTGTTCTGGTTGTTGTCCAAGCATATGGTCACCATCAGCCTAAAACGAAATACAGGAAATCATGGGTTTCATTCAAAAATGGACCGAGAACAGCTGCTGCCGATGCTGCAGTGAGGGGAAAAAAGAAAAAAGAAAAAGAAAGGTAAACTGAAAGGGCAGACAAACGCAGAGCGGAAACCAGGCGTTTTGCCTTATGATGTCATGGTCCTGTCCAAATATAAAAGGCAAAGCATGTGAGTGTGGGGAGCCAAGGGTCTGTCGTCTCTCACGTTTATTTGGGTTGACTTTAGCCTAACAAAGCACCATGACCCCATTGTCGAGGAATGGAAACTGGGAAAATAAAGAGGGGGTGGGAGGTAAAAGTGGGGGCAACCTCATTTGAGAAATGCTGACCTCTAAGCAAACTTGGAAGAAAATAAAAGCAAACAAATGCCATTACACAGAAATTCACTTCACTTAATTTTTTTCTGGGTTTAAGAGTGAACCAAACTGGGAACCACACCAGTGCTGCTCACCAAAGCAACAATACAGGTGCTGGTCATAAAATTAGAATATCATGAAAAAGTAGATTTATTTCAGTAATTCCATTTAAAAAGTG
>JAUBOC010000170.1:6255728-6267614 GCA_032275365.1 Anablepsoides cearensis | reverse complement strand
CATTTATTTATGTTTTGTATTTTAATTATATTGAATTTATGTTTTTTAATGTAATGAAATGAATAAAGATGATAAAATAAAAAAATAAAAAATTGTTATTGTTCCAAAAATGGATTTATGTTTATTACAAAAATTTGATGTCACAGGCACTTTAAAACAAATTAAATGCTGAAATAACTCCATGTTCCTACACTTTCAACCATTAAGGCGTTTGATAATTTTGAGCTCTTTTAATGTTTCTAATAGAAATATTGTATCGCTAACTGCCCAGTTTTGCTTCATGAACACTGGGCACTCATGCGCAGTCAGGTCAGTTTTCCGCAACCAGAATAACATGATCCGATTAAGTGTTTACATGCATGCAATTTGGATTATTAATCAGATTGCAAATTCATTCCGATAAGGCTAAATCAGAACAGAATATTCTGATTGGGGTGTTTATATATGCATTGTATTCCAATTGACTTTTTATTCATTTTATTTATTACTTAAATCCATGTGAACATAGCTTCTGAGCTACTACCATAACATTTTTTTTACTAGTTTCTCTAAAACTGACTGAATTGTACCATTTTGTTGTCCTGGCTGTCCCATTGTTTTTCAGAACTAGCATATTGTTACATAAAGGAATTTCTCCTCAGATATTCTATTCATAATGCATGCTTTATCTCAATAATGACTTCCAATCTTCATTACAGAACCCAAGCTTATGAAATGTTTTCCCTCATGATGCTTCAGTTCCACGTTTCCTCAAGACTTGTCTAGATGCAATTGAATACAGATACAAAAATGGTTTCCTGACCTGTACTATTACATAAGGACATTAAACTAAAACAGAATTCACATCATACAATAACACCATGTAAATATTCAAAGTGCACTTAAGACTTTTTACAGCATTCTGCGCTGCATTATTCATTTTATAGTTGAAAGGGTTTAGATGCCAGCATGGCCCACACAAGCACTCAAATGTAAAATGTTCAGCCACAAACACAGATCCCTGGAACATACCCAGGCGTGTAGCAGGTGACAGGTGGACATTCTTGCAAAGCATGGGGAAAAAAAAAGAAATAAGCAAACCTGTAAAACTGCAATCTTAAATGTGACGCAATGGGAAATTTGGGTACCTAATTTTTGTGCTGGTGTGCTTAAGATAAAAGTTAGACACAACGGTGCAACCTGTGCAAAAAGTTGGTCTAGAACTATGATTAGCAAAACTGTTAAAGTTAATTTTAACAGCTTTTGCTGAAAGAAAGAAAACAAAAGCGAATAATCACAAAATTATGTAAAAATGCTGAACGGGGCAGAAATGTAACTAAAGTTTAGCAAAATTTGTAAATAATAGACAAAAGTATTTTAAAAAGCAGGAAAAAGTTTAAACTTCTGAGAAGTTGCAAAATAAAGAAAAGGTGAATTTGTGAGAAAAAAAGATTAAAAAATGTATACCTGAATTTTACTCAAAAGATGATAAAACATGCAGCAAAATGGCTAACCAAGTTTGACCTTTTATTGTGTGACCTTGAATTTAATTGGTCATTTCACCAGTTGAAATTAGCAGAAAGATGGTGAAATGAAAGTTAAAAATGTCAGAGGAAAAACAAGTACAGAAAGGTTGCAATTTGTTGTCAAATAGCTAAAACAGCTGAAATTAGCTTGAAAATTGCTTTAAAGTACAGTAGCTAAGAGCTGAAATTAGCACAAGAAAGGAGAAAGAGGCAGTTTGCTGAATAAGTGGCGTTTAAAAAGTAGCTAAAACAGCTGAAAGCATTAGAAAAAAGCACAAAAAGCTAAAGAAGCTGAAAGGACAAGCAGAGTAATAGTGAAGGATGTTGAAATCAGCTCCATTCATTTTCAGTTAGAAAAAAGTGACAGAAAAAGCTAAAATGTTTATACTGCTAAAATATCAAACGTCGTAGCAGGAATGTACTGAAGGAGTTGAATTTTAAATAGCGTTAAAATTGTGGAACAAGATATGTGCTGAAAAACATTTCAGAGGAAAAGATTATCTCTCAATAGTGTGAATTATTTAGAAACATCCACACAAATGGCAACTTTGGTCTAAAAATTCACACACATAACTTAAGGTGCACAGCCTATGTGCAAAAACAGAAAGGCTCGCTCACAAAAAGGTATTTATTTCCCTTAATATTGGTTCTTTTACTACAGGACCACAGCTACACTCATGCTTGAAATCTTTTCTAAATTACACTAAAATATGTCAACAAATCTGTAGCAAAACTGAAAGAAGTTAAAGCCAATATGAAAACCTCTCTTAGTACCGTTTGACCAACACAGAGTCAGATAGCAAAGAGATTCATATTTTACATGCTTAGTCAAAAGAAACATTTGTTTGGAAGAAGAGAAAGAAGTGTTCTTTTATTTGCTGGTACAAGATAAATATAGCCAAAAAATCAAAAGGGGCAGACTTATGTTAGATGGTATCTCTGAGCCAGAAATATTGCCTCCGTTTTAAGAAAAATCTGCTCTCCCTGGAAAAGTCGGTAATGTTTCATCTTTTGGTCTTGTGGTGTATAAGGTGACCTGTTTTATTAGACTTTTTTGTCACTAAATCATCTACATAATCAATATTTCTGATAAAACTTGTATTGTGTGGCTTATTTACCAACATTATGCAGCAGTAAAGAAGGCAAAAGGAAAAAAAAATGTCTAAAAGAACATTTGTACTGAAATACTTTGACTAAATGAGAATGTCACTGCA
Source organism: Anablepsoides cearensis (assembly GCA_032275365.1). Taxonomy (NCBI): domain Eukaryota; kingdom Metazoa; phylum Chordata; class Actinopteri; order Cyprinodontiformes; family Rivulidae; genus Anablepsoides; species Anablepsoides cearensis. The sequence goes on along the minus strand of JAUBOC010000170.1, from coordinate 6,264,895 downwards.
ATTTATTAGCTCAGCTGCAGCCTCAATCATGGAAACAAATGAGAAAGTCTTAATCTGTATGCCATTATTTTGACAACAGCCATTTGTAGAGAAATCAGCAAAGAGCACATTTTAGGATTCAAAAGACATTTGGGATTGTAAATGAGTTTAGGATATTTAGATGAATCTTGCATTAAAAACCACAATAATAAATCCCTTTCTTTGCAGGCAATCTGAACAAATGGCTTTTATCTCAAATGAATGCTTTGCTGATGTACAGCTGAATATTTATTTATCGAAAAATATGTTTAAACAAAACAAAATTGAAAGTTCAATCAATAAAAAAAACAATTTTCAGAAGATATAATATTTCCTCATCAGTTTTATCTTTTGCTGTCAAAAACATTAGGAGGTATGGGAAGAACATGGCTTTTCCAAATGGGGTGACCAATGATGCCTCCTAACCTCGGGTCAAAGTTATTTGCCCATTGCCTTTTCCTCAGTCTTATTTGGAACAGAAAATCTATTTTTATGTCACATTTGCTGAGAAATCTAGACTAGGCTATTGTATTTCTTCTGGTGCTCCCCTCTTATTATTAGAAATTACACTTTCAATTTACAACCACAGAGCAAGAGTACTGCCTTTTTTCTGTAATGATCAGAAGGAACAACTGAAAAAAACACAATGGATTTGGTAAAACAGAGTAAAGGTTTGGATTGGCATCACGAGATAAATAGATAACCTCTTGGCTATAAAATTGGTTCACAAGCAGAAAATATGATAACAAATAACTCATTTTCTTAATTTCTTTCTTTCTTACAATACTTATAGTATTGGGGGATGAAAATGAACTGGATGATTATAAAAGCCAAAAAATCTCTTCATATAAATAATATTCTAAATACATAAAAATAATAATTTTTGAAAAAGAAAAAAAAACTTAAAAAGGACACACATGATGCTTTTAAATCCTATTTCACATGTAAATCATTCAGTTGGCGTCTATATAAAGTTAATCTGTAATGCTTTGGACTGAATTCCTCGTAACTTCACAAGCCCCTCTTTCCCCACTTTTCAACTCATTTTCTTTAAACCCAAATGAGGTGCTTCCCACCCAGCCCACAGCTTCCAGAGCAATTTATTCTATTTTGATATAGGGGTCTGCAACTATATAGCAGCGCAGAAACTTTTCATACACAAAATAATTAAAAGTTGTCAACAAGGAAAAACTTGTCTACCCAGCTTTACATGTTGGAGCAAGAGTCTGACCCAGAGTCAGAGGAGAATGAATATGACCAAATTAATGTTGGCAAGTCCAGACCTTATTCAACAACTGTGTAACAAATATTTTGATGTAATATTTCAGAAAATAGCATAGAAAAATAGAGAAAACTGGACAAGTTGAAAAATATGACCCAAACAGAATATAAAAATATCTATGCAGCACCGGAACAGACTAAATTGAACTTTTCTGCTCTCCTATAGACTCCAAGTACACAACAAAATACATTTAATGGCTAAAAAAAGATTTTCCATGATATGCCATCTTTAAAGTTTTCTAAAGTTTTTTTTGTTTTTTTTCACAGCTCTGGTTTTGAAGTCCTTATATTATTAGGACATTCAGAAACAATGCATCAGCCTACTTTGGACACGAAATAAGGATAGCTGCTTTCTTTGTCATGACTCCATTGTCATTCTATTGTGTTCTGAAGAAGGTATTGTTTGAGAGGAAATGGTAAATGATTGCCAAAAAGAAAAGCTAAAACTCTTTATAAAACAATTGTTGGCCATCCTTTAATTTCATATGGGTATGGTAGAAAAGACAAGACAGACAAGAAAGACCAAGCGAGTTGATTTTTTTTTATAATATATTACAATCATAGGTTACACATTCCTGCCCAGTATCTATTTTGTAAGACAGGAGGAAAGATAAGGACACCGACAGTCGTGTCTCTTTAGAACTTGATGGGCAACATGACCCAACACCACCTGTTGATAACATCTGTCATGGCATGGATGCTACAGGATAATATGTGTACAATTTGAAAACCACCAGGGTAATTTTATTTTTCAAATAATAAACCTAACTTATGTAAGGGCACATACTAGAGCAAGTACTTTGTGATCTAATGCTTTTATATCATTATGGGTCATTTTTAAACATTAAAAAACCTTTTGTTGAGTACCGGTAAGTGTTATACATATTTTAGAAATGTTAATTTTAAATTATTCACACCTTATGCAATGCTTCTATATTTTTGGTTTTATTTTGGAATTTAGCATCAATTTCCTGTTTTTCAGCAGCTGTCATATGCATTACAGTTTATTATGAATAGATGAGTCTTATCAATAACATTATGCTTTAAATAAGTGGATGCATGCTGACATTTTGTGTTCTCATCTTTTTTCTGTCCAGAGCATCTTGCAACCACAACATCAATAATTAAGTTTCAGACAGTTTTGCTCTGTTCACTTTTTTTTTCTTTTTGCGAAAGCTATAAAGGATAATTTCAGGGTGGGCTGCATGTGTCTGTGTGTACAAGAAAGAAATCCAGCCAGTTTACCCTGCTCAGATTACAGAGAGCTCATGTATTTATTTTGCTGTCAAAAGTAACTAAAGGGGAACTGACAGTCCGCGCTCCAGTGTTTGTCTGCACTTGTGTTTTTCCAGAGGATTCAAAGGACGTGCTGCTGTCTCTTCGTGAGTGTCGAATCAAACTGCTGCAGGAAGATATTACACTGAGGGAGGCCATACTCGAGGCAGAGAATAGGTGCCATAGTGAGGAAATTCATTCTTGGAGTTGAGGTTACATTTTTTTTAAAGCTTTATACACGAAAAGTAATTTTTGTGACATTGGAAACGCCTCATCAACAAATTAAATTTTCAAACATTTTTCTTTTTCTTCAGCAAAATTTTGTAATCAGGTTGAAGTTTTGTAATCAAGTTTTAGCATATTATAAAAAAGGCATTTTCAGGCTTTTCTGAAGTGAAATAACCTTAGTGGAAAAACACAAGTAAGTTTAATTTTGACTGGATTGATGAGCTAATGACTAGCCCAACGTAAACTGTGACTTGATTTTAGTGGTTATTTGCAAATTGAAGAGATTTTATCTACACTCAAAAAACAGATTTTTGGATTTACTTAACCACGTTATGTCAAGTGGTTCCACTAAATTAACTGAGTTCAGTAAATCTAAAGCACCTTGCACAATTACATTGAAATAAATAGTAAAAGTTACGTTGGACTTACTCAACACAGTGAGATGGAACCACTTGACATAACTGAGTTAAGTAAATCCAACAATCTGTTTTTTGAGTTTATCCACATAAAACAGACTACACTACTGGTTCAGACTAATCTTTTATGGAGCGTTTTGTATTTACACTTATGGCTGTGTCCAAATTCAATGGGTGCATCCTCCGAAAAACATGGACTGGGTCATTTGTCAACCATGAAGACCAGAAGAATGTGGCTGTGAATCTGAATGATCTATCCTTCAGCTTTATTCCACCCCCCCCCTCCCCCTCCCCTAACAAAAACATTACACAACTGCTGCATTCTTTAAACCACCAGATTTTTTTGTTATTTCTGTACTCCTGACTCTTACTTTGTCTACCATTACAAGCAAAACCAAAATATCTTGGTCGGTGAGCATGCAATGGAAAAGAGTGGGTCATCCTCCTTTTCCCCTGATTTGAGAGAAAAAGGGGACATATTTGTGGGTCACAATTGGAGGAGCCATTGAATTCAGACACTTTTCAGTGCATCACTGATTTAATCGGCCTTAAAATTTGGCCTTTGAAGGATGCAGCCCCTGATTTTGGACACAGCCGACGAGGTGTGCAAACAAGCTTTTACTCTGGACTACACTGCACCAAAACTTTCTTTATTATCCACTTTGTTAGGATAATCTATTTGCATTAGAATTTCAGCTCTCAGTTTAATAAACATCTGCCAATCAGCAAATCCCCAAGAGGGAGAGGGAGTTGAATTATAAATAGAGAGTCAAAGGCTGAAACAGTATCTGTCTGTAAAACTGGCTGGCTGAGGTCATTTAAAATGTGGATTTTTTTTGATTACATACTAAGTGTTGACATAATAATTTTGGGAACTAATGTTGGACACATGAGTGCTTTTGTATTTTTCATTCTGGGGGTATTAAAAAGATTAGTGACCGTGACATAAGTTGAATAACCAGTGTTGCTGCTGCAAATGTCCCCATGTTTGAGAGGATTCAGCTGAACAGGTTCCCCCCAATGTAAAAAGAGGTCTCGTTATGCGTTGTGCCGGAGAATGCGGAGCTTCACAGCCGACTGGGTTCTATCATCATTCCAGCAACCTAATGAGTGATTGTTTGTGGGCTGATAAAATTAAATTGCAAGCCTGACTGATTTTAGCAACAGGTGTTTTTCTCTGTTTCATAATAACATGAGAGACAAGGATTTTCCCCACCTACTCAAGGTGTTAATGTATTTTGGTTTACAGATTCTCCTGGTTTAACAATCCCTTTCTGTACATATATGTATGCATGCACACAAATGTGCAGAAATCTTGGGTCATCTCTCATTTCTTTATATTTTCATTTGAATAGTCAACCATCTTGTGATCTTTTTGAAAGGTGGTCCAAAACATTATTTTTCTAGATTTTCTGATTTCAAATTCTATTGTTCTTTGGACTTTGGCTACACAGATTGGACGACTAGGAGATAAAGTAGAAATGGTTTCAGCATGTCCAAAGGTATAGTGGCTATATTAGAGTTGTAAAGTAACTAAGTACAAATACTTCTTTACTGTACTGAAGTAGAAATTTTGTGTATCTGTACTTTACTTGAGTAATTATTTTTCAGCCTAGTTTTACTTCTACTTCTTACATTTTTACACAGTTATCTGTACTTTGTACTTATTACAGTATAAAATCGTTTCTCCTATTTCATTACAGCTTGTTTAAAAATATTATCTTCCTGGATAGAGTGAATTTAATTGTGGTTGGATGAGAAGTATAAATATTTATTATTCTGATCCTGTATTTTGTACACAATCAATCACAGCTGCAAATAACACTTTCACATTAACATTTTTATATGACATTATAGCCATTTTGGCCTTTAGAAAAACGTTTTTTGAGGGTATCACCTCCCAATAAACCTCATTTCGGGAAGTCTAGCCACTCATTTTTACTAAATACTTTTACTTTTAGTATTTAAGTACATTTATATTAGATACTTTAAGATACTTTTACACAAGTAATATTCTTAGGAGACTAACTTTTACCAAAGTAATTTTATGGTAAGATACTTGTACTTTTACTCAAGTATCACTTTGTGGTACTTTACACAACACTGGTATATTAATAGAGGAATATTAGAGATGTAGCTGCTAGAAAAAAGAAAGAATGTACATGGATGTAGAGAGGATATGGAGGTAGTTACAGGGATTAGACAATGAAACTGAAACACCTGTTATTTTAGTGTGGGAGGTTTCATGGCTAAATTGGACCAGCCTGGTGGCCAATCTTTATTAATTGCACATTGCACCAGTAAGAGCAGTTTAAGAACAATGTTTTTAATGTACCATTGAAAGGAATTTAGAGATTTCATCATCTAAATTTCATAATATCAAAAAAATTCAGAGATCTGGACAAATTTTTTCACGGCTGAAAAGTAACATCAAATGTCCGTAACTTTTGATCCTTTAGGCAGTGCTGCATTAAAACCCCACATCATTCTTGGAACATGTTGCAGGCATCAAATTTAAAACAAGTGAATATTTTTAAATAAATATTTTAACCGTTTGAACATTAAAAATATATTTGTACTGTATTCAGTTGAACGCAGGTTGAAAAGGATTTGCAAATCATTGCATTTTTTTTCCCTTTCTTTAAATGTTTTGCACAACATCCCGACTTAACTGGAATTAGAGTTGTATGTTCCCCTGTTGGTAGTGTTCACTGCAGGACAAAAAATGCATGTTTGAATACAATTAAATAAACTGAACCAAGATTCAATTGTCTTCATATGATCAGACACCTTTTTAAAACTGTCTGTAAAAGCAGAATAAAGTTAACGGTTTACAAATTGTTGGTTCTGATGCTACACCTCGGGTGCAGCTTTGATGGGTTCAAACCTGCATTTGTGCGACCTACTATAAAAGAATTAGGATTGTTCTCCCATCCACAACACTTCCTAATGAAATCACATCTTCCAGTACTTAATATGATAATTTCAATTATGATCAATTGTTGAGGTGTGAATATGGCATGACTTCTGTAAACAAAAGTAGTTGCGCTCAGTGGCAGGATTCACTTCCAAGCCTTCGGAGAAATAAAATGTTTTAATAGCATCTTTTCCTTTTAATGATATTCATCTCATTCTTAACACACCATTGCACAGATATTGAAACCATTCATTTATGTAATAGAGAAAAAGAGTCCACAGAGAACTCAATCTGAGTGCTGTATTCTTGACAGTTTTCAGAGATAAATTTAACATCTTCCATCATTTATAGGAGGTTTTTGGGAGGTATTTTTGCACAGATGTTTTGGTTTGGTCTTTTTTTTTTTGGCGTAAAGCATTCACTTTGTTATTTCTGACATTTGGTATACACAACTGGAGTTTTCACAAAATTGTTAAAACATAACGGCTTTGGAGAGTAAAGTTTATCACAGTGCATTAGACCTACTATAGCCATGAGCTTACAAAAGAACCTGCATCAGTGCATTTAGAGCTTGAAGCATTACTGCATTTTCTGTCATGACCTACAACAAAGTAATATGGTAGTTTGTTGTAAACATGTGTAAATGTTTTAAATAAGACTAGTCAATTTCAGAGTAATTCCCCTTTTTACAACTGAACAAAATCCATTAACAGCTAAAAGCTAAAGCTCTTAACATTGTGTTTACACTATAGAGCAAAAACCCTTTAGCCAAACTTTCATGCAATCTTTTAAAAATGGTCTTGATCAATGGTTCCCAGGTTTTCAAGTTTTTCCTGGAACACAGGCAGCTTTTTATCAAATTTCTAGTCAGAGACTTGTTTTGTATTTTTTATATGTTTGTTGAGCATAAAAGACATTGAAACTCAAAGGATGACCCTGTTGCTAAAAACTTGACATGCCGTAAATCATTTACTTGACATTCAGGTAGTAATCAATTGAAGGATTATGCATCTGTCAGTTTTTAAAAGACAATTTTTAGATACTGTCCATGGTCAGGTACAAACACTGGGTAGAGAATAAGAAAAATACAGATTATAGAACTAGAAATCCAAAAAATCTATTCAAATCACTTGTTGCCTTTACTCCATCTCTCAATATATTGGATTAGAAAGAATAACTGCTCAACCCCAAAACAATATATCAACATTTAAAGATATCTGAAATAAATTTCTTAAATACCTTAATCTTACTGATGATCTAGTATTAAACTAATACCATAGATAAATCCATATTTTATTATGTTTGCCTTTCTATTTATTTGCATCTTAAATTTATGTTGTAGACTTAGACATTGTTATTGTATTTTACTTTTTGCATTCCATGTATTTTTATAGAATTTTTTTGACTTGTGTACCAATCGATTTATTTACAGTATTTGCCCCTTCATCCATCTGATTTATTTTAATTCTCTATTCTTAGTTATATATTTTTTTATTTTCTATTTTTTTTGCGTAAGAACCTAAAGTATATTTGCAAATTACCATTATACCCCAAACTATTCATGATCCAACCAATGACATTTTGGTCTGTCTTGTTGTTTTTTGTTTTGTTTGTCTGTTTTGTTTTTTAATATTATTATTGTTTTGTGCTTTGTCTTGTTTATTTTTTGTGTTTTTTTGTATTGAACTGTAGCAAAATTGTTGTCTGTCCTTATTATGTTGCATATAAAATTATTTAAAAAAATACTTTTTTGAAAGATTTATATCAAATAAGTCAGTTACATTTCCTGTTTGTCTTTAAAATATTAAATAATTCTTAAAATTTCCATCAGTAATATATTCTGAATTCATTTCATCTAGCACTGTGATATAACATATAAATTCAGTAGACAGTCGTCCCCTGTGGCCCTGTGCTAGATCCGAAAATCCAGTTAAGCCAAAATGAGCTGGTGAAAACAGCACCTGCCAGACTTTACTGAACACGGGATCTGTGAAGTTAAGTAAAAGGCTTTATACAGATCAATAGACAACACATTAACCTTTAGCTCTTCAACATAACCGGATCAATACGTTCACACAGTTAACTCACTCCTAAGAACTGAGGCGTTGTAGTTTCACTGAGAACAATCTGAAGGTCCAATTATTTCATTAAACTGGATCTAAACAAATGATGGATTTCTAAGTGCCATTTTAGACTGATGTTTGGAATCATCTCATTGATTTTGCAATGACGTGCATCACACAGACAAAAAAAAAATGACCCAATTCCTAATGAATCTGCTATACTCATCACGACTTGCAGATGCACGTCAGTTTAATGAATAGTAAAAGCCCTCCTTGGTTAAATGTATGACTCTGAAACTGCATGTTTTTACCCACCAGTTATACTGTTCTGGTCAACGACATTAAGGCAGATAAAGAACAAGTGGGGCAGTATACATATACTGCACTGAGTTCACACCATCCGTCCAATGACAGATGAACATTTCCAGAGATCTACCCATCTAGTCTTCAATCTCCATGGTATGCCCCAGACTTTCCCCACAAACCGTGACCATTTGAATGCACTTATCTCTCTGTATACAAATTGGTTTAAAACGTTACAGATTGTACTCCTCAGCGCTTACGTGTATGTTTGAATGGCAGTTGTACGCTGCCAGCAGATTTTGTCCATTTTAAATCATAGCGCACTGCAGAATGTCAAACTGATTTGTCGAAACAAAAAGATTGTCAACATCTGCGTTTTTGTTTGGTTTAATGCAGCTCCCTGGAGTAGTGAGCTTTTTTTTTTTTTTTCTCCCCTCTCTGTGCTGCTTTGCAAAGTTCTGCGATGCTATTTCAGTACAGGGCTGGAACAATTATGTAGTCAGCTAAAAATCATCAAACTGACAACAAAAAAGCTGAAAACATTATGGTAAATACTAAAATCTGCATACAAACACATCTACTTCATCCCCATGCGACGAGTACAATTTTATTCCCTGCTGACTGAATATATTTTATTTAAAGTAAATTGAGGGACTGCTTTAAAAG
>JAUBOC010000170.1:6188239-6207514 GCA_032275365.1 Anablepsoides cearensis | reverse complement strand
AACGAACCGGACTTTCCAGCCAAACGAACTAGAATTCGATTAAAACGGACTATCGATCGTAGGTGTGAACGCACCCTAAAAGAGTGAAAGCTGGCTCAGCATTCACACTGGGTTGTATATTTAAATGTCGTTTAGAACAGAGACATAAATTAAAAGGGTAAAAGCTAAATGTTTTGTTGCAAAAAGCTACTGAACATTTATTTGTGAAGCTGTGCCAACTTGCATTTCCAAAAATGTGATTTCATTCTTTATTTTAATATTTTAAACTATTAAAGTTGCTCTTTCACAAAGATTACCATTTCCATCCTGAAAACTTGCCTCGGCTGTTAAATGTACAAAATAAAAAGGTTTTTCCTTTCACTGTCAAAAGGTCATCTTCCATATAAATATAGCCTTCCATCTCCCATTTCCCTACTATAAAAAAGGCTACGTCCAGTATTGTGCCGCTCTAAACCTTCTGTTTACCAGCAGGTTTAATGCACCGAGCCCTTAATTGCGTTCATTATCTAAAGCCCCAGGTCTGGGCCAAGGTTGCAGGGAGAGATGGGGGATTTCACTTATCTCTTGTTTATTCAAAAATATATATAATAACTTCCAGTAGAGTAGATAAGAAGTAATGAGCATGTATTGTGAAAATAATGGAGGGAAAAAAGGAAAGACTTTCCTCTGCTCTTTTATCATTCCCATTTTCCACACAGAAAGGAAATAAGGATGTGGAGACTGTCAGAGCTTAAGACCTATTGAAAGCCAGAGGGGAGAAATGAAAGTTTTTTTAGTGAAAGAATGCATAATGGAGCCTTCCTTGTGACCTAAGGTGAAGTAAAAAATGGGGATATAATTGAAAACCAATAGGTCAACATAATAAGAAAGGTAAATGCAAATATTTCCTATCATGAAATCCAGACCAGCAGGTAGAGGTGACTGGCAAATATATATCAATAATTAAACTCATAATTGTGCTAATGGACAACTTGACTAAGTAAAATTTTAAAAATACCCAAGTAAACCATTATAGATGTGATTCTGTCCATGTTTATACATCTAACGAGGTAAAACGACGAGGTCCACAAACACATCTTTCAAATTGAGTAAATTACAATGATAAACAAGGTCAGTGTTTAACTGAACAGTAGGTGAATTGAGTTTTTTAATCAATTGTCACTCGTAATAAACACATTCCTGCATTAGTCTCTGAATGAATAAATCCTGTTACAGCCACCTGGCAGCCAAGATGTGCTGATTTCCACTCAGTAAGGTGGAAGCTCCCATCCCACTCCGTTACATCAGATGACATATGTAGGGGCAGATGGGACAGGCAGTTCTTCCAGGTTTATTTATCAGAGTTTGTCGAAAAGAGTGTTGTACCAACTGATCGAGCCAGGTGCCGAATCAGACAACAAACCTGACTGATGAAAGCTGCTTTAATAAGCACCCACCCAAACGCACAGAACACCAAGTAATTGCAGTACGGCTACATGACCCAAAACAGAGATTTAATTTACAGAACAGGTTGGAACGGAGTCAAGAGAAAAATAATGAGGCTTTCAACTTTTTGACAAGTTTTTCAGTTCATACAAGACAATCTATAGTTGCTGAAGTTACAAGAAAAATGCACTTTTTACTAAGATATGATGAGTGTTTAGGTAGTGTCATTTATATTTTTCACAGGTTTATTGTCATATTTCTGTTCTGTGTTTTCTTAGAGTTCAGTTTGTTACATTGCCTCCCTGTGTTTCCAGCTATCCTCAGTATTTTGCTACAGTTAGTCTTTGCTTCTAAATTCCACCACGCCCATCTACACCTGTTCCCCATTGCCATTAGTCCTAGCTGCAGTCACCTCCTTCACTAGCTCCAACCTTTTTATTACCTCCATTCTCAATTGTTCTGTTCAGAAAACAACTTAAAAAAGTGTCAGGCAAAGCTGAGACTTATATTTAATAAATAGTTGTTTTATCACCTTGGAATAGCCATTAGCCTTGGCTAGCCATTAGTTTAACTTGGAGAAAGTCTTCTGCCTTTTCTGGTTAGGGTTAGGGTTTCTGTTTTTAAAAAATGGCAGGGTTAGATTTAGTATATAAAACATGTTTAGTAAAATCATGTTTTTGGATCAGCTGGTCACCAGTCAAGCTGAAAACTATTGACTGGTGCATCCCCTGATTTCTGATTATATTACCATATGAGCTAAAAAATAAAAGTTTACACCGTCAGTCAACTGTCTAAATGTTTTGTGGACATTGTAACCCTTCTCTTTCTGATTGCATATAACATTCATTCACTCTCATTCTTTATTCAATAAATCTATCGACTGCACACCTGGCAGTCATCCTAAACTACGCAGCAGCCTTAATGGAATCTCCAGACTTTGCTCGCAAACTCTCCTTTTTCTATTACCATCCTCCTGACACACACACATATACACACACAGTCAGTCAACTGCCAAAAAAGAAAAAGCCCACACATCCCACCTGCTCTCAAAATAGAATAACTGTAGGAAGAACCACAAAAATACAGCATGAGTCATGTCACATGTCATGCTGACCCCTCAGCAAAGCAAAGCATGAAAATGGAGCAGTTATCCACCTACTCAGCCTTTAATCCAATTAGAGCTGTGGTGATAAAGATGATAGAAAAGGCCGTCCCCTCTTCGACATAACTTCTGCTGCAGCATCAAGACAGTTAATTCTGTACAACTACGGATAAAGTGCTGACTACATACCATAAAATAGAATAAAAACAAACACTAGCTGATGATGTTAGTTAAAGAAGTAGATTCTGGCATTCTTAAATAAGTAGATCCTTGCTCTTTTTTTCTGTTTTAGTCTGCTGAAGCATTAAAATGATGACTCAAGTTATTTCAGTAATGGCATTGCCACCTTGCTGAATATATAACCTTTTTAATATGGCACTGGATGGCAGGAACGAAAAAGGAAAAGTGGGGGGGAAGATGATTTTTATCTGAGAAAAGGAGAATGACAGTTCCATTACCTGGGAGCCGCAGATGTCGCATGCAATCCAACAAGTACACTTTTTCTCTCCCCTCCCCGATCCAGTGAGTGCTTATCAATACTGAAGGCGTGCCATTTTGAACCATCAGCAGTGAGGGTTTTCATTGATCACACCCTGAAAAGTCAATCATGGCTTTTTACTAATCAGAGCGTACAACGATTTATGATTCACCGTCTTATTGCACTCATATGTGAACAATCATGCTGTATTTAAGAGAATGTTGTGAACATCTGAAAATATTGATCATTTTTCACTGTAATAACACAACCCAGCTCAGAAAGATTAATTGTTAATATAAAAACACTTGTCTACAAGTAAGATAGCTTTTTGATTAGGTTTATTTTTTTTATTAAAAGTTGCAATTAACTAAAAATGACAGTTTAGATCTTTAAAAGAGAAATTCATTAAAAAGGTTTTGAACAAATATCTTTTGTAGAAGTTTATTTTTTTTTTTTTTTTGAGCAAACTCAGTTTGAAGAAAAAGGGTTTAAATTTAACCAGACTGACGAGCTAATGCAGGGGTGGGAAATCCTGGTCCTCGAGGGCTGCTCTCATATATGTTTACTTGTTCCTCTGATTCAACACACCTGATTCAGTGATTGAATTCCCTTCTCAAGTTCTGCCTAAGCTTGGTAATCACCTATTCATTCAAATCAGCTGTGTTGGAGCGGAAAAACCTCTAAAACATACAGGATAGAGCCCCTTGAGGACCAGAATTGCCCACCCTTGAGCTAATGGCTAGTCTATCAAAGTGGATAGCTGTTGTCTTAAAACAACTCCAATTTTAAAGATTTCATGGTAGTTCATGCAGAAACTGTTATAAAGCTTTACATTGCCATCTATTTTGCATTCTATAGTTATTCTAACATAAATATAATAACCCCAGGTTGCACCAGAATGCTAAAGCTAGATGCAGCTACTACTTTAAGATCTCTATTAGATACAAAAACTGATCAAATATGAAACTAGCATAACTTGAAGAAATGCATGTCCTCGCTGCCTTGCTTACCAAAGTTTTAAACTAAAAACACATCTTTACAGCTCCAAGTGTGTTTTGGAGATAAATCTCTGCTAAAACCTCACGTTTAGGAATTTTACTCCATGTCATCCTTTCTGAACACCTTTGGTAGGAATGAGTGTTCGGGGACAACAGATTTTCTGGTCCATTTCTTATGACTTGCTAATAAGCAGAATCGGATTCTCCACAGCTGTGCTCATGGATGGATGTGCTGAACTGGGTCCAGCATCAGGCAGCACTGGTGTTCCTTTTCTGATACAAGTTTATAGCAACATTAAGTTGAAGCCTTATTGAGGACACTTCTTTAGGAAATCCTTCCTGGTTAGTGAAATAAAATCTTCAGTAACAGAAAAGGCAGTAAGGTTAAGTGTCTGTTCTACATCTATTCAACAATAACCAGCTGTCATTTTCAAGGTTTTTCCAACTTACACAATGTTGTGATGTCAGAGAGGCTAATCTATATTCAAATGGTAATTAAACTTCCGACATAAACCAACTGAGCAAACAGAAGCAATCATCTCAGGGGCATAACCCGCTAGCCAAGCATAAATAAACAAATTGCCAAACATTCAGGAAGTAGGCATCACATACCAAATATTACACCACCATGTCTCATTTTGCCACCAACATTAACTTTTAAGAAGAACAGCAGCCTTTTAATGCACCATCTTAAAATAATGTATTGAAGGGCACAAATGTGCTGCTAATAAGAGCTGTTTAGTCCTGTTTAAGTCAATGAAACGTTTGTGAAGATATTTTCCGATGGGTACCAAATATTGCTCCATGTTTTTCAATTTTTCAAGTTACCACAAATGTATTATTCTGTAAAGACAGATTTTCTTGAAGCACCATCATTAACATTTTGTCAAATAAAAACTCAATGAGAGAAGACAGAAACCTGGTTTATACAAAGTATAGTAGAATCTATTGTTTATGGGAAACTAAATAATACATTATTAACTGAACTTGCCAAGTCTTTAATCAGGTCTTCACTGGATATTTTTTATTATTTTAAGAGAAATGACATTCCAATACGGGTCATCTAATGTAGATGGTATTTTAAGTATATTTGAACAGTTATACTATCATTATCCAATTGTAATGACCTTTATTTCAAATCTAAGCGACTCCATACCCAAAAGCCGCTGCTTTAAACTTTAATACGAATGAATAATTAAAGCTCTGTTGAAAGACCATTAGGCTGGCCAATAAAGACGAAGGGAACTGCCATGTTAAACGCTGAAATTCTAAATTTGCCCCTGAACAGCCCTCATTTGTAAAGTATTACATTACACTGATTCACGTCTTGGTCAATAAGGTTAAAAGCCATCAACTGCACTAAGTAATGGAAGCGAATCCCCCACCACCACCACCCCAGAGTATTTAAACATTCAACACTGTGTTCCCTGTTGTAAGTAACCTACTCTAGGCAAGAGCATTTATTTACCTCATGAAGTTGTTTAGGCTTGTCTGAGCTTTATGTATTTTAAGTCCGACGAAACGAGACGAAAAATAAAAATCAAGACATCAAAGAAACTACAGAACCAAGCATGCAAAAGGTGCATTTTGTGCTCATTTCATACCAAATACAAAAGCATTGTTATGATAATTCTAGACTGTAGAGCAACACTTTTCATAAAGCCTAATGGTGGGAAATAAATGAAATAGACTCGTCATTGAGGATTGATGCCAAGTGCCATTACGCACAGCAGGAGGAGAGAATGATGGGTCTTAAAAGAAAACAAGTAGCATTTGCGCTCTGGCTTAATGTGGGTATTTCTGTGTCATCATTTTTGCAAGCATTAATGACATTTGCCATCACTACTGGGCAAAAAGAAAAAGAAAAACTTCATTACGCAGGCATAAATGCATAAAAAGATCCAAACTTGGGCCGCCGGGTAAACGAGGCTCCTTTTCCAGTGGAATCTATAATGAGTCTTTTCAAAGTCAAATACATTTGCTTGTGACTTTAAAAGAGAAAAAAAATTGAGGAGAAACTAGTGATTTACTGTATGTTTTATGATACTGAAATAACCTTTTTCACCAAGTATACAGAAACCTTAACATTATGTAGAAAGCAAAGTGTCATTATGATGGGCAGAAAACAAAGCAATGGTACTCAATGCAAAGTAGGTACCCCAGGCCCAATCATGACAAACAGTCAGCTCACTTGTTCTTTCTTGCTGCTGTTGCTGCCTTGCACTGTCCTTCAGGCTGACAGAGAGGGCAACAACCCGATCTCTGGCAGGTGGGCAACCCGTGATGGATGGTTTTTGGACACGTCAGGTGTTGCACTCCAGATAGATGCCTGCATTTAACATCTTAAAGCACACCCCCCAATAAAGATGTACATCTTCTGAAAATAAGCAACCTTGTCCAGCCAGTCAAGTCAGACACGAGCAAAGGGCGGAGGGAGGGCAAGATCAGCAACCCACAAATCAATCAGGCATAAACAACGCAACAAGATGAACTTGCCTCCGATAACAATTCCTAAAGAATATTGCCGCATAAAAAGGGGGATAATGAAAGCCAAGAAGAAGCCGGGCCAGTAATAGCATGAAGCTAATAAAAAAGATAAGCAATCAAATGGGAAGCTGAGTTGCCATAAAGGGGACAATATCAGTTCTCATTCTTTCTGATGGCACTAGAGGGAGGAAGTGAGGGCTGGAGTATCTAGAAGAAAAAGTCAAAATATTATCAAACTTTAAATGTAAAAATTCATTCAAATTCAAATATATAAAAGAGGGCTATAATGAGTTTAAGCAGTTGAGGTATGGTTTGCCTTGGCACTGTTTATTTTTAGCTATTCAGCTGTTTTCTTACATTTATGTTAAGTGAATATAATGAAGTAGAGGTGAGATAGATGGCTTTTTGAAGGGATCCGGATTCTGACGAGCCGTTTGTTTCATAGAGCAGTTTGATTGTGAATGAATTACATCATCAAGTATGGAAATACGTCACATGGGTGAAACCATGAGTTTTGTTACCCCTGAGCTGCAGTAGTCCACCCCTCTGGCTGTTTTCCATGAAAAAGCAAAAGGAGGAATGATTATCTTTGTGGTTAAGGAGAAGAAAACAAAGATAATACAAGGAGTAAAAAAAAAAAAAAAAAAAAAAAAAAAAATATAAACGGCTCTTTGCAGTCTGCAACTCAGTTCCTATCATTCATTGTAAGAAGCCACTGAAAAGATTTGGATTGTTCTCAAATGTCACATCTCTATAATACACACATATTGGTAATTATGAACCAAATGGAGTAAATTTCTTAATTCATGTAGAAATTTCTAAATACTAGGTTTTTTCCTAAGGTCAAGCCTTTTGTTAAATACTAATATAATAAAACTTAAGCAAACCCTGTAAAAAGAAATTTGATTTTATCGCATAAAAGGAAACTGTCCAAAGAAGGGTCAAACAAAGGGTGTGAGACAACAGTAATAGGAATTGGCAGAAAGGTAGAGAATCGGAGTTGTGTAGCTGGATTCTGCGTCATCCTCCTCACTCCATCAACCACAACACAACTGCTCAGATGATGCATGAAAATCTATTTGTGCTACGAGCAGGAGGGAAGACTTTCAGGAAAGATGGGAATAGATACAATGGATGAACAAATGGATCTTCAGTAGATGTGTGTGACCACAACCAGTGGAATCATTAAGCAGGTTTTATTACTATTAAATGCAGGCTGTTCACTGTTCTCGGCAGCTGATCAATCTGAGTTGATGTCAGATCTCAGCTGTCTTGACGGTCTGAAATGTAAGCTTGTGGACGTAAAAAAAAGTCTCACTATTTTTAGGATTTCAATTCAAAAGTCAATTTTTTCCCCTTTTTTGCATCTTGACAGTGCATCCACCAACAGAGCAAATACATTTTTTATGTTTGTGCACTGACAGCCAGCCAAGCAAATAGTAAATTTAACAGTTGAAAATACTTGTGGAGAGAGCTTCTTATTGTGAAAAAGGACCAACTGTGGCCCTGTTTGTATTGAGCTGAAAAATTAAAATAAACTTATTCCTAAACACTTCAGTAGAATTGGTCATAGATGCAGCTTTAGGTTTGTTAGTAGAAGTAGCAGTAAATCAACTTTACTCCATGGCTATTCACCAAGAACATTTATTTTCGGCTCTGCTAAACAGCTTTGGTTGTCACAATATGGATAAATTTCTGAGATGTCCATTGATAAATTTGTTTTGATGTTTGCAGCTGTAATTACAACAAAACAAAGCTGAATTTATGGCTTCAAATTAGGGCATATTGTAGAATCACTCAAAATGAAAAAAGGGACTGTTGCTGTGGTCAGAGATCCAGTTTTTTTTTTCTTCACAAACAAGGAATCAAAAAGAATGAGGAGGAAAAATCAATATCTGAAGAGGCCACCGAAAGCTCTACATGTGTGTTTATTTTATTTTTGTTAATAAGCCAGCTGAGAAAAGCTGTTGTCAGACAACTAAATGACTGTTCAACAAAACCTTTTTGGCCTTGGACTTTGTTGGTGTAATAATAACAATAATAAAAATAAGCGGTTTTACTTTGCTCTATTCAAGGCAGGGTTTTTGTTTTGTGTTTTTGTTGACAGCCGTGGTGTCCGGTCCTCGTCATCGAGGACCACTATTCTGCACATTTTAGAGGTTCCTCTGATCCAACATGTCTTGTTTGAATGAACAGGTGATTAACAGGGTTAGGTTAACAGAACTTGAAGAGCTAATTCCACTGAATCAGATGTGTTGGAGCAGGGAAACAAGTAAAACATGCAGGACAGCAGCCCTCAAGAACCAGGTTTGATCACTGTCATACAGTTTACAAAGATTTTATATGACGTCTGCAACAAAAACAAGCATGTAATTTGTCATTTGGGGATGTCACTCAGTCTTACTGGCTTTACTTCACCATTTTAATTTTTGCAGTTATGTTTAGTTGTGCTGCTTAATCTGAACTTTAACGTGTTGAAATGAATTAAAATTTTCCACCCTTTGTATAAATTAGCAACTGGGTTAGGGCTTAAGATTAGGGTTAGGTTATGGTTAACCTTAGAGTTATTTTATAATAACAGCTGGTTACACTAGATTTTGATTGGTGTCAATACATAAAATAGACAATATGCCCTAATTTGAAAACCATATATGCTAGCACATTAAGTGTTCTTCTCTCATGCTTCTTATGTGCACCTCTGTAATAGAGTTAAACATGTATTAAATGGTATAGCTGTAGTTATAATATAAAATCACAGAAACATGTGATGGTATTTAAAACAGCTGTATGTCTGCTTTTTAAGAAAAAGGTAATTTGTTATTTTTGTATAAATATAATAGATCTATGGTGTTCAAGAGTAACATACCGTCACAATCTCACACTGGCCTAACTGGAACATTTTTGCCATTGATGTATTTAATTGGTTAAGCTTCTCACCTATGGCCCTGTGATGGCTTTTAAAGATGAGAAAGTGCAACTACACAAGTGTTTGTTTATCAAAGCTGGGCCAGCGTGTGAGCCGACTCTGTGTCAAAGTCCATTTATCTTGCTGAACAAGGTGGCAGAAGCTGACCAGGATTAAAGAACAGGGTCTCTGGGCTGACTCTCACCTTCAGCACTCTCTAAAACCGGAATGAGAGTGCTCCATCATTCTACGCACTCCGTGACACCGGCTGGCCAACTGGGTGGAAAGAGCAATAGGGGTGTCGTGCTCTCCACAAGCACCTTCGTTTTGGTGAGACAAGGCCTGCTTTGATTTCGACTCACACCTCAACTCCACACGAGCAAACACGAAAGCATCTTGGTGACGGCTCATGATCAAGGCTATTACGGCTGCGAAAAAACAAACAAGAAGAGGTTTTTGACTGTCAGGGGTTCGTGCTTTAGCAAAACCACATATAATGCTTAGCTCCTGTAGACCATCCGCACCGCTAAAACAGAGGAATTACTGCAACTGGATTCCCAATTGGCCATTAAAATAAATAAATAATAACAATTATGTGGCTTTACTTTCTCCCCTTTAACTTGTTTTTCAACAAGAAAATACTTCCTGTTGTTTGCATCACATTCATTTTAATTAGGAGCTGTGGACATCGCAAGATGACAACATGCATTTTAATTTAATCTAATTACCTGTAAAGCAGGACTCTATCCATAACTGTCACTTTTTAATCATGGGGTCCCATTACAAGAGCAACGAAATAAGTTAAACTTGAATTTCATCAGGGTAACGTCACCTCAGTACATTTTAGTTCGTTTAAAAAAAAAATGCTTTTCATTAACACGTATATAGCACATCCAGCCCAGTCGGTAAAAATATTACAAATATTGTCAACAGCATGAATGCACATACTTTAAGATATGGGGGGAGGGGGGGAGATCGTATCTGCAATATACAGGAATTTATTTTATTTATTTTTTTTTTTACATCTGCCCCCAAACAGTCATGCTGAAAATCTAAGGCAAATTTTCATTTTACGGCCTGTCAGCTCCCTGATACAGAGCAAATGAATGCAGCAGCAAACAAATCTATCAAATCCTACATCAAAACAACTGTGCTCTCCCTCCCTCTGTGTTAAGGACAGCAACATAGCAGAAAAGACAAGTCAGGGAAAAGGAAAAAAAAAACAACAACTTGAGAACTGAAGTGAAATCTAACCTGCTGACTTTATACAGGAAGTACTTCTTGGAGAACAGTAAACAATATTTGGAAAATATGAATGGATTGTAGTTTCCATGGCTGATTCAAAGTACTAATTTTTGAAGAGCTGTCAATTAAAAGCTTACTTTTATAAAACTTATATCTGAATTGCTGTTTTATATCTAGATATGGGATTTATAGGTCTTTGATGTGGATCCATTCCTTTCCGAGCCACTCAGTTTTAAATAGTCAGTCATGTGGTACAGCCAGCGATGTACAATGTACAGATATTACCATGTGACTTGTCAAGCATGCACATGTAAAAATTGACAATTTTAATATATACATTGATTCATTTTCAAGGTTTATGCTTGGCAAAAAAATAATAAAAACTGGATTTGTGTCACATTTGACTGCAGTGTGAACGTTGCCTAAACATTTTCAAATTGTACAGCTAACAGTCTTCGCCTTACTCAATATCCTTTACAATACAGTCATTCTGTGATGATGAGTGCTTTGCAATGCCGTGTTCACTGACCGAAAGACAAATAAATACATAAATCTAAATTTTGACCATTAAATTTGCTGGGCACCGGTCAAGCTGAAAAATCGTCTGATTCCGGTCACCTGCCAAGCAATCGGTGCATTCCTAATATTTGATGGGGAAGAGTAAATCTCTGCTCGTTTCAGATATAAACAATATTCTAAAGAACAGCCAGTTCAAAATACTTCAAAACTTATAAAACCCGATTTCAAAACTCTGTATTTTTGACAACAAAGTCCCCGTCTGGGATCCCACTAAGCTCTTTCAACATGCTTAAGATGAGAAACATTTATTTTGTCAGGCAGACAGAACAACAAGTCTTTAAGAAGCTCTGTAGCGTGAAGATGGCAAATTAAAGTACAGGTTAGAGGAGCTCCGAGTGCATTGACGTATACTGTGGGGCATCATCAGTGTACAGTTCAATGCTTCTCAGGAGGCTGAAAATGTCAATTTCATGCCATATAGACTTTGATTAAAGAGCCTAATGGATACCTGTCTGGAACATGACAGGTTAATCAGTTTCTTTTCATCAAGCTTTTTTGTCTATTTCTGCTTGAGCGTTCCCTTGCCTTCAACATGAATGATAAAAAGAGAAACGGAGAAGACTTGCACAAGAAGAGACATTAGACCTTTAATTAGAGGGACACTTTTGTCTACCTCAGTGATTCCTCTAAATGCTCGCTGCATAGCGGTGTTGTTCAGAACGCAGCTTGTACTCGGTCTTTTGAGCAGAACCACACAACTGGACTTTTTTAATCTGAAATGATGCAGGTTCATTTCATGAAGAGGGAACAAGCCAAATGTGGACGCCACACATAAATGTGCAGTATTTACATGGAAAGTAAAGCTTGCACAAACATACAGTCCACAGAAAAAAAAGAGATAGTTTTTCTCAAAAATCTGACATTTTTATTGAGAACACTGATGATGAACCACTAAAATTAGACTCCTCATCTGAGTTTTATTTCTCCAGCTTGTCACTTTACTTGAAATGATGACTGGAGAAATTAATGTGCCGCTGGGTTACTTTCAGAAGGCTGTGTGTGTGTGTTGGGGGGGGGGGGGACGCAATCAGTCATCAATGGCCCTAAATTTCATTGCAGAGTAAAGAGAAACTTGGAGATTTGTGCTGACACGGTGAAACTGTTTGACAGAGAGCACTGGCTGGTTATTTTGCGATGAGTCTCTTGATTAAGTAAGTATTTACTTCCAGTGTATATCTCCAGGGAGGTGGCACATTTTGTGTGCATATTATTTTATGTGTTCACAAATGTTTACATGCTTTTGAGGCTGTACATTAAAAGCAGGGAAATAAATGAGGCAAGAAAATAGAGAGTGAAGTCATTTCCTGTTAGGGTGCATTGCCTCTAAAATATTTTTAATCACATAAGCCAGAACTTATCTTCAGGAAATATTACTGAAAAAACAAATGTTCAATTGGACTTTTAAAAAGGAAAATGTATGTAATTAAAACATTTTTCATTGAGGATATGTACCCTGAAATACTAGCAAAGTTGCAGACACCAGATTTTAGAAATACTTTAAAATTATTCTAAAATAATTTGTCATTATACTCAAAATAAGAGGAATCTGAAAAGCACTACCTGCATATGAGTTCTCGAACAGAAAACATCTCACCAGTTGTGAGCACAGCTAGCCAAAATATTAGCTTCAGTAACTCCTAAAGCGCTACACAATATCCTTAGTTACACTAATGATAAAAAGCTAAATAAAAATACATTTAGGGCAAGCTAAAGCTAAACCGCTAATACTAAATCATTAATATCCAGTCCGCCATGTGACATTCAGTAAAAAAAAAATAAGGATGTAAAGATTCACTCAAGCCCTGATTTGTTTCAATTATAAGTCCACAATTATGATTATGTATTTTTTTTTCAACAAAATGAATTGTAGCCATTTTATAACCAAATATGTTTATTTTGTCCTTGTATCAAACTGTCTGTTGTATTAGTAACATAATATAACTTAAAAATAAATAAAAAAATATAACAAATCCTTTTGTACCCAAAGGTTTTTTTTTTACGTAGCACTTTGAGATTCTTGAATGTAAAGTGCCCTATAAATCAAATGTATTATTATTATTAAGTCTCAAACTGAATCCGTCTTTACCCTTTAACACCTATTGCTCACCTATTTCTACTTGCTTTCTTTATTTTGCTGCTTATTTTAACTTTAAATATAAAAACAGAATTTAGTAAGAGCATGGTGATAGGAATTTCATGAAGTTTAGCAGTAGGGAAATTACCAAGAATATTATAGCGGGACTGAAGTCTATTAATACCTTATAAAATTATCAAATGCAAACTGCTCAGCAAAGTATTAGTTCTGTGAAGATGAATGAATTCGCTGTATCTCGGGCTACTGTCAGGATCCAAAGAATCATTAAAAATCTATTCCAAATCATTTAAAAACAAACTCCAGTAGATGAGATTGTTAATGTGGTGGAATTTGCAAAAGGTGAGCACAAAGCCAGCACAGGCAGGTAAAATGCAGGTAAGTATGCAACAAATAATGTGCAAGGCCTAGACTGCAAAAAAAAAAAAAAAAAAAAAAAAAACAAACAAAACTGGCCACAAACATGTGTCAGTGCAACAGAAAACCCATCAATTTTCTTGCAGTTCAGAGATGTCAACTACTCTTAACTTTCATAGTAGAGAAATGTCTAGAGCTGGAGACCAAAATATCGTTTTACGGCCTTCATTTTAGTTTTCGAGTTAATGGTGTAACAACTGCAGTTATTCCACAAACAGCAATTCTTTAAAAGTAGATTATTGGGAATCGTCTGTGTGGATCATAACTTTTAAAGGAGGTTTAATTAAACTATACAATTCTTGTTTTTTTAAACAATAAATCCTCTTTGTTTTAGGGTTTCCTGTTGTGTTATTTCAACTTTGTACCAACAGCATAAATTTGACTCATCGTAATGAGTTTAACAGTCTGCTTTTTATGTTTGCCGTTTTATGTTTTAAACACACACACACAGCATATTTAGTGGGTTTAAAAACAGATTATCATCCTCATGCTGCTTGCATCAATGGTTGCTGACAAGATAACGGCGGTATACAAGCTAAAACGGGGCAGCTATTGCTACAATTCTGCGCGCTGACACACCATCCTATCTCCACCAAGTCTTCACCATATTACCCCTCTATAGCACGCAAAGACACTTTAATCATTTAGATTTTTCATTATCACAGCTTCTTCTTCTCATTACTCAAACTACTTCTCCTCAGCACTGAGCCATGAACCAAGATTAATCCATTCCCTTGTCTTCACAAGATTCTAATCTTACCTGCATTTGATTTTTTTTTAAACATCTGACATTTTACTATATTTTTTCCCCTCACAAAACCCAGCAAGATTAATTAGAATAACACATCTTAAAGAGCGGAGAGACGTTGTAAATGCTCGGATGAATATTGCAAAGAGTAAAAGCAGAGACTGTTCGTTTTTACTGAGGCAATTTCATCGAGTCGGGACAGTGTGACTGGGAGGTTTCCATCTGCCGGTTGTCAGTCACAGAAACCTGTGCCTGCTGGCTTTGAACACTGTGTGCGACCATGCTCAGCTTGTTCTTCACTCTCTTTGTCACTCCGCCCCTCCCAGCACACATTTCAGTCCCGCTTCAGCACATTTCACATCGAAGCGAAAAAAACAAACAAGCAATGTCATTCCTGTATTATTTGCCAGGAAGCCCAATACTCAAGCCCCTGACACTTGCATAATGGGAAGTAGATGTACATGCAGCCGTTCAAAGAAGAGAACTCTTATTAAATGATCTGCGGCAACAGCTGAAGGAGTCCAATAAGTTTTAAAGGATCAGGGAAAATATACAGATGTTAAATGTGTGTTCATATTTGTCATGGCAGTAAATGTGGTTATGGAGTTCACAAATCTATTTGATGCATTTTTTTAAAATGTGTTCTGTCAAACAGTTATCAATAATTGGTAATCCTCTGACAGAAGACATTAAAGACTACAGCCTAATATATCAAGATCCAAAAATAAATAACTAGTCCTAGTTTGTCCGTGTTTTAAATGGGTATTTCAGTTGATTGAACCATAAACATGTAGATAGATGCCAAGGTGGGCAACAAAATAATGTGCACAGTCTAGAATACAGTTTTGCAAGATGTGCACAAAGAATAGATTAACATAATAGCATACAGGTCAAGTTGTACAGATTTTTGCAGGTATATGGACGAAGACAATTCTCAGGGATTTCTTTTTCAAAAACTCGGCTTAAAATTTATTTCACATCTCAAAGCCTCCAGTTGTATTGCATGTGAAAACTATGGATTTTTTGGGAAAATTAACATTTTTTGAGGGTCAAGATACAGGCAAACATCTGAAGTGGATGACATGCATGGAATAGCATTACTTATATTGTCTTTATAGTACACTGTTGTACTATACAATAAAAACATTAGGAGCTATACTATTTAAGGTAAGATGGTTCATGTGTTGCAATAAAGTAAAACAGAATAAAATTAAATCAGCAGTACAGTATATAGTTGTGCGGAAATAGAAAGCAGGGGGTCTGTGTTTGTAGGGCTGGAATTGCACCTTTTTTTGCAGAAGTGGCAATTATTTATCAATGTTTGTGTTTGTTCAGAGCAGCCACAGCTCTGGGGAAGAAGCTGTTCTTTAGTCTGTCTGTGTGACAGTGGAGGGCTTTGTACTGCCTGCCTGATGGCAGTAGCTCAAAACAGGTGATGGCACGAGTGTGTAGGGTCTTTACAGAGGTTGGCTGCTGTCCTGTGGTGTTGTGTGTCGTAGACCTCCTCCCACCATCCCGTTCTCTGGAAGCAACCCGCTGAAGTGCCTTCCTGTCCGCCGCAGTGCAGCTGAGAAACCACGCAGAGATGCAGTTAAAACACCCTCGATGGAGCAGTGGTAAAAAGTTATCGGCCCTCTTCAAAGTTCTCAGGATGAACAAACCTCTGTTGTGCGTTCTTTGTCTGTACAGTGGTAGTTGTAGTCCATGTGAGGTCCTAACAGAGGTGTATTCAAATGCTGGAAATCTTCTCAAAGTTCTTACCATTTATAGTTGTCAGATGTTCATCATTAATTTGGAGATCCCTGAAATTGATGACTAGCTTGGTCTTCCCTGTTGTTCTCAGAGCACCACTTGACCAGATTCTGTACCTCTTTCTCTGTAGGCTCATCATCAGTGTTGGAGATTGTCAAAATGTGAAAATGCTCCTATACAGATCGCTGACCACTTGATCAAACACTCATAATATAGTAAAACTGCAATAGGAAACTTGCACAGTTTCTTGCTACTTTGAGTTGACAACTAGATTCAGCCCAATTAGTTACTACTTTAGCAACTTTTGTCATTTTGACCTGAAAATTATGGTCAACATATTTAATACAGTTGAAAAAATCTTGAATCTTAAACAATAAAACAAAGAAATGAAAACAATTAAAACTACATTTTTTTGTTGCCTTCTGTAAGAATTTATGCCACTCTGGCATGTACTGTCAATACAATCGGAGGACTAAAACAAAACAATATCTAAAAGGCAGCTCAACATAGATGCTCTCCATCTAACCACCCCCCAAAAAATTAATTGGGAAACTCTGGTCTAGGGTGGTTTTGACTTTGATCAATGACTGGGGAAACTCATTACCAGCGTGGGCCAGTGCGTGAGACGTCCCCTAATTGTGTGCCAGTCTGTAATTCTGTGCTGTAATTGACAGCTGGATGAAGCAGGTGTGCACAGTGACACAGCGGCGCGACAAGAGAGACAAAGGAGAAAGGGACAGAGAGAGATCACTGGGCAGAGGGAGGAAACAGGAGTGATTAAAGGATTAAAAATGGCCAAGAGGTTTGTACCAATCCTTACTAAACATGGGCAAGCCTACGACAATCACAAGATATAAAGACAGTATAGTATTTTTTTTTCTGTTTTATTTGAGAGGAGGGGGTACTGAAGGCAACTTGGTTACTTTATTGTAGTATAGAATTAAACTATGTGCCCAGAAAATACGGTACACCCCTTTAATATGCATTTGGTTCAGCCAGATGAGCATGTGTGACCCTTGCCGGCAAAAAATCATAAGGAGGATTTTTATTTTTATAATTAACGAGTTATTTTAAAATTCTTCATCTTTAAAGCTTCAAAATAATTTCACACAGTAAGGGAAAGCCCATTTCAGATTTAGAGTTAGACTATTTAAAATAGAAGCAGTATCAGAAAAGGGGAAAGCTGTTTTTATTTCTGAATTTTGTTCTTAACTTTACATTCCTTTACACCAAATCACAAAAACTGGTGCAACTATTATTCCAACGCTGCTGAGAAAAGAACACTTCCACAATTCTCTTCTCCTAATTTGTGCTGGATTTGCAGCTGGATCAGTGTGAGCGAGTCTGATTGAGAGCTTGAACCAACGAGGAGCTTCCTGCTTAAAAAAAAAAAAACACAGCAAACAAAACTGTGCTGCTTGCTGTAAGCTAGACTACAATAACACAACAAGGCTTGTGTAGACTTTTTATTATTTCCCATCTTCTGGCAAGCTCTCACAGTCCAGAGGCAAAGAATGTTAAATTCAATCAAGCAGACCATAATTCCTTGCAGTGTACAAGTGGGGCTGACTCACAGGATTCTAATGGCTGCTCATAATCAAGCACCATGATTAAGCACTCGGGGAAGTGGGCACATACTGAAAATCCTTTGGAGATGTCCTTTCCCTTAGAGCTAAGTACACTCATTACCTTGTAACAGCGGGTACGTGGGTGCTTCATTAGCTTTTATGCCGATTTGCCTGTATTTGCTCCTGGTTTTTCGTCTTTCTATAGGAGTTAAAAAGGTGCCTGAAGAGCCCTTGACTGGAAAAGTTTGAAGTCTGCATGTGGACCAGGGAGAGTCTGAAACTGTGGGAAGTTTCATTGTCTCACTCCGGTTTCACAAACACTACAACCATTCATTTCATCCCAAACACTTTTGCATAATGCAGTGTGGGGTTATTGAGGATAAAATTAAGTCTTTACACAAATGGGCACCCTGCAGCTGTGACATTACCAGAACTTTAGTACATCTATAAAAAATAAAGTAAAATAAAAAACCTTTCCTTCTATAACCACCCCTCTGGACATTAACTTATGCAATATTTCATCAGTTATGCTACAATCATAGCCCAGCCTGAGTCATGGTTTTTGCATTTTCTGAGTGTCTGAACAGAGGCACTTTTGATAGGTGATCGTCAGACAAAAAGAAAGGAAAAGCTCTCGGGACACTTTGATTTTGAACGGATTACAATGTCAACTTTGCCGTAAGAGAGTAGAGTACAGCTATAGGACAAACGGCAAATGACAGTCTCCACATGGTGAGCTGCAGTAGACAACCAGACAGATGCTTTAGCCACATAGACTCATTAGTAAGAGCCATCAAGGTTCTGAACCAGCTGAAACTTTGACCACAGCCATCTGTAGACTAAAAACATAACACATTGGTTTAAAGAGCGTCATTAAGTTACCGGGACAGTAAATTCACGCTTTATTGGAATAGAATTTCCTGTCATCAAGTAAACTTCCTTAAGCACTCCTAATTAAACAAAAGAGCTTTGCCATTCACAATATTTAACATTTACTCAGAAATCTAGACAATCATAAAAACTACAAATAAATAATTTGCCAGTTTTAATGTTATTGCTTGTTTCTGTGTTCAGTGTTTCCCCAACACTGTACAAACAGAACCAACTGCACCTAACAACCCGTAACAGACCATAACTATTTTTTTCCAACTCTCAGAAAAAAAGGTTTTTTTCTGGGGAGATAAAAAGATGTGGACGTTCGCTCGCTCCATTAGTCCATTTAGCTAATTTGACAAATAGGCATCTTGCTCAGAGGGCAGCGGATCATTTTCAGCAACATGTGTATGACAGGTTTTTACATTTAATCTGCTTCACCATACTTATATGGGGCGGCTGTGGTGGAGTGGTTAGGGGGAGTCGTCCAGGAACCGGAAGGTCGCCGGTTCGATCCCCCGTCCAGCCATCTCAGTCGTTGTGTCCTTGGGCAAGACACTTCACCCACCTTGCCTACTGATGGTGGTCAGAGGGTCCGGTGGCGCC
>JAUBOC010000170.1:6134294-6149403 GCA_032275365.1 Anablepsoides cearensis | reverse complement strand
AAAACAGTACTTGTCACTGTGCGCACCGCGGACGCGGATGTAAAATATTGATCTCTGCGCGGACCAGTCCGGCGGACATCCGCGTCAGGTCCGCGCGGACCGAAGTACGCCCGAGTATGTGGGGGCCTTAAGTTCAAGCCATTTAATATTTTTACTAACTTCTCGTGCAGTGGGAATGCAGGCAATCTTTTTCTTCTAATGGCAGCTTTATGAATCCTGTTCAATATATTTTAGATGTAGCAGTTAGAAGTTCATCATTTGTTAAAAATCTGTTTAAACCTTGTAAAGTAGTAAGTTTGCTTTAGAAGTGTTGGTTTTACAGACCTTATCTTGGCTCTCGTTATCCCAACTAACAAACATTTTTTTAACCAAATGAAACCTTTGTCTTGATTTATAAGACAATATATATTTTTTTTAAGAAATAGACTGTTTAGCAAAGTTAAAGGCTGATGGTATCTGAAGAGTCAAGAGTTTTTTTTTATTGTTATGAATGCAGCAATTGCTTTTCAGGTGACTGGAATTGGCCGATTTTCAGCTTGGCCAACTTTACTGGGGACTAGCAGATCAGTCACTCAAATTATTTTGTTATTTCTGGTCAGTGAACACATAACAGATAACAGCAACTGACTGCAAACTTAAAACATTTATGACATTGAGGTTAGATTAAATTAGGAAGATAAGTAGATTTAAACTGTAACAAAAAGTAGGGCTGCAAGGACGTACATACTCTGATTGTCTTCTGATAAGTAACACTATCTAAATAGTTGCTTAAACTAGTCATTTTTTATTTGTTTACCTTTTAAAGACCTATAAATTCAGAGCATAGGAACAAATATAAAAATGTACAAATTTAATACTTTTAGAAAAATCCCCTGAAACAACTGCTTTTTCAACAAATCAAATCAATAAACAGGTAATATGGTTTGATTCTAGTGTTTTCACTAACATTATCCAAGCCTCCCACCAAGAATGTCATGGCATGCAGTCATTTTTATTTAAATAACACCAGATCGCATCGAGAGCTATTTCTGCAGTCGCTCCTCCACATCCACCTCTTTCATGAAACGCCAAACGGAGGAAAATATGGTTTATATTCTGCATCACTGATTCAGACATGTGCAAAGTCTCGTGTGTGCACGTATTTGTTTTTTGTTTTTTTTTTAGTAGCCATCAAGGACCATGATCAGACACCCCTGTTCTAATCGCTAAGTGAATCCAAATTTCAGTCAAATGCTTCCTCCATAAACTTTAAATCAATTCATTTCAATTTATCCTAGTTTTTGCTATTTTAGCTCACTCATTTTGGTAATGGGTGTAGAAATCGTTCATAATCTTTTGAATTTAGTTCCAACAAATGCTACGTTTTAGACAGCTTTTGGGAGTCGGTCAAAAAATATCATTCAAGTTTAGCACGATTTGATCCGTGTCAACACACAAAACATGCAACAAAGACCTACCTGTACAGCACTGTTGAGGAAGCAGCTGTTCTGGCCGGGTTCATTCAGCAGTCCTTTGGTCGGGGCCAGAGACATCATGCTCCCCGGCTGGTACGACATGCCCAGGTTGCCCCCCGGCTTCCTGAAGAACTTGTACCATGCCATCACTTATTAGAGCGTGCCTTAAATGAGGCGGGATGAACAGAGGATAAAAAAAAAATAAAATAAAGGGTTGTTGGGTACAGGCAAATCCCTCGAGCCCCCAAAAGTCTGAGGCTAAGTTATTCCACAAGCTGCAGCAGCCGCCCTGCAACACATAGGCTTCTAGTCGGAGTCAGCAGCTTATCAAGAAGATCTTTTTACTTCCTCTATTGGGTAAAAAATCTTTTGAATAATAATAATTAAAAAAAAAAAAGTTAAATTAAATGTACCTCAAAAATAAAAATCACAGTTCAGGCTTTTGTTTAGGCAATCCTTGGATTTGAAGTTGTCTTTTTCTTTTATGAAAAGGCACTTTTAGTATGCAGAAGAGTGGCACTGTCATCTTGTAAAGTCGCTGGTGAAAGCTTCACAGCTGCTTTCGGAGGGGGTTGCAGACCGCCTTCAGTAAGGTCAACATGGTCCCGATGCTCTTGCTCACATTCAGCTGCAGAAACCCGTTCCTCTCAGAAGTTCACCCACGATGCAACTTTATCCAGGTAGGACAACAAACACAGCCCGGCTGTTTATGAAAGAGAAAAAATGTTAGACCTAAATATATTTAAAACCAAGATGGAGCTCAGTATCACATAAGTTTTCTCCTTTTCCCGTCCTGATTTGTATTCATAAAACCTTCAACAGATTCTAAAATTAAAGCAAACTTCCACCTCGAACGCTGAGCTTCCACATTTAGGTCAACCTTAACTTTTACACACACAAACATTTAAACATTAACTTACAGACAGCCTTTGCACTGGAGGTGTGTTGACCTAAATGTGGCTCTGATTTCAGGCTGCGTTTCAACATGTAAACAAAGTTAATATCATATTACTGAAACAGTGATGACAGGAACGAACAAAATAAACTAAATAAACAGACACTGCATCATCGCCTGTCAAACCTCTACACAGTTCATGAGCGACAACAACCTACCATTCAGTTGACAAGGACATTCCTAGACCTTTCACGATACGCAAGAAATCAATGAATCACACGATAAATTAAAATGAGGTCAATATTTCTGTTTGTTTGCTTTGTGTCTACCTCTTTTCTACTCCTTAGTGTAGGGAGGAGTCAACTCTTGCGTAGGTATTTGACGGTTGTACTGTCTTGTGAAAAGGCTTTTAGCTAGAGGAGTGTTGTCGGTTTTCCGACACCTCGGGGACACCCTCAGGGCAACATGCTGAACCTTGGGTTCGCCAAGAGATGTTTTTTTTAACACTACGTGAATTTTGTAAACTTTGTAAGCAGCGTACGGGTGAACAAAATTATTTTATGAAGCAAGAAGAAGACGCATACAGAATAAATTTCACCGGCTTGAATAGAGGAGGGTAGCACCAACGTATTTCATAAACTTCTATAAGCTTTATAAGCAGGGTTGATTAATCATTATACTAGTTTAAAATGATCTCCAATTGACATAAACTGACTAACAGTCCAACATGGAAAGAATTTTATTGGAAAGTAATTGTTAGATATTTCAAAACATCATGTATTATTTCATAATTTGATAAGGCTAAATCAAATTTATGCTGGACACAATGTGGACTAGTTTGAGATCACACGCAAATCTTTTGGGATTGTCCAAAGATTAAAACATTTTGGGAAGGAATTAAAGAGGACATTTCTAATATTACACATTAGGGCTGCACAATATATTGAAAATTTATCGTCATCGCGATAAATCGCATCGCAATATGCATATCGCAACAACAGCATAAACTGCAATAAATGATTGACTCAAAAGTTTGCATTTATGCGTTTTGTCATTTAGATGGAAGCTTGAAGTATTTCATCAATCTAATGGAGCCCTTCATGTATTTGGTTAACTGGATAGGTCTCTTCACATTTAATTTAAAAAAATTCAGGCTGGAATGGAAATGATTAGTTTTTTTTAGATTGTTTTTTTTTACTTTGAACCCAGAGCAGAAAGATGTAAACACTACATATGTATTTGTTCATTTATCGCAAGTTATATCGTCATCGCAATATCAAGCAGTGTTATCGCACATCGCAGGTTTTCCTAATATTGTGCAGCCCTATTACACATTTATATTGAATGGAACCCCCTTGTCTCTGTTCTGGGTAGCTCCCGAGTGATTTATTATGTAAAGAAAAACGATACCTAGCAAAAAAATGATAATATGTTGTTGGAATATAAACCTTAACCCCCTACTATAAATCAATGGAAAGAGAGAATGGTAAGCTTCTATACATTGGAGAAAATAACAGCAAAACTAAACATGTTGATTTATTTAAGAAAAGGTGGAATCCTTTGATAACATACTTGAACTTGGCATTGCAGCAAGTAATATAAATGTAAAAACACAGGTGTACTCTTTGTGTGTATGTTTAACATGTGACTCTGTTAAGATGCATGCAAAAGCCAGATGAGGAAGATCGTCCCTTTATTTTATGTTTGAAACAATTTTTTTATTATTATACTCCACTGATTAATGGAGGATAGTCGAATTTCAGCTCGTCGAATTATTCGGATATTCTTGTTCAACTGATTTGTTTGGTTGTACTGGAAATTGATGTTTGTGACTTAATGTGCTAAATATTGAATTTGAAGGCAGAACTAATAAAATAAAGTCTTGTTAAATTTCTACATATTTCATGAGTGACAATCTACCATTTGGTTATGAGTGTCATTTGCATAATTAATACTTGTTCTAGATAATATTTTATAACTAATAATACAGCTCCATTAACGGGATAATTACAATTACAATGCCTGTTTTTTTTAGTCCGAAACACATACAAAATTATCCTTTAACACAAGTAATTTGTTGTGTGGTTAGTGTTAAAAAAGAAAAGCTGCTCTACTTAACAGAAACAATGAAACTTTGTTTTTTTTAGTCTCCACAACTACAGAAGTTTCAGTCTAAACCTGCTGAACAACACTGCCATCATAGAATTTCAGGAATCCTAAAAAGATGCTGCCACCGTGTAAGTTCAAAGCAGCCAATGACACAACCTAAAGTTTAGCATTTATCCTGCCGAATCAGCGCCGTCAAGTGTTTCAACTAAATCCACCCAAGGTTCTGCTGCTTTCCTGCACAACTGAGCGCAACAGGAGCAGCATTCCACAGCGCTCAATTAGGCTCGGGGTTGCTCAAGAGCTGCTGCTTTCGGATTACTTTCAGGGCTGAGTCGTTCGCAGAATTTCCGTACGAACCACCTGCGCAGCACAACAATGATGATGTCACGAGTCACAAGCTGCTGGTATCGGTGTTTCAAAAGTCATCCACTATCAGCAAAAGCAATTACGAGTAGGAAGCTGGAAAACATCTCTTACGCAATCCCTCCCAGTTAACCCCCCTCAATTTACTGCTTCTTTTAATTAAGCCAGTGTAATGAATCCTGGGTGTGAAATCAGCCGCGCTCCTTTACCCGCGAGTGAAAACAATGCCAAATATCATCACGCTTCCATTTATCAACATCACACTGGTGATATAAAGAGCCATGCCAGCACATGTTTTGTGTGGTGACAATGCTGACAGCAGCAGGAGTATATATGGCTCCGGCTTTTCATGGCTGGAGGTTTTATTGCGTTACAGCGGTACATTTATAAGAAAAAAAACTGCTAACGTCAGTTATATTATATCATCCTTTTGTCTCAGCAGAACCGACACACACACGGACGCCGAGTCAGTCAGCAATGTTTTCATTCATTTAAAGGACTGAGCTTAATTTAAAAAGAAAAAGGTTCGTGGAATTGAGTTGTGATCTGAGTATGGCAAAATAGCATAACTAATACTGGGAAATAATCATACTTATGCACCAATAGTTGCAACATTTACACTGTATTCTGTTAACTTAAAAGCAAAGAAAAGGCTCCTCCTGAAGAATTAAAAAAAACTATTCAACCTAATCTTTTTCAGCTAGATAGAGAAATAAAATTTCTGATTCCATGTTTTTATGAAGCTAAGTGGAAAAAATGACTCAGCTGGCTCTTGATAATATTGTTTAGACGCCAGGTTTACATCACTGCCCACTGAAAGCCAAGATAGCTGTTAGCACCCTTTGTTTCCAGTTTAAGGCATGAATAACACCATTTTGTTGGGACTGGTTTTTCTTCTTATCTGACTAATCCTCACATATTAGTATTTTCCCCATTAAAAACAGTGAGCATAATTTGCTTTAGGTTTGTGCATTTCTTTGTTTCTGCAGGCCTGGCTTAATAGCAACGCGCATACGTTTAATTTCACCTTTCCTAATGTTGCAAAATCCTGTGTTTTTCTTTTGTCAGGTAAGCTGCAAGTGCGCAGAATTAGGTTTAAATACATGCTTTATCTGTGACCATTCAGGAACAGAGTCGGTTTGTTTTGAAATAAGCGAAAATTAGGTCGGAAGTGCATCCAAATGTAACAAAAAAAATTAGAAACCAAGGTCAAAATCAAACACACTACAAAAACAGTTATGCCCTAAAAGAAGTGGCAAATATTTAAGTTGAATCTCAATAACAACACAAATACTAACTAGTACAATTTAGAGCTTTTAACTTAAAATTTGTTTATTTTAAATTAAGCCGTGTTTTTTTTAATAAGTATAAATACTTGTGTATTTTTTATGCAGAAAGTAACATTTATTATATAGTTTTTAAAATTTATATTTGCAATAGAAAAGCAAATGAACAAAAATGAGGTGAAATGTTTGGCTAACTTTTATAATTGCCTGGTTAACATATGCACCAATAAAACCAGATTATATAATAACTTAAAATGTTCTATGTCACCAAGAATATTAATAAAAACTAAACTGTAAACCCTAATTTTTAGTTTGTCAGTCCCAAACTATACAATCTAATAGTATTTAGGAGCATTCATGCGAAACATTCTTACCTATTTAGTAGGGCTGCCACGATTAGTCGATAAATCGACGACTAACCGATTATTAAAATAGTCGACGACTAATTTAGTAGTCGATTAATCGTTTTTTTTTTTCACTTTGTTTTTCTCTCCAAACTGCTTTGACACCTTCCACTGCAGCATCTGCCTTTCTGTCTTTGACACACATGCACAGTAGTGGTAACAAGGGCAGGCCGTGGACGTCACAAGACATCATACAGACAGGCTCTGGTATCATGACTACCTGACAACAGAGCTCAAAAGTGTGGGATCTTTTTAATAAAATGAAAGAAACACCGGTGCAATGCAATATCTGCATTGCAGAACTTACCTTCCACTGCAATTATGTTTAATTAGCTTATAGCTAAAATCTAACGATGGTTATATAATAGCAGCTGTATTCTGGTGCGATAAGCTGTATGTTTTATATTCAATTAATGTATGATCCGATTAGTCGACTAATCGAAAAAATTAATCGGTGACTAATCGATTATTAAAATAATCGTTTGTGGCAGCCCTACTACTTAGAAATATAGTTTCCCAACAATAATTACTTAGTAATAAAATATCAATACAATTAAAAATGAAGCTATTTTTTGCTGAGTCGTGTAGGCCTCGTTAGGTGAAATCATCATATTTAAAAAGTTATTTTCTCAGAGTCTTTCTTTGCAACCAAAAGGTTTTCTAAGAATTGTCAAGTCCAGGAATTACTTTGTTTTCCTCGTGAAAAACATTCAGTTGGTAAAAAGCGCTCCTGGTTTTCAGAGTATTGTCAGGTTTGACGAGGCTGAGGAATCTGTGAAATGCGGACAGATTTGATGTGAAAGCACAGAGAGTCAAGCGCTTTGATTTATCTACCAGCGATCAGTTTGATAAATAGGCTCGTCTGAATAAAATGTAATTGATGCCGAGAGCTACTAAGAAAATAAGTCCCACCTGTTTGACGTCTTTAGTGAGGAAAATCGCAGCTGATTTAAGAGAAACTAACAAGTTTCTTAAAAGACAGTATTGTTGAATAAAATGAAGTTATCATGTCGGCATTTTAAATTCAGCTTGGCTCAGTTTTTCACCTCAACACTCAATCTTTTTTTTTATAAAATGATAATTAACACTCACCATGTTTAATTCAAACCCTTTTAAGTTGTAACACTCTCGTCATTTCAAATGTGGTCGTGCAAACTTCTAAGAAGTGTCATGTTAAAACGTGAAGAATTAAGCCACATTTTTCTCCCTTTTGCATGATATTGTCCTGGATTGACCACAATGCTTTTCACATTCGCACAGCTATTTTATTCAAGACTTCTAAAAACCATTTAACTAAACCCAAAAAAGGACATGATTCAAGTCCTTGAGCAACAGAGCGGTGATCATTTCCTGTGTGGGCTTCCTGTGAAAAAGGCTTGGCTCTCTCTCTCTCTCCCAACACACGGTCACTGTGATCAGCCTTGTGAAACTGAACAGGTCACCCGCACCACGCTGAGTCACCCATTATTCCTTGCGTCCAGCTGAGGAAAAGGGAAAACAAAAAGGCATGGCTCCAGGATCTGAAGAAAGTACTGACAGAAAACGTAATCCTCTTCTCTGCTCTTAGAGCCGCTTCCTCGCCTTTTTCCTCACTCCACAAGAGCTTTCCAAGAAATACCAAGTACAGAGAAAAATCACAATTCTTTTTTAATTCAAATAAAACTTGCTAAAAATACTTATTTGTCTGCCAAACTGTGCAATCATTTTTATTTTCCCTATAGTGTCAACTACAGAAAACAAAAAAAAATTATGTGTTTATTTCAAGTAAAAAAAACAGGCCAAAATTTAAAAATAAAATTGGGAACAAAATTTTTCAGAGGGCCTTATTGAACCAGAAATGACAATGCGTGACTCTAAAAGGCAAGTGCTAGAAACTCGAGTAAAGATTTAAAACATTTGCACAGTGCTGTATATTTATGCGGGCAAATGAAAAATATTTTTTCCAAACCCGGATACGTGAACTAGATGTACGAACCAGCTTTAGGAAACGCGGCTCTTATTCCTGGTACACTTGCTCAATGTGCCTGCAAACAAAAGGAGGTGACGGGAGAGACTTGGAGCTAAAAAAAAACAGGTTCTTCAGCATGTCTCTGTGTGTGTGTGTGCGTGTGTGTGAGCTTCACAGTATAAGTCTTAAAGGAAATGTTGCAAAAACATCAGCACAAAAGTGGAGAGAACAGGATGTATTTATCCAAGGGTTTCATGACGGAGCTTTTACAAACTGTGATGGAATCAAGTCGGAGAAACTTGTGTAATTGAAGGATGACTATCCCTTGAAAGAATGTGTAACATGAGATATTTTGCTAACAAAAAGGAAAAGGCTGGACACCAAATTGCAATGGAAAAGTTTTAGTTGAAAATAAGTAGCTCTATGGAGCGTGTTTTG
Source organism: Anablepsoides cearensis (assembly GCA_032275365.1). Taxonomy (NCBI): domain Eukaryota; kingdom Metazoa; phylum Chordata; class Actinopteri; order Cyprinodontiformes; family Rivulidae; genus Anablepsoides; species Anablepsoides cearensis. The sequence continues at coordinate 6,140,506 of JAUBOC010000170.1, read as the reverse complement.
AGGATGACTCTTGGCTACTTCCACACAATATCTGTAATACTGACTGGGGTTTAGCCATCTAGGTGTTTTCTAAAGTCGATTTGCTGTGGCAGCTATCTTGAATGGGGTTGAATCAAAAAGTTAATGACTTACAGATGTATAAACAATGCTTACTCCCTGCGAGTTTAATTAAAATATCCTGAGTGGGCCATAAGATATTTTGCTTATAGACCTGCAGGGTTGACTTTAATGGTTAATTGGGAGTTTTTAAAACACAAAACTCACCTGATCAGTTGGCGATTGAAATATGTGTAAGGGGTGACTATCAGCTACTACCATGACAAATTTGAGCTCAATATCTCTACAATTTGCTGGGTTGTAGCCATGCTTATGTTTGCTGAGCTTGCTTAGCTGCGGAGGCCATATTGAACGGGGCTGACTCCAAAAGTTAATCAGTTGTAGATATCTATCCAGATATTACTTTCTGAGTGTTTCATTAAGAGGCGTGCAATGGAAATATTTTGCTAACAGACAGGTGAACACGCGCACACATAAACAGATAAAAACATTGTTGCCCTAAATATTCTGAATGTGCTCCTTTATGTGTGAGTCACTGTGGACCTTATCAACCCACACAAATCAACACATGACAGGACTTCTGTTTATAATAAAGTTACGCATAATAAAAGCTGGTATGTTAAACTTTAAACGCGTTTTAATGTGTTAATAATCGCGTTACAAATTAAAATGAGCTAAATGAGTCAATTTCGTCGTTTAAATCTTTAATTTTATCGTGCTAACTTTATGTTTTTAGCTTCCTGTCAACAGCTAATCTAACAAGTCAAGAGATTGAAAACTAGACACGACATTTACGTGACACAAAAAAACCCATCTCACAAATAAAGTCCAAATTAACTCGGTTGTTTATGTTTTTAAAACGAACACCTCACTCGAAACTTGATAGTTACGCTAAGCTAATTATGCTAGGCCTTACCTGGTTTCACCTGAGCCCCAGGTACAGCCACCATTTCCGCCCCACGTACTCGGTCACTGTTGCTAAACATCAGCAACGGAAAGTTACAACAGCTGCTTTTTTTGCGTTTATTAAACGAGACACTTACCTTCAAGAGAGTAACCATCCAAAAAAAAGTATAACGTTTATATCCTTTAACGTGAAGTCCGGAGTTGAGATTATTTTAAAACCGTAGAAGAAGAAAATGTGTTTTGTTGAAAAAGTACTCCGCAAAAAAAAAAAAAAAAAAAAAAAACACACACACACACACAGCCAGCGCTGAAACTTCACTCTCTCTCTCTCTCTCTCTCTTCTCACACTCGTCTTGTTTTTACTTCTTTTACGAAGCCGTGTTTTATTTCCAGTTCGGGCGCACAGAGAGAAAAGCCGTGTGTGCGGCTTAAAATAAAAACACAGAGTTTTGTTTGAAGCGGTTTCCGTGTCGGCTGCGGCTTCGCTGAAGTGAAGAAGAAGACTGGGTTCTCTCTCCGGTCGACTTTCGGCACCTGAAATACTGGAGAGAGATGTTTTCAGAGCGGAGATGTCAAACCCCGCCTCTTCCACACTGTATGTACTGCAGTCTGCCATGCTGCTGCTGCTGCTGCTGCTGCTGCTACACACACACACACACACACACATACACACACACACTGTGTTTGCAGAAATCTGCTGCCTGCCAGGCTTCTTAATGTTACTTTATGGTACCAGGGGTCTGCAGCTACAATACAAAACAATAATGTACACTTCTGCTTCACGTGCAGCTGTTGCTTTCAGCACTTGTCTGTGAGTTACAGTGTCCAAATATGCTTTTCAGGGGTGTTCACCTTTTGCATTGTTTACACACCTCATAAACAATGTGAGAATTCTGACACAGAGGATGATGATGATGGTGGTGGGAAAGCGGAGTCATGCAACACCATCTGTCTGATCCTGTTACATAAAGAAACTAAAAGAAGTGCACAATTAAAGGGATTCCCCCACTCCCTTTTAAGCCAGGGAAAAAAGGTCCATGTCATCACGTTTTGTGGCTCAAGCTCATCACATTTTTCATATTAATTATTATAATAGCAGTTTGGAATGCAGCCAGAATAGAAAAGTGGTAAAAGTGCAATTAATTCTAGCTTAATTAAGGTATGTTGGGCGTTTAGGCTGTTATGAGTGCCAACACTCTTTGTTAACGCGATGTGTACTGATTGCAGTTTTCAGGGCCAGTTCCAATTGATGACTTTTGTAAAGCTTGCTTTTTTGTGTCTGTGTGTGTGTGTGCATGCCTTTGTATTAGTGTGTGGACATAGTTTGACATTATACTATGCTTGTCTGGACCTTTTTCTCATCCACACAATGAAAAAAACCCATTTGTGAGTCCGGGGTTAGGTTTAGTAAGGCGTCAGAGTTAGGCTATAGAGATTATTGGAAGTCAGTGCAAAATCCAATGAAGTATAGAGAGACAAATGTGTGTGTGTCCTTGTTTTTCCTACATCATGGGGACATTTTTCCCAAAAAAGCAGCTTTGTGGGGACCAAATGTGTGTCCAAAAGCAAATGAAGGGTGGGGGGTTAGGTTTAGGACTAAGGTGTGAATTGAGTTCAGGTTCATTTTAGGGTAAAGGGTTTAAATTTTAGGGTTAGGCTATAAAATTTCCAAAAAATGAATGGAAGTCAATGCACGGTCCCCAAGGGGAATATTTTGCCAAAAAAAAGCAGCCTCGTGGGGACCAAAGTGAATTGTGGGGATCAATGTCAGGTCCCCATGTGCCCATGTTGCATGTTAAAGGTGTGGGGTTAAGGTTTAGGACCAAGGTTTAGGTTAGTTTTAGGGTCAGGTATGTACCTGTGAGGTTAAGTTTAGGGTATATGGTCAGGGTTAGGCTATAAATTCTAAAAAACATGAATGGAAGTCAATGGAAGGTCCCCACAGGGTTGAGAAACAAACATGTGTGTGTGTGTGTATAAATGAGGGGTGTGAAGTGATTTTTCTATTTTCAAAGTGTAGTTAAAATTAAAATTTAAAAAATCAACTTGACTGTCACAACTGTCTTTTTAAATTTATAATAATAATAATAATAATAATAATAATAATAATAATAATAATAATAATAATAATAATAATTATTATTATTATTATTATTGTTGTTTTGTTTCATCAAAGCATCTGGTGATATGTCAAGTTGTTTCCTAATAGTGCTATTTGTGTTAAATATATATATATATATATATATATATATATACTTTAACATAACACCCACCTCCGAAAAAACAAAGGTTAGTTATTTTATTTTGAAAGGATTTTTAAGTGGAAACTCTGTTCATGGGTTAGCTCAGCTATGCTGTCTAGACAGTATTACGTTTACAGCATAATAAAAGTAATCTGTCAAGCAACTCTGTTTGACTGTGAAAGTCCAGTTTGCAAAAAATGAACTATACTGATGTGCTGAGCATAATTAGTGAACAGAATTTATGCTTTTCCAATATCATTCACTCGTTAGGATTGAGGAAACAGGATGCAATGATGTAGTCTGTACTGAGGGGGTCACAATGTATCAGCGTGGTCCAGACTTTCCCCAGGAAGTACTTGAAAATGGTCCACTGAGGAGACATTTCCATTTCCCTCTGCACTTATTTCCTCAAGGGACATAATACTTCTGCTTCCTCTTAAAATACAAAAATAAATAAATAAAAAAGTGTGGCAATATGTGTTTGAGTGATGTAAGCTTTTAGAATCTTCTGTCTTAATGTCTGAGCAGATAAATAAAATGTTTTTTATTGTAATAAAAACATGTAGGCATCTGTGAAGGGTTGAGTTCCTTTTCATTTATCTAAATATGACTTTTCAGATCAGATTACCCGTTTTTGCGGCGCTCGGAGCTCCTCCAGCGCAGATTCACATCGTGTCGTTTTGGACGTTCCCCTCGCCGCTGTGGGGGCCTTCTCACTTTGAAGTGCTGCCACTGAATATCTTGCACCACCTATGAATAATGTATCAGACAGCTCAAAGATATCAGGTCTGCCACAAGCCTCCCCAAAATGTTAACTTTTCTTTCCTGACCTCGGCTGACAGCTCGCCGTCCAGTTGCTGAATCCCGAGGATTTCTGCCCTGTCAGCTTTGTTTCTTTGCTTTGAGTTGTAGGGCAAAAAAAAGAAAAAAGAGTCCCAGCATTGGTTTGATAAATCATCACCACTCTGGCCCGCACCTTCGATAACTTCTGCAGTATCACTGATTTTTGCTGTATTCATTTTTGCTTCTTGCTGAGTCAGCATTGTTTTCATTTTTTTTGTTCTTATACATTTCTTTGCACTCTAACAGCTTCTGCATACTTTGCTCTAATTTAGTCATTCAGATGTCAAATTGTTTAGCTTGTTCCAGCAATGAATGCTTTAACTTTTGGTTTTAGTCATTTGTACACTTTTGAAAATATTCCACTTTATTTACAAATATTTTCCACATAGTAATGCATTTAGATCATTGTTCTTTTCAGAAAACCTACTATACTTTTATCTTCTTATGCTACTTTTATTTAAGAATCATTCTGCTATTTTTAGTTTTTAGCTTCTGTTCTGCTGCTTTTATCTTTTGGCTAACCTTTTGTTTATCTGCCATTTCACAAGAATTATTTTGAAACCTAAACAAATAAAACTGGGTTATTAAAGGTTAAATCCCAGACATAAAACCACTTTTCAAGACTTTTAGTGGGAAAAACACCCAGATTAAAAAAGTAAACAAAGCAAATCTTTTAATGTTTTTTTGTTTTGTTTTTGTGAACATCATTTGTTGTGTTGTTAGTGAATTACTGCTAATGAGGAACCACACGGAGGTGAATGCTGGCTTGTTGTGCAAGAGATTGAACATGCCTCAGTGCCACAATGAAAAATATGATCTGAAGCAAACAGTGCTATATTAAAAAAAAAAAAAGGGTTGTTATCTAATCTTGATTAAAGTGAGGGGTTATTTGCCTTCAGGTTTGTCTAAAATAAACAGAATTAAATAGGAGTTTTGTTTCAAACACCTTTCTGGGAACGGTTTTTGGACATCCAAAGTACATTTTAATATGATTTCAAAATAAGGGCCAATGGGAAAACTAGTTTAAAAATAAACACTGATAAGGTAGAAAAAAGACTCTTTTGGAGTCTTGTCAATGCTCACTGGAATGGTATTTATGTGACATCATGATGACTTTGCACCACTACAAAAGCAGCACAAAATGCACCGGTGCATTTCATAGTGAGGGCAGGTAGGGATGGAAACTTTTCTTTTTTGCATTTATTTGTCATTTTTTATTGGGATTGATTTGCCTATACTTCCATACCAACGGGCATATATATTTTTTCACCCGCACCTTATTTTATTTGCTGAAAAGTAGATGACATGAGCACATTTCTCTGTTTTGCAACTGCCCATGTTTCATTAATATTGGAGAGCAGCCAAAGAGGTGACTGTGATATATTTCACTGCTGTGTCTGCTGTATCCACGGTAGCTGCGGCGCACAGAAGAGGCATGCTAAAGCCTCAGTGGAAAACCTAACAATTCTTCTCCTAAACAACATAATTAGAGTGGGCTATTACCAAACAATCTCCACATTTAAAATCACCAAACAGTTTGTTTAAATGTGCAAAGAGCTTTTTTCTTGTCGCCTGAAAATACTGCTTCTTACTTACCTGTTGTGTTTGCAGCGGCAAGTTATTCACACATGATCATTATGGTTAACACATATTGAACAGACAAGAATATAAACAAGCCCCCCTGCGGCAAATCTCTGAGGCTTGGTTACTGTAAGGCTACACGGCTCTAATTGATCCCAAGGGTTTCTGCAAGTAAACAGGATCTTCAATTTGAAAGTCCATTCCTCTGTACAGGCTGAAAACCACACAGACTGTACGTGTGGGATCTAATGTGGTGGTTTGGACAGTTTTGTGTGATGATAATGAGTTACTGCAAACTAATTTTCTGTTTCCAAAAATAAGTTGCTTTTAAAAATGCTCAGATGTTTGTTTTTTTAAGCATTTGACATTAAAAAATGATCTATCAAATCTTCTGAAATACAGGTTTTGTAAAATATGGTTGTGAGCAATCATTATCTTACCTGCTGCAAGATAGCTTCTTGATTGGCTTTAATTTGACGAAACTGTTTAATTCTGACAAGTCTGATTAGTGCTGGGCGGTATACCGGTTCGTACCGAATACCGTTTTTTATTTTTGTTATGATATGAATTTTCTGAATACCG
>JAUBOC010000170.1:6117968-6134194 GCA_032275365.1 Anablepsoides cearensis | reverse complement strand
ACATACACATTGATGTGGCACATTTAACATCATCTTCTAAATTGTTCCACAATCTGACTCCTTGAATCGAGGTGCATTGTTCTTTCAGACAGGTTCTAAACTTAGGTTTCATGAACATCTGTATTCCCTTTAGATTATAACAGCTTTCTCCCTTTGCAAAGTGTATCTGAATGTTTAAAGGTAATGTGTTTTGGTGAGCTTTATACATAACTAACAAAATATTATAATTAGTCAAATCATGGAATTTCATTGCTTTCAATTTACAAAATAATACATTAGATGGATAATGATAGTTTTTTTTTTGAGTGATAACTCTTATAGCTCTTTTCTGCAAAATAAAAACAGGATGTTTAATAGTCTTACACACAATAAAATTGTGGAACAATCTAGAGAATAATAATAAAAATGCTGGTTCATTTCTTTTTGTTTAAAAGAATGATAAATGTTAGTTTGTTAAAGAAATATGACATTGTATAATGTGTATTTAGCACCACAAACAAAAAACACAAAAATAACCATTTGTGGTTTAGACAGCATTTACATCATCTTCATACCTAAGAGGTGAGCAAATAAATGAAACTCTAGTCTCGAGGCACAGCTCAGCTCCTGGTGTCATTTCATCTCATTGCAGTAATAGAATGTGTGCTCTCACCTCTCAGGCAGCCCTGCTCCTCTATCCTGACCCAGGAAATGTATTAGCACACTTATATTTTTAGATATCCCACTGGACTTTACACTGGGTTTAAAAATGCATCAGGTGCAAAATAAAGCAAATGGGAAAGTAAAATATTAAATTCGATCTTATATTTTTGTGTTTTTTAGGGGGGGGGGGTATTTGAAACACAATTATACATTTAATTCCAGAACTCAGTGAAAGGTTTGAGGATTAATTCCACCTACAGTAAACCCCTCAGAAAAGTTTTCTGTTTGCTGATAACTTTGAGAAAACCTTATGTCTTCTCCAAGGTCCAGCAGTTGTTTTTTGTTTTTTTTTTTTTTTACAGCACATTTGTTTTCTTGTCAGCCCATGCATAGTTAAAGAAATCCTTGTGGGATATCAGCTGGTCAAGTGGCTCAGCCTTTTAGCAGTTGTCTGTGTCAGCAGCCCGTTTGGTGCTGTGTGTGCAAACGGAAACCCGAGGGACTTTGGTTTTAAAACATGACAGTGACTGCAACGGCAGCAAGGTTTGTTGTTTACTGCTGATGAAGTAGATCCGGAAAGACAGTGACTCAGACGGAGCTCAGTCAGACTGGGCCAGTATGAGGCAAATAATGAACATTTTAGGAATTTAATGTCTTTTTTTGCACCTGTTGAGCACCCAACGTTCTCATCTTCTCATCTTTCTTGTTACATAACAAGCAGCCAGTCTATCAGCTCCTATTTTCTCTCTGCTTAAAGCAATAGTTCAGATCTCTTCTATTTGGATTATTGTACAATTAATATTTTACCTCTTGCAAAAGGCTCGTTGAATGACCTCAGTTTGGAGAAACTTTTATGACCTAATCATACCTTTGAGAACTTGGCAAGAGTTGATTTTGACTAAACTCTAGATATCAACTGCACTCCATCTACAAGTCCTTCTTTGGCATTGCACACAGAGGAAAACAGGCATTTTGAGATTAATTATCCAATCATCTGGCTCCTCAACCCTCAGCCTACGCTATCATCTTGGCTAATAATATTTCCGTTGCTGCAATTTCTTTTAGAACCTCTGCAAAGTTCAACGAGAGTTCACGTCTCCTTGTGATAAACAATGCTCCGTATTTTCGGTGGTACTTGGCCTGACCGCTGGCACCGTGTTGCCGGTGGTTAGCTGATCACAGTCTCCCTCCCCCGGAGGGAATCGGCCAGAGGAATTCAGTAGGGCTCGGAGAAGGGAGTGGCACCAGGAGCCGCGCGTTCCACAGGCCTTCTGACAGAGGCGAGGAATGCTGACGCTGGACTCACATGCCTTCGAGAAAATCCGAGGCACGTTTCCTAATTCAGTTTTGGGCAAAGAGAAGACATTCCCAAGTGCTGAGAAATACGGTCCTCTTCATTCTAAAGAGCAGCACTTGACAGTGGTCATGATTACCTAAAGGGCAAATTAGCTGACGCACGTGCTGTCAGTTTAAGGAATTGTTTTGAGTCCAGTGTGCTTGTTTCTAATAAATCACATTTATTTATATTTATTCATTCGGTCCTCCTTGTGTGTGACGCAAATAGCTTCCTTCACCCCTTCTAAAACCATCTATCTTCTTTGTCCGAAATGTGAACATTATTGTCAAACGTTCCTGTTCCTGTCTTAATCTTAAATGATATAATATTGGTATCGGGGACAATGAAATAAAGAGAAATCCAGAGAAAGAAAGAAGACAGTTAGAATTGAAAGGGGGAAAAAATCACAATATTGGTTTTGTTGCAATATGAAGCACTTTATTGAGCAAAAACTTTGCAACTGCAAGGTAACATGGACATAAATAAATGTTTTTCAATGTGCCAGTACTTGTTTTACTGTACAATATTATATATTACTTTAACCTGAACTAACAACATACAACATGGTGCTTCTTCTTCAGCTTCTTTCTCTGCTGTACTCGACCCATAATAACCTTCGATGCAGCCTCCCCTGTGCCATTCCTCATGGGTTCAGAGCTCTTCTGACTCAGGGATGACCACCGGCTCGAGTGAAGCCGTTGTAAGTGGGACCGGATCGCCAGTCGAAACCCATCCCAGAGCTGCTCGATTGAAGGAGGGCCGATTCACGGAGCAATCCTCCTGGAGCGGCAGGACCTCCGGGGTGGTTTCCACCTGAAGTGGCGTGACAGGTATCAGTCTCGGTGCCTTGCCGAAACCACCGAAAGGCGTTGCCACCCTGAAGGTGACAGGGTGACAGTGTTAGCGATGGTCATCATGAGACAAACTGCAGTGACATCTGAAGTGATGCAGTTAATTAAAGTCAAGATTTGACCTGAAGATATGTTGTGGGACTGAATCATTGAAAGAAAAGACCATGGTGAAAAAACAGATTTGTTTGCCTCTTTTAAGCATTTGCATGCCATGTAAATTGCAGTAAACTGAATGCATTGAAGCCAATATGATATCAGTATTGAACTGAAAACATGTAGTGTACACAAATACTCAGAAGTTTAGATTTTACACTTTTTCAAGTATTGTATTTTTAGCACACAATAGCTAACAAAATTAACCTCTTAGTGGAATACCACTGATGGTCACAATTAACTATATCAAAACAAATCTATAGTGGTGAACCTCCAATAAAAACATCAAATTCTAATATAAAACACTCTATCAATCAATTTTACGCACAAATCCTTCTGATGTTTTAGTTACATCATCTCTTTCTTATTGAAAACAATGGTAGCGAATAGAAAAACATGGAATTCATTGACCTCTAGTGGTAAATTAACAGATTGCAACCAACTAAATATAGTTTTTTTCTCACACTGACCTTTATGCAAGTGAGTTTAGACCCAAAAAAAAGTAGTTCTAACATTCCTTAAAATAATGCATATCTAAGAATATATATAATATTTAGAGGCAACACCTAAATTAGCATATAAAAATGTGCAATCAAATTTTAGATCATAAGTAATATTTCAGTACATATGGGTTTAATTCCAACATACTTTAACTGATCCATCTGTTTTGGTTTACATGTCAATTTGAACGAATTATCTGCAAATTACACATATTTTCCCCCATTTTGCAGTTATGGTGTTGTATAGAGAAATCTTACAATTTCTTTCAGATCCCACAGGATTTAAAAAAAAAAAAACAGCTTCAAATTTATTTCGCATCTCAAAGCCGGTTGAACGTAAAAATAAATAAAGTTTAACAACCAGTTGCCGACCCAGAAGGGGTTGACATGTATGCGTTACCTGTTGAAGCTTTTATATCCTGGCAGGTTTGTTCGGGGCTCCAGCTCAGGCATGCGGGGGACGAGCGTGTCAGCCAGGGCCGGGTCATTGATGATGGCCTGCTCCCAGGGTGAGTGGTATGACTTTGGCACAGATGTACTGTTGAACCGTTCTGCTGGGATGTCTTTCAAAGGACCTCCATATCCTGAAGGAAATATACAACACAGACATCAACGTAGGTCATTTTTTATTTTTCAAAATTGCTCAACCAGGATGTGTCAGGAAGGACATCAGTCGTAAAACAGTTCTAAGAGTAGCAGTCAAAAGAAAAACAACAACTGATGTTTACATACTTTTAGATTTTAGCTAATCATTTGATCTAAAGCATTTTGGTATTTTAATCACTAAGACTAGTAGTTAGCTCCCCAGTCCAGTCAGACTTGATCTCTATTTCTCAAATCATTCATATATAGGTTCTTATGTGTTTTTTATCTACTCAGTGTTGATAGGAAATACAACATAATGCATACATTAAAAAGCAATATGATTTCCCTTTATTTGCAATGGAACTCAGAAGGTTTGATGTACCAAATATTTGCTGAAAAAGCCCATGTTCACAGCACAATAAAGCAGTCTGTATGGACAGACCCGCCCCTCCTGTAGACTACATAAACAGTAGAAGGGAGAGGCTTATCTAAAGTACTCTCCTTCAATCCCACTGCTTCCCTCACAGGGGGGCCTGACAAACTCAGGAATGACATAACATCAGTGTCATGAGAAGTCTTAATGTTTCACAATGAACACACGCACAGAGACACACACACCTTCCTGAGTTCATGCTTTGCTCTGAGGAGGAAGCAGGAGGCGCCGCACAAAACCTGAAGGGAAGTTTACAGTTTTCATTTCTTTTGGGTGGGGGTGGGGGGACAACTCGAGAACAAAACGTTTTGTGAAAAGTTTTTGTGAGGCTGAGGAATTTGGTTGCTGTGGCTGGTTGAGCTGATGCTTCTGCTCCACACCCAGATTCACGCGGAGATGAAAAGGCTCAGAGCGAACAGAAACAGACATCTGACTGTCATTATTAAACTGTAATCTCAAACATTTGGCTGGTGAGATGTTTGGCTAACAGACAATGTTAGAAGTGTTCACTATGTTTGACCAGAACCTAATTCTAAAATGTTTCTGGCATTAAAATGAACATGTAAGTTGAATTAGAACAAGGCACTGTTGCTATTTTAAGGCTTTTTGGCCATTTGATACCAAATGAACTTTGGCCTCGTTTTTTTTTTACAGTTGGAATGACTTCATTCAAATACAGTCAGGTGTTGTCTGGTCCAGAAATATAACCCCTCCACCCCTTCACTCCTACTCATCCCTAAATCAGTATTGGGTTTTCTGTCAACGGGTCAGAACTTCGACACGAGGGAGGAAGTGAGTGCAGGGCAGATGGTATCAGTGGTACAAGAGGCAAACAGGAAACACATCCTATGGCAAGAAACAACGAATTCAACAGGATTAGAACAAGGATGGTTTAAAAAATGTAAAGTGATAGATGAAGAAGAAAGTGATAATAATAAAAAAAAAATTAAAAAATTTAGCTGGAGGCCAGCAGATTCCAGGCAAGAAAAAGGAAAACGCTTTCCAATGAGATCAAAGCCATTAGAACAAAGAATGAGAAACAGCTGAATTCTTATCAAAGCATCCAGAACTCTGGACACAGCCCATCCTCTCAGCCTTTAAACAACAAAACCTACACTTTGCAAAAAACCCAGCAAGACAGTAGCTAAAAGGTAAAAGTAACAAAACAGTAGACAAAAGTTTTTTTTTTTCCAAAAGAGTGGATACAATACAATAGAATAATAGGTAAAAGCTAAAATTAGCAAACCAGAAATAAAGTGACCATACAAAAGTAGACTTTAAAAGGCACAAAGTTTTATTAAGGATTTGACGAGATCTCACTGCATCAGATCTTCGCTGATGAAAACTAAATTTTAAAACTTAAAACAAATACTAAAATAAGCAAAACAAAAGCTAAAAATGAAAACAAGCTAAACAAAACCTAAAACTACTCCAACATAAAGTGAAAGCTAAAATTGAAAAGTTTATCAAAACTGGCAAAAACAGCTAAAACCATTTCAATTGTAGTCTTAATGTAAAGACCAGCAAAACAGCTACTAAAAGCTAAAAGTAGCATCTAAGAGCTATAAAGCCAGCTTTAGCTAAAGTATAAAACATACAAAAATAGCTTAAAATTAAAATGATCAAAACAACAAAAACTAAAATTAGCAGAAAATACTTAAAAGCTAAATTTGAAGCAGACATCCTGAACTAGACTCAATTTTTTTTTTTTTTTTTGCAAGGGCAAAAAGGGACATAAAGGTAAATAATTACAAATAGTATAAAAGTTACACATACAAAAAAATTAAAGTGCTAATGTCCCTAACAATCTGAGTGATTCCACATCTGAATGGCTGAAATAGCTAAAAGTGTGATGTAGTTACGGTCCAGAGAACATACAGAAATGAGTAGAAACAAAAAAACACTTGTGTGAGAGATGACTCAGCATTCACACTGTAAATGCCTTTGCAAAAAAAATGTTATGATTATCAAAGAAAACATGTTAAAGTAAAATTGACTCCAGGATAGGTCAGGGAGAGGATCACTGACCTACTGTCCAGTGTGTCACTGCAGGATGCTTTTATAACAGGTTACAGATTGTATCACCAGTGCCACTTACCCGGAGCAATACTGTCTGGATTTGGCTCCATTTTTGTGTCTGGTGTATTCGATGTCAATTTGCACGGCTGGTCGACACTCAAGTTATTGTTGCTTGTGTGTCCACCCGCAGGGTCCTCGTTCTCAGTGTGGAAAACCACTCTGTTCTAAAAGAAAAGGTTAAAGAGGTCAGTGGAGAAAGAAACGTTGTAAACATAGTTATAGATATATAATGTTTGAAATTTGGGGGTTTGTGGAAAGCTTATAAACAAATAGTTTATCTTTTTTGTAAATAGATTTTTTTTTTACACTCTGAGTTGGTGTTTTACCTGGTTGAGATACCACAATTATCCACATTTTCCACCTAAAACATAGCAGCTGCCTGTTTGTACTTTTTCTGTTTTTATTGTAGCCATTGTTTTTTTTGGCTGTATCAGCCCAGGCTCCCCGCTTTCAAGCCCTCTGAAGGATATTTATGATGATTTACTTCGGCACTTCCTCAGGAAATGTTGACAACTTGAAACAAAATCCCTCTATCGCCCAGGGCAATAAATAAACTGAGATTTGTGGCTCTTTCTTCCTTCAGAGTTTGAGGGGAAAGCTTCTGTAGCTGGAGCAGAACAATTATTTTATCTACAGATTTCAAGAGGGCAACGGGGCTAACACACACACAGACACACAAACAAACAAACAAACAAAGGAAAGAGGGTTTGAAAAGTGCCGCTTTTTAATTAGACATAGCCAAGAGAAATTCCGTTCAGCTTGATTAAATGTTACATAAAACCTCTGGAATATAAATTGCTTTATACTTGAACAGGTCAGGCTGCCTTGGCACATTGCCCTTACTTTCACAAAGAGACATTAATAAAGCTACTTATGACCTGCTGGAAGACTTTTACTATATGCTGCTCCATGTCTGTAAAGAGAAACTCAAGAAAACACTTCAAACCCGTAGTCTCTATGTAAGTGACCGTATTGTTTTTACAAGAGAAATGAAAAGAGGGAGAATAATAAATAGATAGGTGCATAGAGAGGACACACCATCAAAATGAAATTCTCCCAGTCAGTCACAATATTTAACATCAGGTCAGCTCTCGTTCACAGTTCAAGTTCAATTCTTGTGTATTATAATGGTGTATCATATCGTATCATATCATATTGTATATTATCGCATCAAATGTCATCATATATTGTATCGTATCATATCGTGTTGTATCGTATCACCTTGTATAGTATCGCATTGTATGGCATCATATCGTATTGTATTGTATTGTATTGTATTGTATTGTATTGTATTGTATTGTATCGCATCACATCATACTCTATTGTATCATATCGTATTGTTCCGTACCGTATCGTACCGTATCGTATTGTATCGTATCGCATCGTATCGCATCACATTGTATGGCATCATATCATATTGTATTGTATTGTATTGTATTGTATTGTATTGTATTGTATTGTATTGTATTGTATTGTATTGTATTGCATCATATCATATCCTATTGTATTGTATCGTATTGTGCCGTACCGTACCGTATTCCATCACATCGTATCGTAACGTATTGTATTGTATTGTATCACATTGTATAGTATTGCATTGTATGGCATCATATCATATCTATCATATCGTATTGTATTGTATCTCATCACATCATATCGTATCCTATTGTATCGTATCGTATTGTACCATACCGTATCGTACCGTATTATATCGTATTGTATTGCATCCCATCATATCGTATTGCATCATATTATATCATATTGTATCGTATTGTATCGTATCATATTGTATTGCATCATAACTTATCATATCATATCATATATATCATCAGGTCACATCAAGTCACATCAGGTCAGTTTAGGTCACGTCCTCAACCTGTCTTGTCATAACATATAATGGATTATCGTATTGCATCTCATCGTATCGTATCATAATGTCAGGTCACATCCGGTCAGGTCAAGTCCAGCATATATTATCTAATGTCAGAACTTCAGTTTGTCTCTCATATAACTTGAAAATAAAGCTGGGCACAGAAAAGATTCAATGCCTCAAAGTATTTGTTATTAAAAAGCTCTCTCAAGTGAAGCTCGATAATTACTTAAGCTTTTAATTATGACATGTCATGACTTTTGTTAAAAGCTGTGTTTACACAAAAGCTTTTGTTTACATTAAACAATGTGGGGAAACAAACTGGGATTTGCTTTTTGTAGATTGACATGCAGGACTCAGTGGTTCAGTCAGTTTTTGGCACTTATTTATATATATTATATTTGAAGGGTTTATGTACTCATAAATTGTGTTAATTAAAGTAATGTGTTTGAGAAGAGCATGAGTGTTTTTAGTCTTTATTGGAGCTATTGCACAAACCAGGTTTTTCCTTGTATCTGAAAACTGTGGAGTGGATATTTTCTTACATTGAGCTGCTGGTTGGTTTCATTCTGGATGTTCTCAAAAGTGTATTTTTCAGAGCGTCTCTGGCGCATTTTGAAGAGCCGGGAGCCCCTGTTGGAAGCAAAAGACAGCTCCTCCAACATGATGTCTTTAGGAACGCTTACTTTTTTCCCAAGATCCATCTGTAGATCTAAGAAATTGTAAAAGAGGGAAAAGACTTAAGAACCTTGGTGTATTCGGTACATTCACAATAATCAATCAAACCTTGCTAAATTATATCTACACCAAAGGAAAAGAAATCCTTTGACATAGACTGCTGATGTGGCATTTCTGCCACCATGATGAATGATCCATCAGCTCATGCCTGATGCTTGATTTGTGGTTTGCTCTTCATGCTGATCATAGAGATGTCACCAGATGCATCATTTGCCAAAATATCTTGCAGCTGTCAGTAGCCTTCAGACCCTCCCTACTCTAAATCACACGGTTGTTCTCACCCTGAAATAGCATGTTCAAAGGACAGCAACAAAGGGATACCTTTTTTGGCTTCTAAAAATATTTATTTACATATTTACGTAGACTTAGGAAGGTGGGCACCTGTTGCATTGTAAAACTGTGGGCAAATACTTTGTAGAAAGTTTGGGTGGGCATATCAATCTAAGTATTGATACCAAGATGAGTATTGATATCGGATCGATACTAGCGTGATGAGATCAATTCATTTGTTTACACTTTATTTAGATTACTGGCTTTATTTTTCACAAATTAGTCATTAGTCTTCTTATTTGTCCCTGTGTGCAATGGGAGTTATTTTTGTTGCATTATCGACATGTTTATATTTAGCTTCTGTTGTTGCTGTTTTTTTCTTTCCCATCAGTGGCTTTTTTCTAAACAAGTGTAGTAGAAAGTAATAGGGCAATTATTTTATCTTTATAATGTTAAATCATTTTATTTGGTTGTAGTTAGTTAATACAATCTTTCTTTTTGCCTAAAATCTTTGTCCTATGTTTTATCATAACAGTTATACAATGAATAGTACTGTATTTATTCAGGTCGATACCAAAATTCCTAGTATCACCTGTCTGTACTATAAAGTGTACAATTTTGATTATAAAATCAAATTAAACTAGCTAAGATTTTTAAAGTGAAATTCTGTGGAAAAGTTAATACCAATTAACATCTCACTTGTTGCTCAGTTTGAACAAAGAGAATTTCATTTTGACCAGACTGACAAGCTAACGGCTAATCTGAGTGGTGCTAATGCCAAAACAGATTGTTGCCTAAAACATTTTCTATTTGGACTTTAGTTTTTGTCTCACTCTGACTAGGCATTGGCTCGTTATTCTGATTAGAGCTGAGGTTGTTCAGAGATATCTATGGCAGGTAAGATAACAATTGCTCAAATCCATCCGATCAGTAGTTAGGTTGTCTTGTCTCCCTGCTTATCTGAATTTAGAATGGGCTGATAATTACCAACTACAGGTTAGAGAGTGACTAGTTGTAAGAGCTTCACATGACCCCAAATAATCAAAACTAATCCTTTAAACTCATAAATCTAACTACATATAAAGAGAAGGTGGGGAAAAATGGTAACTGGAATGAAAGGGGACGTACAACAATGTTAAGAGAGGGTGTTGCATTCAAGTACCTTCTGGGCCATGAATTTCCCTGCAGATTGCTGCCGCCTGCATTTTCTTTTCCCGGGTTGTCATGGTGGAGAACTGCGACATGGCTGCCCTCTGGGAAGTTGTTGTTAGATAAAAGAAATAATAAAAAAGTCACTTGAGATACCTCGGTACAAGCCGTTCATACGAACAACAGGAAACAAAAGCAGGGCGAGCGCATTTTGACCATTGATTGGGACCAAGCATCAGACATCCACCTGCTCAAAGAGCCACCGAAGCAGACGGAATTTGTTGGGGCGGCGGAAAGGGCAAAGATAGCACATCTCTTTAAATAACCTTGAGCTGTTAAACGCCAAGCACATGCCTGCCGCAGCCAGCCGTGTCAAGGGGGGTCTGGGAATCGATATGTTTGAAATTACTCGAGTGAGGTGATGGGACGCTGTCACAGTGTCTGTGGAAAAGTTTACACCAAATCTTCTCAATTTAAAAGTAAATTGTAACTAAAATTTGTCTCGGTGTCTAAAAAAAGACTCAGTTGTAGTCATGTTTGTGTTTGATAAGATCAGTTAGCTGTGGCGGCCATCTTGCACACAAACACGGGCAAGAAGAACATCACCTTTTTGCCCAAGTTAGCAGGGGATAACGTTGGGGTGATTTCAGTGAATATCATGCTCCTTATTTGCAAAATCATAGTTTGATGAGAAACAAAAAGCACATTCTGTCTTCTAAATAGATCTTTTTAACAATTGCAATCCGCATGCTGTGACAATTAAAAACAAAAGAGGAAAAAAGGACAACATTGTTTGGTTAAAAACAGCTACAACAAAAAGAAAAACACTGAGAGTCAGACCTGATTCTACGGCCGAGTGTGACATTAGAAGCAGACAGCACACCTGTGGAGAGGCCCAAGTGATGCTTACCTGTCCTGAAGGCCCCTCAGAGGGCGGGGAGGTGGGTGTGCGTGTGTGTGTTGGGGTCACCTCAAGTTGCGCCCGTCTCCTCGGGGTGGGACGTCGGGGAAAGGTGAGAGGCAGGAGGGTCAGGCGTGCGCCTGTGTGGGTGCTCACGCTCCCCGATACTGGAGAGGGGCGGGCCCGGAGACGGGGCTGAAGCCTGACCCGACTGACCGAGTGTGAAGTGGGTGGTGGTGGGTGTCAGTTTGTGTGTTGTCATTGGTATTTAGCTCACAAGGGACGAAAGGGTGGGGTGGGGGGGACTAAATTTAGAGCACGGTCACTACTGCTCACTTTGCCCTCTGTTTGCAGCTCAGGAGTGATTCTGTGAATGGGAGAAGTCGTCGCCCAGCAGGAAACTTTTCTTCCTCATTTTGAACATGGATTCTCCCAACTACCACCACGCAAGCACAACTCGCTCAAAAGGTTTAAAAAAGACAAAATTGTGACTCTTTTTGCGCTTGTTGCAGATTGCTTTTAGCCAGTATAGCAGCTCAGTATGTCTGAAAATGACTGAGTTGTAACCATTTTGTGTTAATCATGGCAGCAGTTTAAAGTGCCTGTGACATCAAATGTTTGTAATAAACATAAATGCATTTTTGGAAAGATAATATTGATAACATGTTGCAAAACAAAATTCACGTCACTGAGATGAACGGTTGTTGAGATATTTACCTGTGAAGAAACAGGAAGTGATGTCAAAGGGGAATGTCTGCATGTAAACAAAGCATTGCTACAACAGCCAACAACACAGTCTGTAGAAAAGAATTTGATGTTTCTTTAGATTATTTTGAGTGTGTCAAAGAAAGATGACGAAGAGTTAAAGTTTAAATATATTTGGTTTAATAAACAGAGACCAGAGAGTTTATTTTATTAATGAGTTCCTCTTTGATGTCACATCCTGTTTCACTTGGGCTGAGCCAAATTCAAAAGAAAATAGGCCAGTTATGGGACAAAATGAGTAAAATCATGTGTATAAACCAATTTTCTTAAGTATAAAGATGCTTTCTTTGACTTTTTGTAGTTGAAGGATAGGCATGGCACAGGCACTTTAATGGTTCATGAGGTATTTTGCTAACAAACAATTTTGTTCATATACTTATTGCGGCACCTATTGAGTTTCAACATTATTAATAGGATTATGAAACTCATAACTATGCCATTGTGGTTTTTATGACTAAAAGTCATAATTATGAGATACAAAGTCATGATTACAACTTTAAAGCCTATAATTATGACACAACATTTAAGTCAGTGGAGGAAATGTTAGGAAATTGATGATAAATAAATTTGATTGGATTGGAGTTTCCTGAAGGCCAGCTCGCCAGTCAGAAACTGTTAGTTTTAAAAGCCATCATATGGATGTTCTTTAACAGAATTCTCTTGAATTACAGCCAGTTGAATTAACCCTGGTAAATGCACGATACTTTTTTTTTTTTTTTCAAATATGGACAAAAAGAGGAGAACTGCTTGAAGCATACAGCACTAAATTGCTCTCATGGCTAAAAATTCCTCCTCTGACTTGCATAAAATTGCTTTCCAAATTTAAACAAGCCAGGAAACATTTTCTGCTAATGGTCCCCCCCCATCCCACTGTTTTCTTATCTGTCATTCTCTGATGATGCAGCCACAGTTGGTAGCAACTGTTATTACATAACCAGAGGTCACTATGGAAACACGCCCCGCCTCCGAGAGCCCGCATCGCACGTGGAGTGATTATTCAAGACTTCACATCACATTAAAACAAAAACAAAAATAAACTCTTCATAAAATGGAAAAATTGAGTTAAAAAAATTCCCATTGTAGTAATTACGGTGCTATTAGTGTTTATTTTAGAAAAATTTGGATGGAACAAAAGCGGGTGGCATTATATGATCATATTTTTTGTTGGAATGGAAGCTTCTATAGTTTATTCTGACATCAATGTGATAAATCTATTTATGTTACAGTACATGCTTTATCAGAATATACACTTTGTGTGAGAAAAAAAAGTATAGCCACCACTTTTACATCCTTTCTACAACCCTTCATACATCAAAAACAACCATTTATTTATAGTCTTTGTTATTATTTGCTTTCCATTCCACCTATATTATCTGGCTTTATTAAAACAGCATGACTGCAATGAGTGGTCACACTGCACCAATTAAAATGCTTCTGGTAAATAAGCAAATGAATCTCACTTATTAGAGCTTATATAATACGATCAGCATGAGTGGTAGCGCTAACCTTTCCCTAAACTTTTAAGTCTCATTGCGAAGGCACCGCTAATTACATTCTGATTTCCTGTTGTGAAAACATCTTTAATCCTGTCCTCAAGCTCAGTGGACTGAACACAAAACAAGTAAAGACAAATTATCACAACAACTCAAAGCACATCTAAGACGTTTAAAAAAAAAAAAAGCAACACAGCAAAAGATATCAAACCAAACTGAACTGAAAAAACACGACATTCAAAACACGTATAAAGTGGATTAATTAATCCCACACTTGGCAGCTTTATATTATTTTTTATGACGCAAAACATCATTAAAAATTGGATCCTGTGAGGAAAAAAACTTTTTGGCAATTCAAGTTTTAAAGTTCATGTCTTAATTAGCTTCAACTTCAATGTGGACACATTTTCTTTGGGTGTGCAGTGAGTGATCACAAGCCGAGTAGATGCAAGACTGGGTGATTTGGCCTTATGTTATGATATACAATCTATTCATTCTCATCTTCATTACAAACAACATACTCAGTTCCTCATCTGATACCACATTTTAGGCAAAACTTCCGTTTTATTTGGTGCAAAATATTCTACCTATAGGAAACCAGCTAGAAACCAGCTAGATGTCAATGATGTTTTGTAAGTTTCCATAATCTGAACCACCTGATAATCTCTTTTCTCACTTGACTGTTGCATTCGAAGTAATCCATTTAATCAGAAACCCTTTATATAAATGTAGGAGCAAAACAGCACAATGTGTTTGAGAAATAGCAAAAACAAAAAAACCCAGAATAGCAATCTGCAAGTCTAGTCAAGCTTCTTTGTGGAATATATTATACCAAGACTTCTTACTCTATCGCCGCCAACTCCAGGTACTACTGGTGTACACAGACTTATAAGTCTGCCTCTCTGACGGCCTGCTACTCTGAGACAAAGACACTGAAGGCCTCTGATTTGCCTCGCCCACATACTTTTGAGGCTGCCACTGTCTGGGCAGGGATCTGTAACCAACAAGGCCCACTGGAGTGGAAACAGGGCTTCTTGTTGGAGACCCAAACGACGGCATTGGCGCTCGACTCTGACTGCGGCTTCGGCTCCAGGTCTGGCTGCCCGTTTTCTGCGGGGCTTGGTAAGCCACCCCGGCCTTCCACTCTGCTGGCGTGTCAGGCAGCATTTTACGCTGCGCTGCCAAGCGGACATTTGAAGCGAGGGATTGCTGGAGGTCCTGGAAAGCGAAGGCGTCTTCCACGAGGCCCAGGGGGTGGCGGGAGGCCGCCTCCCAGGGGGTAAGAGGTTTGAAGCCTTTTTCCAGCCACGATGCCTGCCTTGCTGGAGGAGTTATGGAGGATCGGCTCGGAGGCTTGGGAGAAGAAGAAGCGGAAGACGATTTCTGGCCTGTGAGCGGCACCCTGGCTAGTGGGGAGAGGGAGTAGCTCCTGCCAAGTGCCTGCAGAGAGGGATTCAGACATGTTTATTTTAGTAAAGGCTCATTATTGTCTGGCTGACTCGCTAATCAGCATAGAAAACAGCAAAAACTGATGACTGTCTCTTATCAACATATTGTTTTTAGTTGCTATGTTATGACTTAAAATTGAAATGTAAACTAAGTTAAGATCTAAACTAGTCACTAAATACAAAAGCTCTAGTACTTGTTATCTTTAATTTTGTTGTGGATTAGTCTTACATTCCATTATAAGCTTCTTTGACCATTTGGCCTTTATTTGTCCAAACAACGGGGTCATGAGGTGAACAAAGGACATTCAGCTTGTTGTTTTAGTGAGTCCCCACTATAAAACACCAATATATTTGTACCAGCTAAATGTTTAATACTAACCTATTCATTTGACATAAGAGGCTCAAATATCATATATACTTTCTTTAAATCACAATTCAGTCTTCTGAATGTACTTGACCTGAAGCTGAGGCAGTGCTGCCATCCTCTGGTGAGTGGTATGTATTATCAGTTAAATGTAAAAGGTAAGGATGAAGCAGAAAGCAAAAAAGTGCAGTCTTAGGAGAGAAATAATAATAAAATAAGAAACAGAAATATTTTTTGTAGCAAAGCAATAAATGGAGCAGAGAATGAGTTGATTAAAAGATAATCTGATTATGTTTTGATTCAACTGAGGGAGTTTGCTTGGTAATGTTTAACTTCCTGTCTTTATAAATTTACGATATAATTAAGACACTTTGAAACTGAATTGGAATGAAACAATTTGCATGTTGCTCACAAGAATTTTCTGTGTTTGTTGCAATTTATTTGCGGCTGTTATGCAAATGTGGCACCAAATCGTGGGATTCCAGCAGGGTCGGAGTGATGTCCTGATTGGCCACTTCATATGCCAGCCCCAAAATAATAATAGGTTTGTTACTAACTGTAAAGCCTCGACACATCATTGTGATCTGTACACTCGAGTGGGATGGCCTTCCTTGTCCACCAGGAGGTTGGGACATTGGTACACTTTTAT
>JAUBOC010000170.1:6100457-6117868 GCA_032275365.1 Anablepsoides cearensis | reverse complement strand
TTTTAATAGTGATTGTTTGTATCGTGTTTTAATTGTGTAACTCTATGTAAATGTATATTTTTTGCTGCCTCTTGGCCTGGATTCCCTTGAAAAAGAGGTTTTTAATCTCAATGGGACTTTCCTGGTCAAATAAAGATTAATAAATAAATAAATAAATAATTGATGAATGGGTGGGGATCCTGGACTTTGTATTTGCGTTTAGAATTTGTTGAAAATTGTTCTCTAATACAGCTGTACTATGTAATACTTTTAAGCTGTTTATATTTAAAAATGTATGAATTGTAGCCCTGTAAAATTAGCATTAGTGATTAGCTTAATTTAGGATTTGCATGTGATCCTTTTTAGCTACTCTTCAACAAATATAATCTTAATAAGTCCCAATAATGCTTAATTATAGCCCTATAAGGTGTGGTGGCGATCTTGAATTTTTAATTCACATTTAGATATTGGTAATGATTGTTTTAGGCTACTTACACACAAATCTTCTGCTTTGCATGTCCAAAAACTGGCTGAATAATCACTTTTATTCATTCTTAGCCATGGTCACAAAAACTCAGTGTTTTTTAAGCTGAATTAAAGCCATTTGGAATTAGCTGTGGTGACCATCTTGAGTTTTCCAATCCAGAGGGCTTTTCTTTATTTGCATGTGCCCCCCGAAGAAACCCACCCCTTGCAAAAAAGCCTAGTTTTAACCCTGGATTCAAGTTAATATTTTATTGCAATTTTGCATCTTCAACTAGATATCCCAGAAGAATGAAAGGCTAATCATTACCATATTGCAAAAATGTGCTTCTAAACCCTTCCCTTCAGCTTCTACAAACGTGAATGGAAATAAGATGATGAGTGATGTCTGTCTTTTTAGGATAATATGCAATAACATGGACATTTACATCAGTAAATGCTAGGAAGGCAAAAGTGATCTTCAGCCACTGTGCTGGTATTTATAAAAGAGGTGAAGAAGTAAGGACATTGTGCAAGATAAACAGTAAAAAAATATGGAAGAAAACATAAACACAAGCACAAAAGAGAAAAGAAAGGAAATCAAACAAAGATAAAATATAGTTTAATGGCACTGCAGTGAATCATACATAAAGTGCACAATAAAGAGAAACACAACGCAAAAAGAGAAAAGAAATACAACTAAAAACACTTTTGTGAACGTTCCCTTTTAGACAAATATAAGTCTTTCAGCAGTTCTTTGTTTATCAATTCTGATCCACTCACTGAATATATAAAAATGAATTAAAGGTAAACCTAGTAGGTGAATTTATTTTTGTTTTAAGGAAAACCCCAAGACGGTCTAAAAGATAGCTTAAGTTGAAATTTAAAACCTACCAGAAGGACCTCAGATGTGGTCTTCATACAAGGCAGTTTAAATATAGTGTCTAACATGACGCAACAGGTGGTAAGAAGCTTTAAATAAAACTAACCCACTTAAGGAGGCACGACAATAAAAACTGAAAATACAGAAAAAGAAGTTTTAGAATAAAGGAACTTGTTTAAGATTACAGGTCATTTTTCTTTTATCTAAAAATTGCCTAAAATTCCAAAGTTGTTCTCTAATGTCTGTAAACTGACATCCCTGACTGTTCAAAATAAAATTGCAGCCTTCTCTTGCACTCCACACTCCTTTAAATATTTATTCTTGGACTTTTTACAATTTATATCTTATAGTTTTATATAATTAACTTAACTTTGGTTCAAATGCTTTGATCAACTGATCATTTAAAACCTTGTTTTTTAAATAAACCTCTATCTTTCACAGTCTGACACCATTCAATTCTGATTCCTTTTGTCTTTCGTACCATCTTCACATTGAGCATAATGCTCCCCTACATTCCTATACATCCATACTTTAGATTTACTTTATGTTTGCCTAAGTTTAGCACATTGTGCTTTAGAAATCCATACTAAAATCAGTTAGGGTGAGGAGTTGCTGAAAAAAGCAATTGAGAGTGTGTACTCAAAATCTTCCGCTTGGAAGAGCACAAACTCTTGGATCCACTGATAAGCCTGCCATAATTTAACAAAATTCACTCTTTTTCTACAGCTGTCGGTTTCCACACCTGAGCTGAGTTTTTGTTAGCTGTAAACTTAGGTTTGGGAGCAGTGCTGCCACCAGATGCAGATTCAGGTCTGGCAGCTACAGGGAAATTAGGCACAATGTAGCTACTGGTAGGCTGTGGTTTGTAAGGAACAGATTGAGTTGCCAGATAGGGAGGGCTACTGGCAGGCTGGTAAGCAGCTTGGACTGCCTGTTGGTAGGGAAGGTTTGAAGACTGATGGGCTTGGGGATGATAAGCTTGTGGGACATGTTGTTCATACTGCTGGTTAAATTCTTGCTGGTATGGACCACCTGGGGGTTGCTGATAAGGATAAATGTGAGCTTGGGTTTGCTGATACTGGTCACCTTGCATTACAGGCTGCATGGGTATCCCATAGGCTTGTTGAAGATATGGGGCATTAAATGGTCCAGTTTGCTGGACCGTGGCCATTTGTTCATATCTAATTGGTTGGCTTTCTGGGATTGGATTAGGGGGTGAACAACTAGGCTTTGGTGTAGGGGGCTTGGCAGCCTCTGCTCCTGGGCCAAAGATAAAGAGAGAAGAATCTAATTTATAGGGTTGATGCTTCATGACATCTATCACGTTGAGTGGTTTAGGAGCAGGCTTCTGTTTCTCCTGATCTTTTTTCTTTGTTTTGGTCAAAGGACTATTTGCAGGAGGCTGCTTTGTTGCCGCTGGGGGATAAAAGGGAGACTGAATAGGATTATAAGCTCGTGGAGGTGGAGCACGTACATTGGGCGTGTATTTCCATTCATTTGGTAAGGAAGCAGCTGGTGACGTTGACCGACTTGCTTTGTTTGCCTCTACAGTCTCCGAGTCCACAACAAACTTCTCCATGCGAGACTGCCTCTTTGCAAACATATCAGCTCCTTTCCCTCTGACAAGTGGCATCTCATAAGCTGAACCCGGGGTTGATTTAGGATTCAAGACAGTAGCCATTGGGTTGATAGGCGATGAAGACCTTTGTCCAATTGTAAAGGAGTGCATTCGCTGGGGTGGAGGAGGAGGGGTTTGGTTCTCTGGTGCAATTTGTCGTGAAAGCCAAGGTTTAGGGGAGGGTTGGATATTCGTGGGAACATGTTGGATGTTTACTGTAGATGTGGGTACACTCAAAGGTGTTTGCTGTGACTGTGGTCTCCAGTCATTTCCTGGGACTTGGGGTTGTGACTGGCCTGGAGGCCACATATTGATTTGTGGTTGTTGTGAGGTATTTAGAGAGGACTGCTGCCAGCTTGGTTGTGGTGTGGGCTGGGAAGGAATTGGTTGAGCCCAAGGTGGCTGATGCTGGGGCTGATTTTGTTCCTGATCCCAAGGATTTATGTGCTGTTGACCACCATGCTCTGGAGGATGCTGCGTCCATGAAGGTTGGGATGGGGCTTGAGTAGGAACAGGTGCCCATGGGTTTAGATTAACTTGGGCCTGTACTTGAGGTTGTACTTGAGCTCCATGGATCCAAGGTGGCTGAGATTGGGCTTGCGTTTGTGATGGGGCCCATGCATTAAAAGTTGGTTGCTGCTGAGACTGACCTGAGACCCAAGGTGGTTGAGGTTGACCTGGAGCTTGAGCCTTTGGCCATGATTGTGGCAAATCTGGATGATGTTGCTGAACACAAGGTGGTTGAGGCTGTGTTTCTGGATGGGCCTGTTGAACCCAAGGAGGTTGAGCTTGTGCTCTCTGTTGAGGTTCATGCACCCATGGTGGTTGCTGTTGTGAGTGTATTTGTGATGGCTGAGTCCATGGGTTTGGTGACTGTGGTTGCACTGGTTCTTGAACTTGACTCCAAGTCGTCTGCATTTGTGGCAATTGTGGCTTCTCCTTCATGTGTCCCCAAGGTGGCTGAACCTGGGCCTGAGACTGTGGTTGCTCCAGAGGTTGAGCCCAGGGTGGCTGAGGATTTGCATGGCCCTGTGATTGCTCCTCCGGTTGAGTCCAGGATGGCTGACTTTGAGGGGCCCAAGTATTTGTGGGATGCTGAAGGTGAGCTTGGCTCTGAGTAGGCTGATGTGTTGCCCATGGTGGCTGTGGTGAGGACTGACGTGGAGGTGGGTTCTGAGGCTGCACTTGTGCTGGTTGCCAAGAACAAGAAGATGACTGTTGCTGAGCTTGTACTGCTCCCCAGGTCAACATCTGTGACGTTTCAGACTGCTGAGCAGAATTCACCTGATTGTTTGCCTCTTGAACTGTCACTTGTGGAGGCTGCTGTTGAGCCTCTGGTTCTGGGACTGTCCATGCAGGCTGTTCTGCTGTATTGGTGTTGGCAGGAGTCTCTTGGGCTACAGGAAGGGTGGAAGACTCAGGGGCAGGTGCAGGGGTTGGCTCCAGTTCTAGAACAGGGACTGTCTCTGAGGTGGGGGCTGGAGCAGGTGTGGATAGACTATTTTCAGCACACTGAGGCATGTCCTGGTTGGCTGCTTCTATCTGAGAGGTCCAAGGAAGAGAGTTGGGGTTGATCATAGGTTTTGGAGCAACTGGTGGAGGAATCTTGTGTTTAACTCTTTGAGACTGAAGAAAATTACAAGCTTCAGCCCCAAGGCTGAGATAGTCTTCATCAGGTCCAGATTCAAACCCTTTTTTATCACCCTTGTTAAGAAGATTCAGAAGTGCAGGGTTGGGTGATACTTTGGGAGCTTCTTTAAATGTGAACATAGGTTTGCCAACAACCCTTCTCCTCGTGTCTAACAGGCCCGTCTTAATTGCAGGAGTAGAAATGCGCTCATCGCGGGAAGCTATCTGCTCTCCTTGACTCATATCTTGGTTGGTCTCACATGCTGCATGAGAATAAGGGGTTGCCACCATGTTTTCTGCTGTAAAAGGCTTTGCAGTACGATTGGTGAAGGAACTCTGAATATCGTTGGTTTGTTGTTGGACCGTGCCATTGATGTTTGCAGCATAGTGCTGCATTTGCTGTTGCTCTTGATGATATTCCTGCTGGTTTTGGTACATTTGCTGTTGTTGATAATCTCTTTGATCATACTGCTGCTGCTGATATTGTTGATATTGTTGTTGATAGTTCTGTTGTTGCTCATAGTACTGTTGCTCTTGATATTGCTGGTAGTGCTGTTGGTTTTGTTGGTGCATATTTACATCCATGTAAGCATGACCCTCTGTTGCGGACTGCATGTATGAGTGCTCCGCCATTTTCTTCTCAGTCTCCGGCATTCCTTCCACAGGTATCCCTTGGCGCCTAAGTTCCTCGTGTTCAGCAGAAATCTCATCCATTCTCAGACGTCGCTGTGCAAACATTAATGCACCTTTGCCTTTGGTTTCAGGCAAACACTCCATCTCTGCTTGATTATTCAAGTCACTTTTTATTTCAAGAAGACTCTTGTCCAAATTTAAAGTTATTACACCTGTACTACTTGGGGGAAGAGCGAGGAATGGCCTGTTTGATTTACAATCGGTAGAAGCTTCAAAAGTGAATTCACCAGCAAGAGTTTCGTGTTTGTCGTCTCCGTAAATCTCGCCCTCTTCGTCACTGAACTCTGATTCGTCCTCTCCTGTGCCGTAACTCACAAGCGTAAACTTTTTGGCTCTCTGACGATGTTTCTTGAACATCAACACCCCTTTGTTATTGGGGTTTGGTGGTGCAGCCGATAGAAGGAGAGCAATGCGTTTACATTTGGACTTAGCTTCCTTCACTTGTTTTTCAGACAGACTCTCGTTTCGCCTGAGCCCTGTATAAAAAAGAAAGAAAAAGATAAATTACTACATAAATGGTATATTTAAATGTGTTTTTTTCAGAACCTTAAGAGTTACTGCCAGATATTTAATAAAAGTTCTTAAAAACGGTTTAGCACTTGGAGTATATTTTAAGGATGACTTTCAGTTGCTATCACATCAAATTCTAGTTTGAGTTACTGCCGTTTTTGTGTAACTCGTTAAAACCAATTAGCTGTGGCAGTCATCTAAAATATGGTTGACCCCAAAAATTAATCTGTCATAAATGTACACTAGTAATACCTTTATGAATTTCATTAAAATCCATCTTCTAGTTTACAAGATATTTTGCTATTAGACAAACTTACACACTGATGCAGGTTTAAAAATGTTGCCTGCCACACTGAAAGGAGGGCAATCATAAAGTTAAAGCATATATATTTATTCATATGGTAGAGCAGTACAAAATAGAAACAGAGTGTTTCAGGCCCCAATTAGCTGAGGTTTTGTTGGTATTTTTCATCACTTTGATCACTGAATAAAGTAAACGTTGAAAGCAGTTCTTGCAGACTTCATCTACAACTTCTACAAGCTAATTTAAAGAAGTAAAAAAAACAGTTTTAAGTCACGTGATTACCCTAAATCTAATTAACTTTACCATGAATATTATACTTCTGTTGAGCTAGAGCAAGGTTAAAAACAACAGAGTAATTGCATTTTCTTCAGAGATGCAGAGTGAAAGCTGAGTTCTGAATAACTAAGGAAATGATAAAGAAGCCAAATGCTGGCTAAAATCCAAGTGGCAAAATGCTAACAAAAACTAAAATGTAGCAAAAAGCTAAGCCACAAATAGCAAAATTAAAACTAAAAGCTTAAAGAACCAAAAAGCCAGCATAAATATTAGCTAAAAACTAAAAAAGCTAAAGGTAGCAAAAATGGTAAAGTCCAAAAGCTGCAAAAGGCTGGTGCAAAACAAGCAAACAGCAGCCAAAAACTAAAATTAGCAAGAAAAAAATAAATAAATAAAAACAGCCAAACAATAGTGTGAATCCTGAATTGGCATTCAATTAACACAAAAAATAAAACTCAACTTTGAAAAATGGAGCATGGAAAAAGTAACTATCTCCATATTACCACATGTGCTTCAATAGAACTGGTTTAACACTTAATAAATCTTACCTAAGGAAATGACTGATTTCTTTACATGTCAACTAAATATTGTATTTACTCACAAAGCTTTCTGCCTTTAGTTTTATTTTACATTTTTCACTTGCAACTTATTTATTTCTGATGTGCTTATTTAGCTGTAGATAAAATATTCACATAGAAAGTAGCAATAAAATTCTTTGACCCCTATATAAAATTCTCATTTGTCCTCTGAGAAGACTCCACATTACACCACTCATTCATTCCAATAAACAAGCCAAAAATACAAACTAAAAAAAGGCTGCAGGCAATAAATTGTGGCTTTGCAAGTCCTTAAATGTACAATTCCCATTTTACTCCGACACGAGTCAAACACACCATGACAAAGCTACAATCAAACAATCGAAAAATAAAAGATCTAACAAGCTTACTTTGTAATATTCCTGCTGGACTAACCTGAAGGTGGAGGAGACAACAGCAGTGAGCAACACGCTCACTTTTTCAGCTCAGTTAAAGCACCCCGTCTGAAGCGATCAAGTAACAGACTAAAGGAGCACATGCTGGTGTCTGTCAACTTCTGCAGGCATCATCAGCGCGCTGGTGTTATTTTTATGTCTCCTACACAGCTCAGAGGATCACCGCAGTGTCCATATTTACCATCAAGACACTTTCTAACAGACATCATTGCGCGAGCAATAATGTTTTTGCCTCTTTCTGTGCAGTCGTTTGCAACCCAATTAGAGCAATCTTAGCAAACACAGAAATGGCTATAACTCAGACAGTTTTAAAGATATTAAGCTAAACCTTAGTGTGGTAGTAGCTGAGATTGATTTCCAACTTGTATTCTGAGCTCTAACTGGTTGTGCAAGATCTGTGTTCAAATTCTGCCATTAACTATTGGAATCAACTCTGTCAGTTAGCAAAATTTCCCATAAACAAATGGATGGATTTTAAAGAACTTTCAGAAAGTTATCACTGGGTGTACATCTACTACCAATTCACTCTTGTAGTCAACTTTAAAAACCACAAAAATATATATATAACCCAGTCAACTTCAGAGATGTTGAGATCAAATCTGGTGTGGCAGTAGCTGAGAGTCCTTCACTTCGGCTTACAAATAATGCGAACCAATAGGATCTCAGGGTAAAATGCAAGCATGAGAGGCAGCAGGCAATACGCGTTCCATGAAGGAATGCTGGGTGTTTAGTTAAAAACACTTTTGTTAAATATCTGCTTTTAGGTTCTGCCATGCTGTAACTCCAGTTAGACCAGGCTGGATCTGCTTTCACTCAAAGGTATGAGCTCCCTCCTCCAACTGCAGTAAAAAAAAAAACACATCCTATTTTAAGCCTTCCACACACACACACAGGACACCAGGCTTTGAAATGCACACATGTTCACAAACGCAACTTAGTGATGCAACACTCATCCGTTCAAATAGAGGCAACGCCAAGGTTACTTACTGGCGTGCCTCGGCCGGTGCTTGTTGGGTTTCTCTCGATCCTCGTCAGAATCCGAGTCCTGCTCTTTTCCCGGCGCTGCCTCCTCTGATGGAATTTCAAATGAGATGGTAAAGGACCCAGGAGCACTGTCGCACTGCCCTCCTTCACTATCACTGACCCCGGGGCCACCCTTGCTCAGGATGCCCCTCCCTTCTCCTGATGCTTCTGCTGGCTGCTGCAGGGTGACCTCCGTCTGGCCCAGCGTCAAAGGGGAGCGGACCACCACCCCACGCTGCCCGAGCGGCTCCTTGACGGAGCACGGCAGGTAGTGGCACGTTACGGAGGTGGTGCAAATAGTTTCCAGCGCCTCTCGGTTTGAAAGCTTCCCCTCTATCCCACGAGCGCTCCCGAGGGAGGAGCAGCCCCCGTCGTCCAAGGTTTGCTCTGACAGGGACACCTGGAGCTCCACCATTTCCCCTGGGGAGAAGCACCGATGTACTTCTTCATTGTATGTCTTGCAAAACAGCTCATGGCCTCCCAAAGCCTCCGATAAATGTCGCTCTGGTTTCTGGGGAACTTGTCTGTCGCTGTCCAGCTCCTGACTGTAGGCCTCTCTTGGGGACTCAGATGTGTAGAGCTTCCCGTTAGACCTTGGTTTTGAAGAGAAGATGTGGAGGGTGGTGCTTTCTAAAACCTCGCCTGAAGAGGTCCTCTCACCACAGCACGTGTCTTCAGAAGGGATGAAATGGTATCTTATAGAGAAAAGAGGGAAAATAGCAATGATCAATGGGGCATGTTGTTGCTTTTTAAGAAAAAATGATTTCACAAACAAATGATTATTTCTCTTTGTGGTTGTTAGTAACAGCGATGGTGGATTTCTTTGGTTAGGTGTATTAATTATTGTATTGAACTTATGTGCATAAAGAAACATATACAAACTAAAAAAAAACACTCTCCCAGCTGATGACAGAACTACCTTTTGACAAGTAACTGCAGAGTGTCGACTGAGGTATCGATGAGAGCAAACGCTCGTAAGAGGGTAAGATCTGCACACGGCTCCCCATTGATTGACACAACCTCATCACCCTCCTGGACTCCAGCCAGGGAGGCTCGACCACCTTCTTCTAACTGTGAAGGGTAACAAAAAAGTCAGGTAGAATAAATCAGAATAAAAGTTGACATATTTCGTAGCATTGTTTGTGGGTTTGCGAAAGACGGATCGCCGGCCAGAAGCTAATGTTGTTTGGGGGGCCTTGTCATGGAAAAGTCTGGGAACCCCTGATATAGACCAAGCAATTTGTTGCAATACTAAAATTGCACACACATATATTTCAATAATGATACATTTTGTGCAGCTCTCAGTGTGATCATAGGAATCAAGGTCTTAAACGTTTTACAGAGGTCAAATGAGCTCGTTGCGGGAGTTAGGCAAAGATTTTGCGTTCAAACTTGCAAATATCGCTAAATAAAATAAATATTAAAGAAATAAAAGGTATGGTATTTAATAACAAAAGTGTAAATTTTCTCTTTAGTCCCTACTGCGTATAACAACTGCAGAGCAGCAGAGAGGAGATCCAGTTAAAGGGCACTGCTTAGTTCAACCAGAGACCGATGGGTTCATTTCCTTCTAATTGGTTCTTGCAGCCTAATGGTTCATTAATAATAGGATTTTAATAAAGCGGGGAAATACACCATAAATCCTGTATTAAAGGCCACTTACATAGCTGTGGGTGTAAATTATCACTATAGTACCACACAATTAATGAATATGCATCAAGTATATGATACAAATAGTAGGTTGGGGTGAAATTTGTTTTGTATATTTGCACTTGTTTTGGAGACTAAAATATTAATTACATTTAATTTCACTAACAAATTTTAGCTCAATATATGTAAAATAGACAGGGTTACAGTTATTTATGTGCATGATAAGTTTTTTTTTTTTTTTTTTTTTTTGATTTGGCAACTGTCTTGAACTAAGTTGACAGACAGTTTCCCACATCTCAAGCTCATTTGTCCAGTGACACCACACTCTCATGGATGTATGTAAGCAGCTTTAATAACAAAATTCTGTTTGAGGTTTTGTATGATATCTATAAAACAAACAGACAAAAAGCTTTGAATCTTCAGAAGAATAAAAAAAATACTTTGCTTTGGATTCTGTAAAGGCAATAGTAACATTTCACCACTAGATAGCGCACTACAGCTTTTTTACATCCCACTGAAGGAAGAAAAAAAAAATCTAATGTGAATGTGCAGGGTGAACGTGCACACATGTGTTTCAAAACTGCCTTTAACTGTTGCACTTGGAAACACAAAATGCATATTTTTAATCAGCAGGCATCAATCTGCACATACAAAATGTAAGTATCAGTCTAAAAGAAGCAACAACCAGAACAAAAAAACACATTTTTCTGTTCTGAGGCACGTTATAAATCCAGTAACTTCTTCATAAACCTTTTATAAACTGCATCGTTGCTCTAGTTTTTAAGAGTTTAAACGAGCCCTAAAAGGCCGTCAGAGCGTCTGTTCATAGGGACTCTCAGCTCGTTACAGGGAGGATGGATCTGTCTGGAATGTTACAGTAACTGATCCAAAAAAGGAGGAAAAATGTTTCCTTTTCTCAAGAGTCAAACAAACACAGTCAGACAAATGTTAAACAGACTTCATTTGTTGCTTCCATCCTGGTTTAAATTTGCTGCTTCTAATGTAAAAGCTTCAATTCTTTGGTGAAAGCAGTTAAATGATGCTAAATAGGTGATAAATGAAAATTTTTAAAAAGATCACTCCAATTATGAAGTTTTATTGCTCACTGCAAATATAATGCACTGCATGCCCGGGGAGCCTATTTATATTATTTTTATAAGGTGTTTTATTCTTTTATTTTTTTTTTTACAAGGTGTTTAAATGACAGAAAATCACAGGAAGTCTCAAACTGATATGTTCACACGGTTCAGGGCAGTTCCAGCTTTTCACAGCTCGAAGCAATCATGCTTTTTTTTAAAGCATTTTTGGTAAATAATTTCCAGCTGGTTGCAGGTAGCACTACCACCATGTGAAGAAAATGCATATTTATTGTTCTATTACCTCTTTGCGCCTTGAAAGTGGGGCAATGATGCAAAATGTCTCTGTGTGTTTGTTAGGGTAATTCGCACAAAGTTGAATAAAACCCTCATGAAGGCTTTTGGAGGCAACCAACAAACTGATCTCAAACACAAGCTGATATACAGAAAGTGAAGTATTTACACTAAACAAGCCTCATCTGAGTTCTCTAACACAACAAGAAAAGTATTTGTTAGGAAATAAAGAGCAGTGACCTCTGTGTTGGAAACAGTTGTGGAGCACTGAAGGAAAACACAAGTGAATGACCGAAGTGAAGGTATTTTGTAGATTTGATAACAGTTTAATGAGTGTCCTTCGGTAAACTATTAGAGCTGAAACACCAGGAATAAGAGACAGTTTCTTTGCTCTGACATTAACATTCTGATCCCAGAAAACAGTGTTTGTTCACGTTTTTAAAAAATGGATATTAGTTTGTTTAGTTTGGAATAGTATTTGTAGTTGGAAACTCTCCTGGAAAATGTTGTAAAAGATCTACTCAAAACTAAACATTTTCCAGCCAATTGAAGAGCATTTTACCAAATTGTTGGGATTAATTAATAAAACAACATGAAATCAGACTCAAACCTGAACTTTACTCAAAAAACATGTAGTGGATTTAATAAAAGGAACAGTGTGTGACATTTAGGTGTATATTTGAACAGAATTTAAAATAATCTCTATTAAAAATCATTAAAAACTAAGAAGTCCTTTGATTATTTTTACCTTAGAATAAGCTGTTTATATATGGGCACCATTTTGCATCGCCAAGTTTCTATAGCACGGAAAGGACAAACAAAAGGCTGGCAAAATCAAAGACCATTTACGATGAATCGGCCAATAGAATCCTACGGAGCCCGCAAGGGGACATGGGGGATTTTTTTTTCTTTTGCGTTCCCACACAATATTATTACGTTACCTCGCAATACTTTTGCATTACCTCACAATATTGTTTTGTGTTCCCAGCGCAACATTTCTTTTGTATGAAGTGAATTAAATCAGAATTTTATTTGAAATATCCGGTTACCAAAATAGGCTATGTCACCACAAGTTCATAAAATTGACATTGTGGCTGCACTGTGTTAAAATATCGGCTTAATACATACGTCCATGCGTGGCTGTGTGATATATTCATTACGAAGCTGAATAAAAGTAGTAGGCTAACTCGCTAATGGTGAGCATGCAAATTTGTTAATAAACCGGCAGGCACAACAGTAATAAAAAACTTTTGCGAGGGAACGCAATACTATTGTGTGGGGGAAAAAAAATCGCCATGTCACCTCGCGGGCTCCATAGACTTCAATGTGAAATGATCACTTAACATATGACATTTTCTAAATTGCTAATGAAATTAATCTTACCACTTGAAATATCACTATTTCTAAAGTTACTATTAGACATTGCGTTCAGGAGTATCAAAGTTTTATGACACCAGACGACCACTGTAGAGACTCTGTCATGTTTTATTAGTTGTTTTTTTTTTTTTGGGGGGGTGGGGGTGGGGGGTTAAGAAATCATTTTTTTCTTGGTTGCAATAAGGAACCTCAACCACTAGATGTCGCTGAATATGTCAACTGGTTCCACACAACCGAACTAAAGCTAATGCATTTATCAGACTAAATCAACTATATTTAATATAATAATTTAGTTTTTCTCCCCCATTTGTGGGGCCACCTAGATGGATGATGCTCTTAGTGTTTGCCTATACTGCCTATGCCACTGGCTGGCTTTGGTTGTAGGACAGGGTAAAATTTGTTTGGTGTTGTTTCTGTATCTTTAAAAACTAAAGTGACCTCACTGTTTATGTATTTAACTTTTTTTTTAAACTCTAAATGCAAAGAAAACACAGCTATTCTTATACCAAGATATTCGGTTAAGAATGAAACCCTCCAAATACCATGTTTCTGAAACCAAACACTTGATCAGACTGAAGAAAACCTATAGTTTTAACACGACTGTGAACTTATTAGTTTGGTGTTTTTTCTGTTTATTTGTATTTTTACAGCACTGGCTTCGCATACATCCCACAAAACAAGTTCAAAGGTTTGTGTTATTCTTTCCAGATGATGAGCAAACTCCTCATTTATCATCTACCTCGCTCAGGCCGGCGCTTCAAAACCGTGTATTTACAAGTACGCAACACATGAGAACACTTTGGAGGCTGGATGACGTTAAACTCCACATTTAGGTCTAAAATTAGTTTGTGATGTTTCACGAGACAAATAAAAGTGGAACATGGAGCATATACCTCAACCTCCCTCAGGGCCGAGAAAACCTTGTTTTGGGGTTGGGGTTTTACAAGGCTGTTTGAAAGATTGTGTGTTGTTTTTGTATAATTGTAAAAAGAAAATGGAAGACGGATTTACAACTTGGCTCTCTAGGAACTAGTTTTCATCTTCCTGTGTGTCTTGGTACCAGCTTCTAACATCCAGCTATCTGTAAACTTTAAACTTCCAGAGATGCATTCAGCAAAGTCAGAAACAAACGTTATGATTGTGGCTTTGGTTAACGGATCTGTCGTCGAAACGACCCACTGATGCTTTCAGAGTCCACCCCCCCAAGCTTTCCTCCGGCGGAACTTTGATGTAGCAAGAATGCTGCTTAAGAAAAACATTTACATCAACACTGTTTGGACGACAAGTGGCTGGGTGATCTGTGCAGCTTCACTTTGTGCACTGCAGCACCATATATAGAGCGTGAGCAGCTCATCAGAGTAAAGGCCCCTGGCTTTGTGTGCAAACACACACATTACAGCAAAGCGCTCTTCTATATAAACTTTTTTATTCTACTCAACTATTTTTTTGACTTCCTTAGAAACACACATGGGACTAATGCCAAGGTTGAAAAGGACATTTGGGTTTATGTGGCCTCATGGGTCTTTATGATCCAAGGATGTCAAGAAGGGTTAAAAAAAACATGTTACATGTAGCTTGTGGAAGCATGTTTAGCAGAACTTGATGTGATGGTTTCCAAAAAGAATTTCTTACATGTGGAGGAAGTTTGACCCTCTCTTCTTTACAACATTGCTTCAGATCATTGAGGTTTGCAGTCGTTTGTTTCTGCACAGCTCTTCTTATGACCCAAAATGTTGTGGTCTACAATTTGATTGGACCAATGCAACACCTTGATCCATCCATCCATCCATCCATCCATCCATCCATCCATCCATCCATCCATCCATCCATCCATCCATCCATCCATCCATCATTTTAGAACCCAGTAAAGGCCAATTTTAAATGTATTTATAGCACAATAAACACAACAAACATGGACCAGTGCTTTACAGTTTAGTCAAGGACTTGTGTCATTAAAAGGGGGTATTATGTGTTTTCCTGACACATAGTTCAATTCTATACCACGATCATGTAACTGTTCTGTCTCTGTTTAAGAACCTCCTGCCATTTCTTACACTTCATGCCGTTTACTACCTTTAGAAAGAGCATTGTATTTTGTTGTTAAAAAAAAAAAAAAAAGAAGCAACATTATATAATATGGGTTTATATAAGCAACTCAGGTTGCTCTGTGGGGCAGGAGAATGAGCTCCAGGGGAGGAGCTTTGGGTAACTAGGCGGTGCTTTGTACCAGCAAGTGTTTTAGGCAGCTTCAAGTGGCTGCCGTAAGTGATTCAAGGATTTCTTAAACATGTATTAATGAATTAAAGCAATGTTTTTAATGAGGGAATGACACATGATAATAAAACCTCAAACCCACCAACTCGACATCAAACTCTGCCTTAATCAAAAGCCAAAGAAAAGAGATGAGTCTGCAGCAGAGATTTAAAAGCCTCAACAGTCTCAGAAGAAGTAAACTGTCTCAACTTTAGAGAAGCAACTGCAAAAACCATCTAGGACCACCTAAAAGAAACTGGTTCCTACTGCAGTGTCGATTTCTAGAAGATCACATGATGGGCCAGACCTTTGAAAACTTTAAAAGCCAACAAAAAAACAATTGAGATCCTGTCCTGAAAATCCCTATTGAACTGAATGAGATTAGACTTTTTTACTGTGATGAATGAGATTAATAGTGTGATGTTTAAGAACACAGAGGTGCCTGTGTTATTTGTGATAAACTGTACCTCTTTCTGCTTTGTCATCACAATGATCACAACACTTTGAGTCAGTAAGAGTCCACTGGATTAGTCAGCACTTGGCACATAGAATGATTTATTAACTGTTGTTTGTGATATTCATCCTGCAGTAACCCTACATCTGTTCAGATAAAACCACCACATGAGATTTATTTGTTTTATGTTTTAATCAGAGTTTTAAAATGCATTTGTTTGAATATACAAACTTAGTTTTGGTTTGTCTCTCTTTCAAATGTCTTTGGATCAGAGTCTGACCGCTGCTTTGTTTTGCTGCTGAAGCCCCTGAAAGCGATGAAAGATCACACCGCTCTGATCTCCTCACTCTCCCTTTAGCTTTGACCATATAAGGGTGCTGAGGAATCTTTCACCAAAACACAGCCAGAGTGCACAAATATGCAGCCAGATGCACACCAGTTCAACCTTTTAAAAAGTCAAGTTTGAGAAAATAAATGTGCTTTTTTTTTTTTTTTAGATTTCTCTGCACAGCTGAAATGGTAGGTTGTTGGAATTAAGAGGATTAGAACTAAATTAAAAGTCTATGAGAAAAATAAAGTCAGATGGTTCATAACTGAAGACACACAATGGGTTAAATCAACCAAAGAAAGGCAAATAAAACTAGATAAATTTAATTTTCAGCTAAAATGAAGTGAGAACGCTGAGTCCTGCAATCCACAGAAGAAGCTGAAACTGAGGTGTTAAATGTTAAGTAATTCATTTGTGTTTATAAATAAAGCAGAAAACTAGCTTAAATCTTTAAAAAACTAAAACTAGCAAAAAGCTAAAATAAGCAAAACACAAGTTGCAATAAGCAAAATCCTAGCAAAAGCCAAAAGTATCTAAATGCTACCTTTATAGCAAAACAATAGCTAAAAGCTGATTGTAGCCAAAGGCTAAAAGTAGCATAGTGGTAATAAAAGAAGCAAAACTTTAGCTAAAATTAAAAGTAGCAAAATACAAAAGATAAGCTAAAAGCTAAAGTAGCAAAATGGTAGCTAAATGCTAAAAGTAGCTGAAGACTTGACAAAAGTAGAGAAAGTAACAAAACAAGACTTTAAAGAAAGTTTTTTTCTGTGGGGAAACTATTTTAACTGGAAGTAAATATAAAAAAATAAAGTAAAAGGAAAGTGTCTGATGCTTTTATTATATGAAAGGCTAAAGCAGCATAAATTATGCAAAATTAGACAACACATAATGAAAAGTCAGGTTATTACCTGGAAGATGAGGAAAGGTCTGTATGTGTCCCCCTCCCCCTCCTGCAGGGAGAAACCCCACGGCGCACCGCCACGCAGGGTCACGCAGATGTAATCCCCGGTGCCCATGGTGCTCCCAGCTCCTCGGCCGAACCACCGCAGAACTGTCAGCAGGACCAGCAGCAGCAGCACTTACCCCTTCATCAGCTGAGCTCCCAGCGCGAGGCTTTGCTCCAGCGTTGCGCTCAGGACCCGCCTGCGGGGAGGTGCGTTCCTGAACCATTCCCCAGCTGCATCACCGAGGGGAAAAAAAGGAAAAACAAGAAAAATATTGTTGTTGCAGAGTTTATCTGTGCGAAATAAGTGAACCAATTTATATCGCCCTCTGCCTGAGGGGAAAACAGGTTTGCCTGAATGCCTTTTTTGAGCGTCTGTTAGCAAAATACCCCATTATTGAAACTATCTGAGCGTAATCACTGGACGCGCTCACCAATTATGTTCAAAACAATTCAGAATTAGGGCCATTAAAAAATGTCAGAATTTTGAGATTTAAAACAAATTCTGACTTCTTTCTTCCAGAAATCAGACTTTTTCCTAATTCCAGAATTTTCCAGAATTCAGATTAAAGTTGGATATTACAATCCGTGTCATTCGTTCTTTCTATTTTTAATTGTCAATCAAAAATCAAATAATGAAAAAGTGACTTTTTATTTTGTTTTTCGTT
>JAUBOC010000170.1:6064980-6076002 GCA_032275365.1 Anablepsoides cearensis | reverse complement strand
AAAAGTGTTTCCATTGCAGTTTTGCGAAATACACCAATTTCGATACGGCTGAAAAACCACCTCATCCTAGCACAAAACCATTTTGTCGAAAAACACGTTTTTTCGAAAAACAGAAGTTTTTTCGAAATTGACGTGTTCCCATTGAGCTAATTTATTTTCGAAATTCTAATTTGCACATTTTCATGGTCAATGGAAACGCAGCTAGTGAGGAGCCATGATGAAGAACTTCTACCTGATAAATGTTGTTAAAAATTAAAACCATCTTGTCCCAAACGGATGAAGAAAATATGCTTCATCCATTTTTCACTTTGAGGCTGGACAATTGTTTTTTTGGATGCCGAAAAATTGTAATTGTCTAAAAAGGTCATTGTTTCCTTTTAATATTTGTGTCTGCAATAAAGAGATAAAATACGAACTTTAACTACATAAACAATAACACATAATTCAGAGACATTCTCATTAGGCAGCGGGTGTGATCAGAGAATGTATTCGTATTCATTTGATCCACTCGTACAATTGGGTCATACATAATCAGAAAATCACAAATACAATCTGTGAAACGCCAAGTCTGTCAGCCATGAAGCTCCAGCCGAGGACCCGTGAAGTGGAGCAGCGCTGAGGAATGAAATAACGCTGCCAACAGCAGCGTCATGACCATCGGAATACAAAGTACCAGATCTTAATCTAATACTCGAATCGGTGACCTCGGAGTGTGAATTGTGGAACCCCAGAGGATTCAGCCAGACGTGAGGACAATATTGTGCGCCTTCTCGTGGCCCGAGGACGAGGGATTTATGAAACAATAAATTCTCTCCAACTGTTAAGGTCAGAATCGGAGGTCTTGTTTTGGTTCCTTATTAGACATTTTTTTCGAGATCGAAGACCGAACTCTGCTTTGACCAGCTGCGCCGTAAACGAGTGCCTCATAAAGTCTGCTGTCAGGACAAACGACCCGAGCCCACCACCTGCATTACAGGCATCTGATTAGCCTCCAATCCCCTGACGACAAGGACAAA
This sequence comes from Anablepsoides cearensis, assembly GCA_032275365.1. Classification (NCBI taxonomy): domain Eukaryota; kingdom Metazoa; phylum Chordata; class Actinopteri; order Cyprinodontiformes; family Rivulidae; genus Anablepsoides; species Anablepsoides cearensis. The sequence goes on along the minus strand of JAUBOC010000170.1, from coordinate 6,074,986 downwards.
AAGGGCCAAATCTCTCATCACGGGAAAGCAGCCAGCATCTATTAGTCCGTCTGCTCTTAAAAGCTCTCCTTCACTCTGCTAAACTCACGCAGAGATGCTCTTCATCCTCACAAGTTAAACAATAATCTAATAAAACTCAGGTTAAAAAAAAATACATTAAAGCAGCTTTTATGTGAGGTTTAATTTGAAGAGTCTGCTCAACAGTAAAGTTTGTCATGTCTCACCAAGTTAGGTTCTCAAATGGGGTTCTGAGCACAAACACCCTAAAATAAACCTATATGTATGGTATAATCTTAAACCCTAACAAAACTTTAAAAATCAGTAGCTTAATCACATTTGTTCTGTTCAGGAGGATGAAAGGGGAAAAAAAAGAAAAGAAAACTGGGGTCCATCAATGAAAAAAGGTCACCTTAGAGGTTGAACAAAAAGTCCACTTTTGCAGATTTTTTACAATATTACAATTTATATGCAAAATATGCAATTAGCGGTTATTTTAATATTCATTAAAACATCTTAAGATTCCCAAATTGCTGATTCAGGCCCCACAGTGGGATCCTGACCCTAACTCTGGAGCCCGACTTGGATCGTTGTGTAGCTGGTTTGAAGCACGACCCAATTATTTCACACAGTGTGAGCAACGTGTAAAACTTTTAATACTCTCTGGTAAACATGAACAACATGAAGAGGAAGCTGCAAATGATTCAACAAAGCAACTTTTTTCCACAGCAGCAGCAGAATAAAAACTTAACAGTGAGGACTGGAAGGAGGCTGAGCTAAAGAAAACACCTTCTGACTAGAGTCGAGTCGGTTGTAAAAGAATAAATCAATAGCAAATCAAAGAAAGACAAATATTTTGATGTCAAAAAGAGACCTTCAAAGCTTGTTGCTGTACATAATACATGTGGAGGGGGTGTGGCTTACGTTCTTGAAGCCACGATACAGGATCTGGAGCTCCTTCCGGGAGAAGCGTGTCTGTGCTTCTAGCTGCTCCAGGCCCTCGGGGCGATGACGGACCGCAGACAGCTCCAGCTCATCTTCAACGCTGTCTGAAGAGGAGAAGGAAGGAGGTCAAAACCACCATCACGTACCTGAATATTAGCTCGACTCAGGCTGAATGCCAAGACATCCTAAAACTACATTTTTAGGCACAGATTTGGATTTCCGCACTTCTTCAGTTAAAAGCCTGACATATCACCTGCTGCCTTTCATGCCTGATCTGATGTTAAGAAGTGGAGTTGTGGTTGTTTTACTCAAACTTTGAAGATAACATTAGTTGTGTGTGATCTAACAGCACTCAGACTGTGTCAGGGCTATAGAACTGGCAGCCCGTGGGCCAAGTCTGGCCCACAAGTGATGTCTGTGGGGCCAGCAATGAGGCCTTATTTGAAAATACTTTTTTTAGGGATACACTAATATGAACATTTCAGCCTATATCAGAGCTATTGAAATAAATGACTCCAGGGGCCACAGTTCCTGCAGGTCAACAGCAGAGGGGCCAAACATCCAGCAATTAAAGTCATTATGTAAATAAACCAAGTATTAAAAGATCTGTTACCTTTGAAATAGTTTATTTTGCTGCATTTATCCATGAATACAACATACAGAACCTTATAAAAGTATTCATATCAAACAAACATTCTGCCTCCTATTTAACACAAATATTATTTTGACATCTCTAACTTGCCAAATTTTTTAACTAATTTTTTTTCACTTATAGTTTTATCTTCAACTGCTTGTAATTTTAACTATCTTGAGTGTTCATAGAAATGTTTTTACCAGCTTGTAGCCAAGATTCTGATGTTTCTGTAGATACCAAACATGTCAATGTTTAACTAAAACAACTTAGAGTAATTAAAGTAGAAAACCAGAGTTTTGGCTTAAGAGATACATGAACTAATTGGCGGGCCAAACTTTGGTCACTTAAATAACTCTGGCTTATATCAATATCCCATATTAATACTGTTGTTATGGCCAATAACCGATATTTACCAATATTACACAAACACACAAATTATTTATATACATATATGCACAAACACACTTGTGTCTTTTTAAAATACTGTAAAACAAAGACCAGACGGCTGACCTGGCTTCTCTACTTCAGTTATTCCTGGCTGCACAGCATCACTATCATGATCAAACAGATACCACTCCACCAACTATTTCCCCTCCAAAACAAACACAAACAGCAACAAGGGGGAAATTAATATCAGGCGTTAATATTGGCCCATTTAACTTATTGAACCAATGCGGTACTCTAAAAAATGACCAACATCGGCCAATCGGCCAAAAGTAAAACTTTGTATTACAAAAGTTATACAAAATAGATTTTAAATAATCAATTGGTATTAAATGTTTACTTTAATGGAACAAAATATACAACATTTCAGAAGTAAAATTGATTGATTGATGACATTTTATTGATCCCAAGGTGAAGTTACAGTTCAGAACACCCGTTCACAAGACAGAACATTAAACATAGGAGAACAGGTGCCCCCAGGTCATGCAGCCATAGACCCTGCACAGAGCAAGGATCATCAACATGAAAGGTCATGAGGAGGCGCTACCCTTAAAAAGAAAAACAAAATACCACACAACAAAAAGAAAATAACACACAAAAGATAATAATACTAGTTCTGCAGTGTTTCCCGTAAATTCACCCCCCACACCCCCAACTGTGTGTTGGGGATAACTCTCAGCTACACCAAAGTTTAACCCAATATCTGTAAAACTGACAGAGTAAAAGCCACTTTTGTGCTGGTTTAGGTTGATCAGCTGTGGCGGCCATCTAGAATTTGGTTTCACCTTGTGGCAGCGAGCGATAATGAAGTTTTGTAAGAAATGACCAAAAACACAAAGGTGGTTTTTTCATCATTGAGTATTCAATGCTTATGTAAAAAAGGCATTACACTTTGGTGTATATGAATCTGACTTCTAAAGGATAAATAAAGTATTGATCAGTAAAACTAATCTGATGTTGGTAAAGCAGTGTAGAACGGGTGAAGAGACATCATCACCCTTCTGGCCTGCATTCCTATTTCACTGCATCAGATTATATCTGGTTCATTTTCCTCCCTTGCAACAAATATGACATGGGGAGTAATTAGCGTTGTTAAGACCCAGGAACACAAGTCAGTGTGGCACTGAGCTTCTGCGTGAGAGGACACAATTAAAGCCGGTGGAATGTTTTAATGGGCCTGTAATGATGGCAGACACTGACACCGACGGCACTGCGAGGACAGCGCCGTCGGTTCGACTCTCGTGCACACAAGCTGCAACGCACACTGTCCAAGTGCCTCATTAGCATCAGGTGGTTTATTTTTGCTCCGCGGCGAAAAGCAGAGAGTGTTTAACCGGGAACAAAACGTGGCGCATTCACAGGTGATGTCTGCAGGAACATGGTAAACGCTGCTTCATTTTATTCTCCTCATAGTGTCATGTTTATCTGCTCTATAATCTCATCATTCCACACAACTGATCCATTGTTTTTTACAGGGGGTTAAAACAAAGAGTTACTTGGTGCGTACCCCGACCACACACACAAACAACAGGAATCATCATCTCCCACATCAATGCAGCAGACAGAAGAGCCGCTTGCTTTGATTACTGGAGGACAGGGTTTTTTTGCCTGCTGAGCATAGAAAGAGCCACGCGAGTCGAGCTCGTGGACCATCTGAAGCTAACCTGGGATATACAGCATCGGGGCTTAGGTGGTTGCCAAGGCAACAGTCTAGGAAGCTGGACATGCAAGAGGAGGGGGGTCCAATCAAGTTCACAGAGACAGATGGTTACCTTGCTGGTTCTTCAGGACAACAACTGGGTTAGGTTAAAAGCTGCACTATGAAAACAGATGAGATCTGAAATATAGCCGATAAAAACATATTTCTTAGTCACTTCTGGTATTAAGCACATTGGAAAAGCTTTGCACCTGAACAGTTAACTAAACCCTAACATCCAAGAAAACCAACAACCACAGAACATCGTCTCATTTGCAGCACCACTCTATAAAAGTCCTTGAGTAATAAGACCACACCTCTGTCTTAAAGTGAACAAACCCATTTCCCCTCTCACTCGAGGCTACTCTGAAAAATTTATTGCGGGTTTGATGGCAGCGGTGGGGTGATACGGTGAGTCCTCTGGCGCTTCCAACCATTTGTCAATCACGTAATGATTAATTACAGGCGCGGCGGTCTAGTGTAACGACAGAGGTGAAGCTCCTGGCATGTTTATAACCGGTGAAACAATCACTGAGGGCTGATAAACCTCTATAAACATGGGCTGTAAAAAGACGGAGCAGAAACATTTAACACCATAGAGGCAGAGAAAATTGTGTCATAAATCTGCAAACTGGTCTTGTTGATGTTACGGTGGAGTTTTTTTGGGGGAAAAACATAAAAAACTAAATACAGATACTGACGAAATGAAAGATGACGAGCTGTGTTTTACATTTGATTTACTGTTTAAGTTTGATGTGTTGCACTTATACAAGATGTGGGTGTTATTACCTCACTTAGCTCATGGGACAGAGGCAGCTCTGTTTAAATGGTTTATCTTTTCAAAATGCTTTAGAATTCAGGTTCAGCCTAACAGATATGACCATCTTACCTGTTGCACATGACTCTCTGAACAATGTCAGCATATAGAAACTGAGTTTGCTTCCGCTACGATGGATGAGCTAACAGGAAGTCAAGCGATCTGCTGCCACTTTAAAGTGCCTGTGACATCAGATTTTTGTAATAAACATGAAAGCATTTTTGGAAAGATAACATTGATAACATATTGCAAAATAAATTTCACATTGCTGAGATGAACGGTTGTTGAGATATTTGCATGTGAAGAAACAGGAAGTGATGTCAAAGGGGAAAGTCAGCATGTAAACAGATCATTGCTAGAATGGCTAACAACACAGACTGTGGAGAAGAATCTGATGTTTCTTTAGATTATTTTGAGTCACTGGCTAAGAGAGAGGAAGAAGAGTTCAAGTTCAAATAATGTTTTAATAAACAATGACCAGAGAGTTTATCAGTGAGTTCCCCTTTGATGTCACTTCCTGTTTCACTTTGGCTGAGTCAAATTCAAAAGAAAATTAGCCAGTTATGTGACAAAATGTGTAAAATCGTGTGTACTATGCCAGTTTTATTAAGTATAAATATGTTTTCTTTGACTTTTCTTTATTTAAAGGATAGGCATGTCACAGGCACTTTAAAACAACACCAATTATAGTAGTTTCTGAATGATTTATGAAGACACCACTGTTAAACATTTACACCACTATCAATTTTGTATTGCATGGGTATTCATTCTTTTTTATGCCTTTTGAGAAAAAAATGCTAGGTCTAGTTTCTGCAAGATCGGACTGGAAGCTAGTTAAACCAGAAGCTAGCCGTATGGAAGTGGTCCAGTAAACTCAGTTACCTTTGAGCTCAATGAGCAGGATTACAAAGGCTTTGTTTTTAGATTTTTTTCAAAATTTTTGTTAAATATGGCTTCATCAAAAACTGAATTGAGGCTTTTGATCCTCAGAATGTAACAAAACTTTTCTTTAATCAGTTTTTTTACACCATTTAACCCAACAATACACAACCAGCATGTTTCTCTCACTCACATGCAGTTAAAGGGGCTATATCATGTAAAATAAACTTTTTTGAGTTTTTTATCATGTTATAATGTTATCCTCTCATCAAAAACATGCTTAAAGCCTTGCTTTGATTCAATCATGCATGTTTGAGAAATTCTGCAGGGTTTTTAGGCAGCCATGCTGAGGAGAAAAATGACAGGTTGGGACTAGAAACGCGTTTTGGTAACAGAAATGCCTCTGGGCGGTGTCTCCAAGCCGAGCTTCCTATCACAGAGCACACCTCCCCACCCCCTGCCTATGACTCCTGCAGGTTCCCAGCAGTATTTAAATATATGCATCAGAAACACATAATATTGCCCTTTTAATGGAGTGGGATCCTCCAACAATAAACTTATAATCTAAAATACATTATAAATCATGGCCGAAGCTGGTTTCAATTTTTCCAAATCAAAATGGCGTCTGCAGTTCCGATGTAGGAAGACTCATGTAGGAACTATCTATAGTTGTATAATCAGAATCAGAATCAGGTTTATTGCCATGTCAGTGAATACACACAGACTAGGAACTTGCAGTGAAGATCACCTTGTTCAAGAAAAAGACATACATGGGGGAACAAGGTAAACAGGTCATCATAATGTGCTCACATGAACCACAAAGCATCTTCTCAAACTGAAGTTGTTAAATAATTTACTTTGGTCTCGGTTTCGCTCACACTAACTGATGAGGAGACAACATCTTTCATCGTGAGCTTGAAATTTGTGACTGCTGATTCAGCACTCTCCTGACCAAAGCCAGCATAGAACAAATACCCAGCTGTGTCAGAAATCTTTTGGGAAAACCGTGCAGTGTGACCGACATGTTTTTGGAGTCATGAGCACGTTGTTGAACTGAAATCTCTGATTTCTGTGACGAGTTCAAATCTCCTGCTTCAAGTCGTTGTAGAGTAGTACAACTTATTGTACAGTTAAGTTCATTAATCTGGTCCAAATTCAATTATTTCTCCCAGCTTAGATCAAAGAGCAATCCCCAACAGGTAAGATATTGATTGTTTATAACCTTTTAACACTTGACTTTTAAACAATCTGAGCTATCTCTTAAAAACAAACCAAAATGTTAATGTGCAAAAATATTTTCCATTAAAAAATAAAATAAAATCTTGATTAAGTTTAATGAAGAGATAGTTGACATCACCTCTGATATTAACTCAGTAACCCTCATCAGTTCTTGTTGCTTCCCTGCCTTCCTACCTTAGAGGAGAGGACATGTCTGAGTGCACTCACTGAGACCCGACCAGACACACATTCCTTTTTATTACAGAGACATATTAGTCCTGACAGCAGGTTGGCTTTATTTGAACGCATTACTGTAGTAAAAAAAAAAAAAAAAAAAAAAAAAAACTTTTTACCCTGCCGCTCAAGGACAGTGGGGTGCAGTTTGAGTTAAGGATGAAGTGCATATATTTATTTAAAAAGATGATACAGTGCTGCCAATACACCAAAACCAGGAGCAACAGAGGCAATAAAACGTTTGCAGAGCAGAATGAACTGACTGACATGATGAGAGCTGTAATGCCTGCATGGCTGTCTGAGAAATGTTTGCCCTTTTATGTTATTGACAAAACCGATCTGACAGGCTGCCCACAAACTGCTTCACTCCACTGCTTTTGCATCACTTTTATCTGATTAATAAACATCATTTAACGAGTGCTGTCCTGAGGAATCGAGTACACGAGCAGAAGTTTGCATACGCCCATTAACATGAATTTTATGATAATTTTAGGTTTTTATTGCTTTTTTTTATTTTAACGGTTCTTTTTCAGGGTGAAATGACTCTCCAAGTCATTAAAGTCATTAAAGTTGAATGTTGTGTAATCATTCCATCCTGGAACAAGAACGACTCAAATTAATTATTATAATAACAGTGATGTAATGAAGCAATGGCAGCTTATGAGCACAGCTGTAGCTTTTATGTGAAAAAAACAAAACATATCTTATCAAGCTTTAATATTACCTTTCTTGAAAGAAAAAAAGTGACGATTGTTCTAATTTGAGGGTTTAGCCAACTGTACAGCTCATCAGAGTTTAAAGCAGCTGATGCCTCGTCGGCCTGCAGCAATACAAAAGAATTAGACCCTTGAGGGTCTTAAACTAAGAATAATCTCTCAGTAAAGTATAATTACAGCAGGACACTGTGCGACTATCTTCCTGGACTACAGCCATTATAGGGTCTACCACACAGAATCATCTTTACAAATGAGCTGACAAAACTGCAAGAGTCCTTAAAACCTTAAAAAAATGTTCGAAAATTAACCTTCACAATGAGTCTGGGCTGCTTAACTCCCTCAAGGTTCATAAATCAGTTTTCATTTATCTCAAAGGTAAAGTCAAGCTGGAGGGGAAAACTTCAGCAGTCCTTAAATTAATTCCATAACCAAAGAAAGGAGAAGAATGGCTCATAAATAATGAATAGACATCATGCGCAGAGTGAAATGTTTTTACCTCACAATAAAAATCAATAAATCTTAGGTCAGTTCTTGTGCTGGAGCCTAGAGTTTGATGAACGGTGCTGCTGAGCTGGCAGCTTCTTTTGTTCTGGCACCAGTGTGTGTGTGTGTGTGTGTGTGTGTGTGTGTGTGTAGTGCACCAGAAAAAGAGAGAAAAACAAAACATTATGTCCATAAAAACCACATGGTTTGTATCAGTTCAATACAGCAATAAGTGCAACTGCTTCCACTCTGTTTGTAGGTTAAATTCTAATTGTTAAATGGATTTTTGATTAATAATGATAAAACACGCCTACGCTTTTTACCTTTTAAGCTTTGAGCAGAGAACACTTTGATCCATCCCTTTTAATATAAATCATTTGAAATTGCTCCAAGTCAAAGTTGGTTAATAACGCTAAAAGCAACAAAACTTAAGCGATTGTTCAGACTTTTTGAATCGGAGTTCTGTGAAAAGCTTATAAACAACACTATACCTAGTCTTGAGTTTAATTCTGATTGGACTGACAAGCTAACGGCTAGTTCAAGCATTTTTAAAGTGGATTGCTGCTTTGTTAAAACTTTACAACATTTAAAGTGTCTGTGACGTGAATATATTCAGATACAAAAAGTCAAAGAAAACATCTTTATATTCAAGAAACTTGACATAATACATGATGCTATTCAATTTGTCACATAACTGGCATATTTACTTTTGAACTTAGCTCAGAAAAAGTGAAACAGGAAGTGACATCAAGGGGGAACTCCCAGGTTTTTGAACTCTGACTCTTTTTTAATCTCTCTTTAAAGAGACTCAAGATAATCTAAAGAAACATCAGAATATTTTCTATTGTCTGTATTGTTAGTCTCTGTAGCAATGCTGTTCACTTCCAGACATTCCCATGTGACATCACTTCCTGTTACTTCACATGCAAACATCTCAACAGTTCATCTCAGCGGTATGGATTATTTTTGCAATACACTATAAATGCATTAATATTTATTAAAACAATTTTGAGAGACATTTTAAAGTTATTCAAGAAAACTCTTTAGGTTGACATATTTTCATAAAATTTTGGAGTTATTTGCAAGACCAGCTGCAAAGATGGCAGCAATCCATTTCTGCATGTCCCTCTTGGCTGAGCAGTCAGCTCATCATTCCTTTCATAATTAAACTATTTCTCCAAAGTGAATTGATTGCTCTGATTCTGTGATTGACCTCAAATATTAATCCATTTTGAAAAGATTAATGAAAATAATCAGTATGACTAGTGGTATAGACCTCTGTATTGAAATATGGTGACGGTATTTAAAAATGATGGCTGTATATTAATCCCCTTGGAGCCTAGTCACATGACCTATTTAAATAGCTATTGCCCAAAGTTTTTTGACAAGTGCCAAAAAATCTACAGGAAGGAGAAAATAGAAATACGTGAAAGTTGAATTAAGTTTGGCAGCGATAAGACGGCGAAAGCGAGAGAACATGACACAGACCATACCCCCCTTACGCCACGCCCATTTCCACCCTGCCCCAGTAAAACTATATACCACCGTATTATCTAAAGATTTGATTTATTCCAGACATGTCAAATTCATTCCAATTCATAAAGCATAGTGTAATCTTTATATCTCAAAATACCCTTTCACATATCTATAAAAAAGAAGCAACTTAGATTAATTATACACAACAAAATAAACACATAAAATAAATATACACCCAATGTGCACACTCCTATGTGTGTGCACCTTTTATGAAGCACTTAAAACCCTTTAACATGTCCGAAAAGGGGTAGGAAGAAGTAAAACTTATCTAGTTTTCAGTCTTATCAGACAATGTTGATATGAAAAAGGATTAATAATGCCAAACCCTATTGGCCCGTTTCCATTAGTGCCTACTCAGCACAACTCGGTATGGCTCAGCACGGTTCCATGCCGTTTCCATTACTTAG
>JAUBOC010000170.1:6036730-6062530 GCA_032275365.1 Anablepsoides cearensis | reverse complement strand
CATTTTGTGGTTTTAATTTCTGTCCAGCGCTTTGTTTGAAAGCGCTTTACAAATAAAGTTATTATTATTATTATTATAGTTGGACAGGTGTACCGAATAAAGTGGCCAGTGAGTGTACTTTGTCATTCATTTTATGTTTAAGAACATACTAAAACTAATACTAAAAACAAAAGACTATGGTTATTCCCTTTCCATTTTAAACTCTAAAAGAAAATGGTCCGTCTTTTTCTTCTTGTCAAACTGAAAGTTTATCATCATCACAAATTATCAGCTGACACCTGGTAGGATAAAACTAGTTAGCTATCCGACTGGTTAGCTAGCTATAAAACAAAATGTGTTTATTCATCCTGTTATCAGTATCATTATCATTTAAGGTGAAGCTAGATAAATATTTTAATAAAAAAAAAATCTAGACTAGTTATATTAAAAAAAAAACAGTCTGCAGTTAAAGAAATGCAAGTAGTTAGCTAGGCGTTTGTTTATTTACGCTGCCCGTTATTAAAAAGTTCTTAACTAGAGCTCCTCCTTAAATGGTCTGATAACAATTTTAAACCTCCAGTTTCGGAAAAATAAAAAGATGTAAAAATAAAAAGATGGACTGTTTTCCCGTTTGAAAAAAACAAATAACCATCTGTTTTTTCCATTTGTTTTTCAAACTGAAATCAATTTAATTGATATATTCATGTGGATTTATGTATTGTTAAACCCCTAGTTAGCACAGAACCAAAGAATTACCTTTGTAACCAAGATAAGAAACAAACCAATTCATCAACTAATAATGATGACGTTTTGAGCAATGGCATGTTTGATTGATCCGCCCCCAACTAAAACTCACCATCTTTTGACTTTACTTGGTCCCATAAACTTATTATAGTAGACCAGTTAGTGGGAATTTCAGTCTAAATTGGAAATCGACAGTCGACACAGATGAATGGTACTGGGACCACGTGTACTGGACTAGCCAAATGGTTGCCTGCAATATGCAGCCCTATAGACGTTTGCCACTTAAAATGAGGTGAATCCTTAAAGATGAATGGAAGTGCAGTGGTGCATGAAAGCCTGGCATCTTTACTATCATCTCACCCAGAGGATATAACATCAGGCTTCTTTACGGCGACACATTTCCCAGAAACATAATAAATTTCCCTGTTGTTCCCTAACGCTGCGCGACAAATGACAGCAGACATCCAGGACCCCGGAGCTGACAGCAGTGGATGTTACAATTTTGCCTTTGGACCTGCACATCCAAGTCGATAAGAGAAAAGTAATTCAAACACAGTCCCCGCTGTGTAATGAAAGAGCCCTATTTTACATCAGATAAATCAGGCGCACGGCGAGGCAGGTGGGATACAGAGCTGCCATTTGTTCCCATTTGGTGGGTGAGACTGCAGTCAGGTAAAACCATATTTCCATAATTTAATAAAATAACCTTGTAAAAAATAGCTGACAGTAATACAAAAAAATAGGAGGGCAGAGTCTGTTTTTGGTTTGTCCTACAACTAAAGTCAATTTAACACATTACCCAAACACAATACGTTGGCGTAGCAGCCCAGATAAACTGTTTTTGCAATATATATTTTTTGATGAAATATGAATTTACTTGTCTTGGGACTTAGCATCAAAATTTATTTCAAGCTGCCAGAGACGACATGAAAGACAGAACAGCCAGATCTGTCTGAGTCTAAAGAGACTGAAAACAGATAAACAGCCAAATAGGCCAAAGCCTCAAATATTCCCTTCAGATTAAGAAACAGAGACTCTATCAGTGAAAAGAACATATCTGACATCGTTTTCCCACCAGTAACATTAATAAATCGTAGTCTTGTGTATTGATGTTTGCTCAAACCAGTTTGACAAAACTATTTAAGGTGAATTGTGATGGACATTGGTTATAAACACCATCTTCCTCTGTTCTGACTTAAGTGTGACGGACTACACTGACCGGCTGGTCTGGGGACCGAGCGCCAAGGTTCTTTTACGAAGGCGTCCAGACTCCCACACCGGCTGTAACGACGCGCCATGAGAGGGTTGAGGTTAATTGCAATCATTTGTCACTTTGAAGTGCTTCAATAATTGTCTGTCTCCAAGAAAACCTTGCCGCAGAAAGGCAATGAAACAACCCTTTTGCCCTTTCTGCTCCAATCATTTTTAAGGTTTTTAAAGATGGGACCTGCGAGGTAAAGGGGACCTCGATCACAATTCAGCTCTGAAGTTTCAAGCTTTTATGGTAAAATGAAAAAAAAAGATTGACAAAGAAGTGCAAGTCTTTATGATTCACTTTCAAGCGAGTCATTTTTATTCCACTTTGAACAAGAAATTGATTTTTTTCCCTTTTCGTTCTTTCTCTTTACATTAACAGCTTTTAGAGCGACATCTAATTTCAACCGAAATACACTATCAACACTCAAAGTGCCATAAAATTGGAAACTTAATGACTTTATTTGACAGTGAGGCTTTTAAACTGTCTGTTGTAAAATTCATTAAATTGTTCGGTTGATAATCTATATTTTATCATATGTGCTGCAAATTAAAATGTAGCTAGGCAGAAAGCCATTATATCACACAATCAGAACCTTTTTTTAATCATACATGTAGAACCTCTTCCTTTCGATTCTGTTACATTGTTTTCTTAAAAACTGCTGTCCTGAGAGATGTTTGTCCTTGCTTTCCTGACTGAAAATGATGGGGTAGGTCCTCTTCCTTTCAATTAGCTCTTTGTTGTGCCCTTCTCATGTCTAAAGACACCAGAGGGACCCACGGTTAGGACACTCAGACAAAGGTCAAGTCAATCAAGTCAATCCTCTAAATAGGCCTCATGGAACACAGCCAAAGGGTAATTGAGCCTGTTGACAAATCTTTAAATGGCCTGGTCCGTCGCTGCTCGCGAAACATCCCGAACTCCACCACCTGCATTTGTCACAGTCGAAAATTATTATTTTTTTAATCTTTTAAACGCTTGGCTAAACAAAATTTATTCCCCTCATGGACGTTGCCAATTAAATTTAGTGAACATATTATAAATAACCTCATCTGAGGTATTGGGAAAAGATGGTGAACGGTTCTGCTGACTCAACCTCCATGATTGATGTGTGACTCAAAGGAAAACAATCTCATAAAGTTACTGCACTTAACAAAATGAACATGCTCGTAGTTTTCAGACTTTGTTAATGTCTTAAATCCATCACGGACAATTTATGGTGCTTTTTCTTTTATTTCAACGTGGCTAAGACCACCTGTAGGGCCGGCGTCCTGTTTAGATGATGCGATCGTCGGTGACGTTACCATCAGATCTGGTACATCACATTAAATATCACCACACAGCTAAAAAGGTCATTTGTAAATTTGTGTCATAAAAATTCAACAAGTGTTTGATGTTCATAAAGAAACTGAAAGTCTTGCCAACTGATTTCAAGACTGATTAATTTGTTGACTGTAAATTTGCTGTCAAACACAATCTGATTCAAACATTTACAGTACTGGTCTTTAGTCATCCATCATTTTATTCTTAGCTCCTGTTGATCCAGGGTTTTTTAATCTTTTAAAGTGGTTTTGACAGGACTTCAGGCTTTCTCAATGTCTCTGAATGTGTTTCTGTGAATTTTGTTTAGTTTTTGAATAGCATGTCTTTAACAAATAAGAACAAATCCAGAAAAGACCTGACAGGATTTGAAAGACGCATCATCATCTGCCAAGTTTTCGGTTTATAGCTTTCTGTCAATCATATTGTTGGTGCTTGTTGGTACTAAAGCCTATCAAACTGTTATATTTGATCTTTTCTTTACAAATTACACAAAAAACTGTGATGAGTGTGTTTTGTTATTGCTAGTAAAGTTGCAGTTGTGCTTCCTTTACTGTATTCATGAACAATACATTTATTGTGGAAAATTAGTTGAATGTCACACACACCACTTAGGGTGTGTGTGACAACAGTAATGCAAGTCATCATACTGTGTCACTGGGATTTGGATGCTAGGTTAAATTAAAGTTTTGCACAAATCCAGAAAATCAAACATCACTGTTGATCCCAACCTGCACATACTTGCTGATGTGTGTCAGATATATTCATCATGTTTGTTATTGCTGAATCAGCTTAGTAGTCTTTATAATTGCTTGTTTGGACTAAAGTTGAACTCTTGACCTAATTCTGCTTTTGGTACAGTAAATTAATAATCATAGTTATATGCAATCCTTAAAAAAAGCATGAAAGTCAGAACCAATCCGTCAGCTGCAGGTTTAGTTGTGTTGGTTGAATAATCATAAGAATTATGGTTTAATCTTCCAAACGAACAATCTAATATTTTTTCTTTTTTAATGTTTAACTATTGAGTTGTTGACTAGAATGGTTTATTTTAGGTTTATCATCAATAATAGAAAACTAACTAGAGAATTTGCATTTCATGCAAAAATAAAGTGTGAATGCCTAATGCTCAAGATTTTCACTGAAATCTTCTAAAGAAGCAGCAAAATTTAGCTCAGTATCTTTAATATTGATTAAGTAAAAAGGAAAGAACTTCATTCAGCACAAAACAATTAGAATTTGTGGAAAAGTACAAAAAAGTTGCAATACATTGTAAAATAGTTCAAACAGCCCAAAAAGCACAGAGGAAGCTACAATGTAGCTGAAAAAATGAAATGAAAAAACAAAACAAAAAAAAGCTGCTGAAGGAGAATGTTTGCTAAATTAAGCAGCAGGAAGCCGAAATTACCACAAAAGGTGAATTTAGCTAAAAAAAATTGTTTTAAAACACAGAAAACAGCAAAAAAACTGCTGACAGAAGCACAGAAAAGTTGAAATTAGCAGAAAAGAGCAAAAAAAAAAGTTGAAGAAAACTCAAATCAGTTAAATAACAGCAGAAGAAGCTGACATGATCACAAATGAGTAAAAAAAGTAGAACCAGGAAAAAAAAATACTTTTTAAAGATAGCTCCATTCATTTTTAATGTGATGAGAAAAAAATGGCAGAAAAAGCTCAATATCTCAAAAAGTATATATTGCTGAAATACCAAAAGTCATAGCCGAACTGTCCTGAAGGAGCTGAACATTTTGATATAGCAACTGTTGAAATAGCACAAAAATTGCAGAATGAGAGATGTGCAGAAAAACAAACGGAGGATAAATAAATCTTAATAGTGTGAATGCTTGATTGCAAACAATATGATGCAGACTATAAGGGAAAAAAAAGTTCAACTTAGTTGTTGGATACAAATCATATCAAAGGCAGCTGAACTTCATTTTTGAATCTTAAAGATGTTTTGCTTCTCATTCTTCATTGATCTTGTTTGAAGAGAAACTAAAGACACAAGTAAAATAAAATACATGAAAATCAATAAAGAAATCTTAATATCTACTACAGTTGTTTATTTTCTACAGGCTCCGTTGCATCATTTTATAACTAATTTGAGCACACAGCCCACTGCAGGGACACTTTAAACACCAGCCTTGGGAAAGCTGGATAGATAGAAGGAATACATACCCACATCAAATCAGCCACATTCATAATTAAACCAAACGTGCCGAATTTCTGCTGCTTGCCGGTCCTCGCTCGGATTCACAGCAGAATGCTCTGGTGACTGTGCACAGTCTGATGCAACAACCTTGTTATGTTTCGTCAAAATGAAAGCGTGCCAGCGTAACTGAGAGGCTGGTAATAAATTGTTTTCCAGGTCTAAGTTCCTCACAGTCTGTGTAGTTGAACCAATCAGAGGAAAATCCCTTCAGGTGAAGATGTGACCTCGTTCTCTGGCAATTTGTTTATCGACGACCACTTGATTTTTTTTTTACAATTAAAACAAAAACAAAACTTTGCTCTCTCTCTTTCCCTGCCAGCTGATGCTATACAGTAAAAGAATTCATCAGTATTAAACCAGGAGTCCCTCTCTCTGCTGTGACTGCAGTGGTTTTCCAGTCAAGATCTGAAGCCCAGCTGAGAAACTCCCTCAACATTTACCCCAGAGACAGGTTTAAAGTCTGACCTTTGTTTTCCCCCAGATGCCCCAGTGGAGCTGCTCAGGTGGTAGGGAGTGGAGGGATGGGATCATTTTGGGTCGATTGCAGCTGTGAACACGTCTCATAGTGGGAATGTTAAACAGAGCATGAACTTTGTCCTTGGAGACAAAAACAAAACAACAACAAAAAAAGGTGCAAATTATTTTTTGTAATAGAAGTGCCATTACAAATAGGTCCAATGGAAGCGAGGTTTTAGTGGATATGTTATAAATTATTATTCTTTTACTTGTTGCAGAGAACTCTTTGACTTGACCTCACTTTGGAGTAGAGCTGCATGATATATCCTTTGAGCATTGTCAATGCCATGTATGTGCATTAGTCACATTGCAGGTCCTGTGATGTAGGAGGCAAATTAAATCAACATGTCATCTATGTACTAAACCATAAACCATCATTTAACTAAACAGTTGCATGTTACAGATTTTATTTGGACGGGTTGCTTCCATGGATGCAGGTGTCAAAAAAGCCCAAACTTTCATTTTATTGTGAAACTTCAGGGACAATGACATATTTTGGAAAAGTGTTGTCATTGAATTTTTGGATTGTGGAGTAAGATGAGGAAATTTGCAGAGAACTGGAGTAAAAAAAGAGGTAACATACGGTTAGCATGAATGCTAATATTAAAACGAGATATAGACGGACACTAAGATAGACACAGAAGCAACATGTAATGCAATGCGGATTTGCACATGATAGAAGGAAACATGTAGTCAGGCCCCAGCATAATAAAAGCAAAAAGTACAAGAATAACTCAAATACAGACATACTTTTAACACGCACAATAAAAATGAGGGAAGATTGGTGCTGGTTCATCGTCAACAAGATGGCATCAGAAATTAAAGTTTGACTCAAGTTATCTAATGAAAATTCATGTTTTTTTTTATATCAAAGGATTAGAAAAAAATCATGTCAGTTTTTTACAATATCGTGCAGCCCTACTTTAGAGAAACTATTTCAGTCAAGTTTACCAAGCTATTAAAATGGATGTCTGCCTTTTTCACAAGTTCCTAATGGTCTTATTTCAAAAGTTTGGGGTTTTGTTTAAAATATGCAAGGTAATATATCTAAAAACTCAAAGTGCTCGTGTTACATGTTCAAAAAGACCTGAGATATATCATGTTTAGACATATGAGCCTTGCCTTGAAAACTCATTCCAGCCTCATTTTCAGTCCCACCTCTAATCCCTCTTTCCATTTCATGCCCCCCCCCCCCACCCTTGTTTTTTCTCCCCGAAGACATAAATGGAAACACGTGCAAACATCAATACCTGCGTGTGCCGCTCAACAAGTTCAGAGTTCTGATTTTCTGTAAGTAATCAGACTCTGAGACACGTGTGGGAAAAAAAACGGATCAACAGAGAGGTGGGCTCGTTCTGCACCGTCTCACCGCGGGAGCAACAAACAAAAAAAAAAAAAGACGTTCCATCGGCTGTGTTTGGCGCAGCGGAGCGGAGGAGGGAACGCACGCCGCGGCTGCCTAACGAAGCGTGTAAACCGTCGTGTGCAGCGGGAGGTTCCGCCGTTTCGTCGGATGATCGCGCCGCTCTCCCTTGTTGTCGTTGCAACGGCACTTCAGCTGAACAACTCTCCGAGGTCACGGGAGAGGTCACGCAGCATCACTCCTCTGTTTACTTTGGATTGATTATTCTAATTAGAAGATAAAATGTGTTTATGCAGCAGCCGTCTGATAAGAGAGCTGGCTTTAAATTCGGGGTGTAATCAGAGAGCTGCAGTGATTTAACTCAATAGTTTACATTAGAGGGACACATTAATATGTACAGCTGCCAGGCTTTTCTCTATGTGAAGGGTAAGAAAATGGATGTGCATAAATTAATTAATTTCAATTAGTTTTGCGCAAAACCTAAAAAAAAGTTAAAATTTGGGATGACATACCAAAGTTTTCAAATAACTAATCATCTAACGTTGAGGAAAGAATTTTGTTTTGGTTGGTTAACTGGTGCTCACCTTCTCCGTTCAATGGTTAATGAAATATTTTGCTAACAGACAGTTAAATAGAAGTGAATGTTGACGTTTTAAACAAATATCTTGTGCAATGAAGATTTACAGTCATGGGTTGTGATCGACTCTCAGCTACCACACCAATTTTTATCACAATATCTTTAAAACCAATAGAAATATGTTGGTGTTTTTTACAATCAGGTTGGCTCCCATCATGAATCATTTATAGATGAATAACTAATGATTATTATCTGGAAGTTTCCTTAAAATCTATCCAGTGAATTCTTTATTTTTTCATTTTGGGACTAGATACACAGACAAAAACTTTACTTCCGACTTCACTTTTCAACAAAAAACTTAGAGTAATGAGGAAAAGAAGCAGCCTCTCTTAGGTCTAAAAATCAAGAAAATAGCCTTGAGTGTTGCAATCTTTTAGAAACCACTGAAAATGGTCCATGTCTCATCATCTTTTCACAAGAAACTGACACTTGTCTCCGACTTGCAGTCGTCTCCAATTTGAGACTTTTTAGGACTAATTTGAGTCAAAGGCACTGAAGCCTGAGAAGATTTCACAGAAACTGATAACAGCAGCATCATTTGTCTCCTTCCTCCTGACATTTCGCCGTCCCCGCTCGTTTTTCTCGTCTCTTACCCTCCGAGAAGCTGATGAGTCCCAGGATGTGAAGGAGTTTGATGGAAGCAAACACCAGCACCACGATGCCCACCGTCTGCAGACCCTCCGTCTCCCAGATGGCGCTCAGCATCGCTCCCCCCTCCGTCCACTCCACGCCGCCGCCACCATACCCTGACCCGAACCCAGAGCCCGAGCCGGCCTCCTCGCCTTCAGGACCGGGAGCAGGACCCGCGCTCCCACCCCCACCGGCACTCCAGTTCCCCTGCACCCACTCCAGCGCTACGCCGGCCCACGAGCACTGGCTGGGGGACCTCCAGCACCCACCTGCTGTTCGTTCACTTCCTAAATCCAGACTGGGTCAGGATGGAGGTTTGAAAAGCAAAAACTGACCTCAGGCTTATCATGCACTTAATATCATTAAAGAAAAACCCTTAAAAAGTAAGAAAAACTTTAAAGAAAAGGGGGTGCGATAGTCCACACAAAAAACTCAACCCCTTCCTTTTTGTACTTCCTCACAGCTGTGGAGAACCCAGCTCGCTGACAGTTTGTGGCATTCTCTCGTGCTTTCAGACGAACACACTGCCTCTGTGAGAAGTAAAGGGAGGGAAGATGAGAGGGAGGGTGGGTCTGACAGAGGGAGGGCAGCGGAGAGGCGGAGGGGCGCTGCACAACTGCTCTCTAAAGAAGTTCAGATTTACATGTAATGTGAAAACAGCTCTAACACATCCCATAATGTGTCTGTGGATTGAAATGCTGTTTGGTGTAGAGCTTTGTTAATGAGCTAAAGGAACACATGAGCACGCCAAAACTACTTCATACATAAGTTATTTTGAAAATAAACCTAATTTAATTGGACTAATTAATGATTTCAGGAGGGCCTCAGAAAGCTGGAGGGAAGATAAGAAATAAAGTAATAAATTAAAAAAAATTAATAGAATTGTTTATTTTAATTATTATAGTCAATTTTTTCATCATTATTTTATAATACAATATTGAAATGTTATTTAAGAGAAGTTTGATTTATTTTGTTTTTTTTCGTCAATAATTTGTTCAAAGGTTTTTCAGCAGGAATATAATAGTGTTTAAAATATGCTAAATTTCTATGCTGAACAAATGTAATATTTACTGACGTGTGCCCCAAGGCAGCTGTAGCTAACTACCATCAGTGTGTGAATGTGTGAAGTGTAAAGTGCTTTGGGGTCCATATAATCTTGATAAGGTGCTGTATAGCTTTATATATCGCACAACCCATTGGATCATGAGTCTGACAGGACTGTTTCTTTGTAATTTATCTGCACAGCATCTTATTTTTACATTTATTACAGTATTTTTATTATTAGTATTATTCCATTATTATTACTATTGCTATTATCGTATAGCAATATATTGTTTGGTGAACTGATGTATCTGCTGCTGTTACACCTGAATTTCCCCTCTGAGGGACAATAAAGGCTGATTCTATTCTATCTTAGTTTAAGCCATTTACCTTGAATAAAAGTGAGAAAAAAAACTTCTAAAGATCAATGTTTGTGGGGTTTGGGATGGGTGGGTTTCCCCAACCAGAAGCTGTATTTTGTGTTTAAGTCAAGGTGTCAACAGATTTAGTCATATAGGTCGAAGCTTGAGATTATAAATTGACAAATTTTGATAAGCTGCAGAAGCCGACTTAAACTTCTGAATGTTTCCTTAAAGTTCATCCGCTGGTTTATAAAATTTCTTTGCAAAGAAACACAAACAGATTGAGGTAACAACCCATACTGTTTGACAAACTGAGGTCATCCAAAGAGCTATCTAGAACAGTTAAGATATTAACGTTCACAACTTCTCCACCTGTACTTCTTTAATAGGTTTTTCCTTTAAAACCAGATGAAACAAAAGTTACAATTCTGTTTGATTCAAAAGACAAAAACAAATTAGGACTACAGTTTGTCCTTGTGTTTAAAGGTAAAACTGTAAAAAAATGAGTAAAATAATCATTTCATAAAAGTTGTAAGGAAATTACATTTTGTACATGAGCCAATGAAAACCAGAGAGAGACAGTGTGTGTTTGTATAAAAAAAGAGGCTGAATCATGTATGGAAGAAACAGAACAAATGAGTGAGGACACCACCATCTGCTGGCCTTAACTGTCCTAGTTTCTATCTACTATGCCATTTTTTATTAAAGTTTAGTTTTTATTTAAATAAAACAAAGAACTTAAACAGTTATATTCTAAAAAAGAACAAACAGGAGTTCTCTGCAGCCGTAAACACAATATTTCTGCACTCTAATTACTTCGACTGGTCTGTTTCTCTGAGCTTTGCTTTTATCTGCAGACAAAAAAATGCAGCCATACATCACCGGGGAAACGCACAAACCCACCTTTAGCTGCAATCATCATTGCAGGATATTATTTCAGCTCCGTGAAAGGAATCATAACTCACCGCTTACTCAATTTGCTCTCTGATTAATGGTGCTGTGGTGGAAAAACTAACAAACAAAAACACACATTTATTTACATTCAGTGGATTACTGCTGCTCCTTGGTCGGCAATAATTCAAGTCGCAATTCAAGGTTTTTTTTTTTAAAGGAAAAAAGGTTTAAATAAAAGGTTTAACAAAGAAATAAGATTGTTTGATGAGCATGTGAAGTGGTATTATTATGGAACACTAATCAATATCTTCACAATGCATCCATGCTCTGAATAAAGTAACATGAAGCTCAGATTTAAATGGATGACTCAGTAACACTTTTTTATGCTCATGTAGGTTGGTCAGCGTGTTATTATTTAGTCTTGTTCTTCATCTGCTGCTTGCATATGTATGAACTCCGATTTGTCAAAAAGCTCAAGAAGTTGCGGTTCTTGTACAAAAGATTTTTTTAATGCCTTCTGTTCCCATAGTGAACTAGGAAAAAAGAAGCATTTCAATAAGCTGCTCCATTTGCACAGAACCAATCTGAACATTGTTCAAATTGGCCTTGAAAAGTTCTTTGCCACTAACTTTTCAAAGATTTAGAGAAAAATACTTAAACATGTACAGATGCTGCAAGTTACTGTTAATCTTGGCATTTCATGACAGCTCAGGGATGGTCAACTGACCTCATTGGATTATAAAAAAATATAATTAAAAACAACTCTTAGGTTAATTTTCAAAAATGACAAAAAGGTATAACTATGTTGCTCATTACTGTGATCAATAATATTAAAATACGTAAAAAAAAAAAGTTTAATTTTTTTAAATTGATGTAAATTTCATTTTGTTTGTCCTTTTTACTCATTTATTTGATTTACTTAACAAATAAATAGTTTATGAAACAACCACAAAAATATAAAAGGAGCATAGAAAATATAAACTTATATCTGCACCCTATTTGCATAAAAAGAATATTAGCTATTCAACTCAGTCTATTATATGGATTATATGGAACATTCAGTGAGTAATACAAAATTTACCATTAAAATTTCCTTTATCTTATCTGAAGCAGCAATATTTTAGGATATTTTAACTTTTATATAATTTATATAAGATTTATATGACAAATGTTAATCAATAAGAACACCCAAAATTTATTTTGTTCTTTGTACCTCAACTCTTTCAACACATAATTGTGCATCAGCACTTGTTTTACTGCTACAAAATATAAACTTTGTTTTACCAGTATTTAAGGATGGCCTGTTAAAATCAAACCATTTTTTAATTTTTGTAAATTCATTTCTAACCACCTCTAACATTATCTTCTGATTAAAATAAGGTTGTGTCATCTGCAAACATGATGCACTTGAGCAATTCAGAAATCATAATAATATTGTTATAGATAAGAAAAAGTATCGGTCCAAGGAATGATCCTTGTGGTACTCCACAACTAATATTGTATACAGCAATGTTTAAACTGCGTTCAGTCCTTCAGGTAATTTTGTTTAATTCAGTGAATCGAGACTCATCAGACCAGGTGACGTTTGTCTAATCTCTTATTGTTCAATGTTAGTTTCCTTCACCACAGCCAGATGCCTTAAAGAATGGAGTTCCTGCCATATGATTGGCTGATTAGTGATTTGTGTTAACAAGCAACTGTACAGATGTATCTAATAAAGTGGCCAGTGAGTGCTATTTAGTCTAGACTAAGTGACCAGAGAGTACATAAAAAAGTGCAGGTCAATAAATCAGTCTTGTCTGGAACAGATGGTGCATTAAACACAACAATTACAGAAATCACCAAGTGAAAATCCATATTTTACATGCAAACAAACCTAAACCGTTTTCTTGTGTGGAGAATAGGCAGGGATGTGTTTATTATTCCCCTTCAACAGCCTTTAAACTATAAAGTAAACAGAGCAGAAAATTGAGATAAAAACCAAATCAAACACCACGGGAGCGTACGTCTTTCAGACAAATCTTTAGGAATGTAATAACCGCTGGAGTTTTATTATTATTGCCTTTTCTGGTTCCACGCAGCAACTGTACACACTTGCCAAACAGTCCCCCCCCCCCAGAGCAACATTTCCATTAAGAACAGAACAAGTGTTATCTTTCTTGAAGCATACAGTGAACGTCTGTGGAGGTACGAGAGCGGCGAAAAGAGAAAGCAGCATTGATGTAGCTCTCATCAATCAAAGCGACAGCGATCGTTGGATGGGCCAAGAGGCAAAGATGAAGCTGCCTCATTGTTTACACATCAGCTTAAGTTAAAAGTGTGTGATATAATTAGGTGACACCTGTAGGGATTTGCTCAGGCGTGCAAAGCAGCATTAGTGTTTTGGCTTGTGTTTTCCTGGGTACAATAAATGAGGTTGTCATTTTTGCCGAGGTGGTGCCTGTGAAAGGGGAAGGCAATTATGAGCTGTGAACCAATGCAACCCTCAGTGAAAAACGTACGGGCAATCAACCATGGAGTGCCGAGACCGAGGAGTTATTTGTGGATCGTGGCTCACGTTGACGATTGCTTGTACACAAAAACGCCTTTATGGAAATTTATTGAACTTTGAACATGCATGACTCGACTATTTCAGCTGATCTTTTTCTGTGATTAAAGTGTTTTCCAAGGTGCTACAATTCTGTTATTTTCACAGTCAAAGTTTTCCAAAAAAGTAATCCCTTTAACTTCCCTCTACCAAAGGTGAAAAGGACCTGGCTGCTTTACCCTACACCACAAAATATCTCAACTTATGCATTATTTTATGATTAAATAACATGTTTTATGATCTAATCGTTACCATTGCAGTATGTATACAACCCAAAAAGGGTTGCAGTAAGCATTTTTTTATTCCATCTTCAGTCCTTTCATAAGTTGTGTAAAATTGGATAGCATTTCTGATTTCTGCTGTTTTTTTTGTTGTTTTTTTTTGTGTTACATAAGATGACCTTTTGTTTACCACCAACATTGTCTCCTGGGGATTTTATTTTGGTCCTCTTTTGAACCTAAACCATAACAGATGGATTATTATTCGAGCCTGGGTGGGCAGCAAACACATGAGCTCTACCTTCCCCTTTTCCCCCAACTTACTAGGGGTGTAAATCACCAGCTTTATCATGATACAATATTACATTGATGTGTTTGGACGACGATTCGATATTTCTCTATATCACAAAGTCTGTCATGATATGATTTCGATTCAATTCAATTCACGTGTCTACGATCGATATAATGCAGTTTCATATGCACATCTAACAATCATCGTGTTTCCGTTACAAATGTGCACAAAACTTTGTCGATATTCTGTTAATGTCGAAAAAACACAGTTTCGGAATTGCGGTGTTTCCATTAAGTAAGAAATGCTGTTAAAGTCACGCGTGAATACGCTTGTTCTCGTGATAGGTCGTTACAAACATGGCGGCAATGGATGTAAACAATCATGCTACCGCGACACTAGCGATCAACGTCGGCGTCTTATCGAGGCTTTCGAGCAACAAGCCCCTTATACCTGGGAGCGGATATGTATGTGACGTTTTTAGGAAATTGTAGTCGGTGAGTTTACTACTTTCTTTTACAATTTCAGTGATTTTACTACTATTTATTCTACTTCCTGTTGTCTTTTTCGCCAGTAGAAACAGCCGGTTCTTGATCACATGACTCCCGTAATGCGAAAAAAGGGTTTCCATTGTTTTGCGAAATACAGCAATTTCGATACGGCTGGAAAACCACCTCATCCAAGCGCAAAAACAGAGTTTTTTTTTTCGGAATTGACGTGTTTCCATTGAGCAAATTTATTTTTGAAATTCTAATTTGCGCATTTTCATGTTCAATGGAAACGCACCTTATGACTGTTAGATGGGCATGATATTGATTCCGATCAAGCATATGATGATGATATAGATTTTTTTTCATTTTGCCACGATATAACTGAATCATGAACTATTCAAATTGATATATTGATATAGAACGATGTATCGTTACACCCCTACAACTTACACTCCATTTTTTTCTTTAGTCAAGGTTGTTCATTGATAAAATTGTAAATTTGCACTAAGAAAGCCACTAAAAAGTTCCATTCTAGAGGTGCAAAACCATTTATTTCAGTTTTAAAATTCTAAAGTGACCCGTTATGCCGCCTCCTTTCAGTTGTTCTCTCTTTAGGGGGGGGATCACCACAAGTCATCCTCCATCTAATTGTTCCTCTTTGGCCTTCCAATTTGTCTTTTTTCCTGCCATCTGCATCTCCAACATCTTTCTACCAATATAAAATATAAAATATTTCTTACACAGTTACAAGTCAAGTTGGAAATAAGCCACTAATATTGATATAATCAGCCATAAAATCAAGGTAGTGATCAGATTTTTTTGTTTTGGCTCAATATGGATTAGTATTTTCCCAACTTCACCAATCTCCAGCAACAATGTTTAATGCAAAAGTAGAAAACAAAAACAGAAGGCTACAAGGTCAAAGTTTCCCAAGAAAGGCCTAGATTTTAACTTTACTGACGTCTAAGTGAAATTGCAGTTTTCTCCCTGCAGGCCCAATCGATTGGTATCATCCTAGCCGATTAGCTCCAGTGTAAAAAGGAAAAGGCAATGCTGTTGTCAAGCGGACAGTAACACAAAGCTCAGGGCAGTGTGCTGGAGCAGATAACATTGACCTGCTTTTCTTCCTGTCTCGGCCATATTAACTGCAGCCGGCCTGTCAGCGGGGACAACGCGTTGAGACAAAGAGCGAGATGTGGTTTTATTTTAACTCAGACAGAATGTCATGTGATTTATGTCACACTATTTTTACAACAGAAAAAAGCAAAGTGCCAGTCATCCTTTAGCCTTCAGTGCAAAAGTCTGTGTGAAGCAGACAATAACAGGGACAGTTAAAAGGAAAAAAAAGAGCAAAGGTGAAAGACAACAGAACATGTGGAGCCGCTGTCCACAGATGAAATATGCTGGGAACAGTTCAGCCGCCGAGAGGAAATCAATGCACGTGGTTATTTCTTAGAGAAGTCATAGTCGACTGGTATAAAATTGTTTAAGCGTTTTTAAAAGCAGCAGTAGTTTTATTCCATCAACATTCCCTGAAAAAAACAAAACAAAAAAAAACCCATCTTATTTACAGTCAGGGATTGTGTATAAGCAGAGAGACAGAAAACAGGATACATTTACATTACAGCAATAATGAAAACGAGTGATCATCTTTTTAAAAAAAGCAAGTTAAAAGAACACTTTGGAAGAGGAAGGTCAAATATATGTTTATTCAATGTATAAATGAAATCAGACCTTCAATGACATCATTTCACAATCCTAAGCATTTTAGTTTCAATAACACCAAAGCTTGAAGGGAAAAAAATCATGCCACCACATTTGTGTGTGACACAGACTGTAAGAAGCATTGTGTTATATTAGGAGGTGGCAAAAATATGTGGGAATTTTGTACAAACCCACTGAAAAAAATAAATAAATTAGTCTGTCTTTCCAGTTCAAATCTACCTTGTTTTATTTTAGCTCAATATCTGTAAAACTGGCTGAATTTTAGCCATTGTTAGGTATACAAACTCAAACACAAGTACACCCCTCACATTTTTGTGAACATTCTATAACATCTTTTCATGGAACAGCACTGAAAATATAACAGCTATGTAAAGTAGTCAGAATACAGCTTTAACAGTTCAAACTGGCTGTCCCCTGAAAAAAAGTCAAACTCTAGCAACACAATTAAGGGGTGTAATCATTTTTTGGAAATACTAAGCAGGCAGTAACAATCGTATCTATGAGGCTAGGGTCAAACTGCTAAGGATAAAATAAAAGTTGTCATTTGCAAACAATGTACACTTAAGTATTTTAGAAATCATAATAAAATCGTTAATATACACAAGAAATCAGTCCAAGTACTGATCCTTGTGGTACGCCACAACTAATATCCATACAGCACATTTTCTATTGTTAACTTCAACAAACAAACTGCTTTCAGTCCTTCAGGTAATTTTGTTTAATTCAGTGAATTGAGACTCAGACCAGGTAACGCCCTCAGTCTTCATGTTTAAAACAGTCGCTCTTCTTCTACTTCTTCTTCTTTTCTACTGTCCTAACTGTATGTTTGTTTTTTTCAATATCATGCAGCCTTTGTTGGTGAGACACTACTAATGTCATACATACGGCCCAGCTACTCTTATACAGATGCTCCCGCAGGAAAATCCTAAATCCTCCAGTTGTTTAAGACTCACTCACTAGTTGCTCTCTTATTGCTGTGATTAATGACACAGTAAGGCTTGTAGAAACATTTTTAACAAGGTTTAACTTAATGAAAAGTTATAAAACACCAACTGCTTTAATATCTACCTCAGACTTCTATTACCAGTTATTACAAATTGCTGTTTTTTTAAAACCCCGTCCTTGAATAATGTTTCGAAAGTAATATCAAAGCAGCAGGGCGTGCATTACCAAAGTTATGAATAGGAATCAGGCTACAAATATTAAAAAAGAGACAGATCGGTCTAATAAAGTCTAATAAAAGGAGCGCTGCAGTGATTCATTTTGTCATGTTGATTAACTCGCTTGATTCAAAAAAGCTTCCTTATTATCTCCTGGGTTCTACATTCCAGACAGTAATGACAGTTGAGGTGCATCTATTAGGAGTCGCATCATACCTGTAATTTTAAACTTGCTCTGAATTAGCGACAACCTTTTGTTAAATCTGATCTCTCAGATGTGTGAGGAAATCACTCACAATGTTGTGAGCAGGTTCTTTTTCATTTAGCATGTTGTTGACTTCAAACCTGATTAGATAAATGATGCATCGACACTTTACAATTCAGATTTTTGTTAAAGATTGATAACCCCGGGGGGGCAAACTCAATCATTTACCGCCAAGGTTTAAACAGAGAGTTGGGATCTTTTTGAAATTGTTACTCTCTGATCTCTTATTGTTTCTGTCTTGATTGAATGATTTAACAAAGTCAGAATGTTCAGCTGCAATATAAAGACAGCTGTCATTTTGAGTCAGATTTGATTGTTGCAGAAACAGCTCAGTCAGCATCTTTTGAGAAAATTTACATGTTTTTTTTTCTCAGAACCTGAGAAAAACAGTTTGATTAAAGATTTCAGAAATTTCCGATATGAGATTTTTTAAAGTGTCATTTTCAGTGGTAAGGGGTTAAAACATCTTTTTACAAAAATTATGTTAAAAATATATATTTTTTTCTCTGCTGCCTTGGCTGTCATTATTAATGCTTCCCATTTTATTTTAATGCACTGCAAATTTTATTTTTATTGGGCAACATAAATAAATATATTAGTTTTTAAAGCATGTTTTTGGCATTTCATTCTAATGTAAATTTCTTAACTGTCTTATGGCTTTACTAAAAAAAGTGATCTAAACTGAATGTAACACCAACATATTAGTATTTTGTGTATTTATTATGATATTTTGAAGCCAAACCAGACTGGACAGATGTTAATGTTTAGAGCTGGTTGTGAGCTTTACTACCCTCTGCTGGCATATCTAACATTGAAAAGGTGATTTTAAAGCTCTGCAAGGACCAGCATCGCCAGTGGAAACTAAGATCTTGTCCTCAAGTCTCATAATATAAATTAAATATTTAATTCAGAGATAAAACTTTAGAGTTTTAAACTAATCAGTCACTTTATGGCTTCTAAAGTTGGTTATTTAGATGTGTTAACACAATGACAGTGCAGTTTTGATCTTTGTTATTTTTTTAAGTACTTGTTCCAGTGTGAGAGTGGATAAAAGCCACACCTGTAGCAGGATAATTTGCCGGTCCTGTCAGCTGTGAACTGGTGTCACACCACTAAAGAGGAGCGCACACAATGAAAAGAGCCAGTTTACGTCAGGATGTGTTTCACGTCTATTTTTATCCAAAAAGCCATTGAGGAAAAGAAAACTAGAAAGTAATGGGCAACTTTACAATGTCCGTGTAGAACACAGAGACTTGTTGGTTTAGTTTTGGAAATGTCAAAACATTTTTGTCTTAAAATTAACACTTTGTAATTCAAAAAGTGAAAGCATTGAAATAAATTCAAAATCAAAACATTAATGCCTTATCTTGAAATGTTTTTCTTTGACGTTTTAATTTATTCAAGGTTTTATTTTTAGTGTAAGCACTAAAAAAAATTCAATTTACAAGAAAAAAAAATGACACCAACTTCCTGTGTTGTGTCTGGAGGTGGTTTGTGTGAAAGCCCAGCCATGAGGCAAACAGCTTGGCAGCCTGAACTGAAAGCAGATCTTGTAAATAACAGGTGGTCTTCAGAACCGGAGAGACCCAAACACTAAATATTAGATTCCCATGTTTGTGAGAAAGATTCAGTGTGGCACCTCGACAAACCTCCAGTGCGCGCAGCTTGGGTTATTGCTCCCTGCTAAGCTACACAGAAAAGAGAGACACCAAAACAAACCGTTTAAGGCATCGCTAACATACTGCGCTCTATATACACACACAGGCATAAACAAACTACTTTAACTTCTCCACAACTTTGTCTAAACTTTTAATCCTGAATATGAGAAACAACACAGAAGACACTGCTTATAATTAAAGAACGAGGCGCCAGATTCGTGTCTGTTTAGGTTCTCGTTGTTCCAGCTGCTGCAGGACAACATTTGGTCCTCAGCTGACTGACTCTGATTTGAATAAACAAGTTACCCAACCCACAGATGATGCAAACATGTGAAGAAGTCAACTTTATTTAATTTGGCAGCCGACAAGTGGAGCTGGAGAGAAGTTACAACACGAGGCTGAAATAATGGAGAGCATTAAGAAGCAGAAGGTCAAATCTTCATACGTGGTCGTGTTTGTAATGCATGAGTCATCCTAACTGCTGAGTCAGGGAGACAAAAGTTAATTAGATTAAAATTACTCTCTGAGATTTACTTAACTAACAGAGTTAAAAACTAGTTATAAACTGTAAAATGCATGAAATGTTTACGAATTTAACCCCGATTAAAACTCAGATCTTAAAAGTAGTGACACTTAATGAATCAAAAGGCAGATTTAATTAGATTGGATCACTGAAAGATTTTAACAAGTTAAAATCAGTCGGCTGCACAAACTGCAACAAGTAGCCGAGAGAAACCAACAGTCCCAAAAGTGATTCCTTACCGTCGTAGCCGGCTTCCAGCAACCCAAACTGCTCCAGCACCTTGACAAACAGGACAACAACTACCAGCACGGCGATCATTTCCAGTCCTTCCAAGTTCATAGTCAACATGTCGCGCGGGTCACACGCTGCCCATGGCAGACCGCTGGCAAGCCTCAGCGTGCGGCTCTGTCAGCGGGCCATTTAACTCCACTTAAGAGCCCTGCATCTGGGGCTCTGATTAGAAACCGGCACAAGTCAGAGAGGGAGCGAGTGGGAGAGAGGGAGGGAGGGGAGGAAGGGGGGGCTGAGTGGTGAGGATAATAGACAAGGGGGCCGCGAGGAGAGAGGGGATACAAGGTGAGGAAGGAGGAGAAGGAATATAACTAATCTCAGTAAGAAGAGATACTGGACCCTAATGATGGATAAAGGTGGGCTGATGTTCTCTGTAGCGCCACCATGAGTTAAAACAACAAGATGCAGAAAGATTCATTATTCGTTTTGTGAGAGTTAAAGAGGATTCTGGAATTATATTTAGAAACTTTAGCTTCTATTTGTTAAACTTCAGACAATATATGTATAAATTGTTTGTTTTTTTTTTTCATTTCAAAATTAAAGTTTTCAAACAAAAAATGTGGAAAAACCACCCGACTATTCGTATCTTTTTTCCCCTAATTTTATTGTACGTTTTTGTAAATTGAAAATTATTTTTGATTGAATTTATTTATTTATTTTTTTGAGATAAAGGGGCAGAATCATAAGATTTTTTTCTTCTTCTGCTACCTTTCATTTAATTTATGATTGTTTTTTTGTGTATGTTGAATTTATGTTTTTGTGTTTTAAATGAATAAACTTACTAAATAAAAAATAAAATAAATGTTATAAAATAGACAAACCAAAGAACGAATCGGTTTTCACTCTGTAAAAAAAAAAATGCAGAACGGGCTTTGATTGAGACGGAAGAGGATTCAGGATGACTGACTGGTTGAAAATGTCAGCTCAAGAAATGACCCAATTGTGGAGCCTCATTCTCTTCAGCCTTAAAAGAGGAAGAGGTCAGAGAGAAATACAGGGTGGGGAGGGAAAAAAAGCCTTGAAGGCTCTGAGGGGAAATGTGATAAAGTCAGCAGCAGGTCGCCATTAGAAACAGTCTGGATCATTTGTGCCTTTTTATTTTGAAAGTCCCTAAATGTTAAAAAACTATCAGATATGTGATGAAGCATCCGGGTGCAATATATATTTGCACAAATGAAAAGGAAGCATATTTTTGAATCATCACGAAGCATCAAACACCTGTCCAGTCCTGCTCTCTAACCTTAAAAAAAACCAGACGGTTCCAGTTTTCACTGCCTTTAAATGAACATCATTTAAAAGAAGAATGTAGCTCCTTTTGTGTTTTCACCAGGAGCTAAAATGCTAAAAATGTTTTTAACGCCTGCTTCTCCAGTTTAAAACAAAGACAAAAAAAAGATGATTTTTTATTTTTTTTTTCCTGATGCTTTGTGCCATGACAATTAGAAAATGTCACACTGCAGTTTCTAATTAAAAGATTCTCATTAAAAAAGGTCCCTTGCATTGTTGCTCAGAGGAGGAGATGATCACCTTCATTAAGCAAGGCGCTCAAACATGGTTAGAATGCTGTTTAACCGTGGAAACGTCTGTTCAGGGCTTCCTGTTAGGCACTCCATTCATACAACTATTCACTTTTTTCATTTATTTACAAAAGCAAAGATGACGAGCACTGTGTGTGTGTGTGCGTGACATGACAAGCAACTGTAAGATGATTTTTATGAGTAGAGGCCGTTAGTAGCAAGACACTGAGAACATCCCAGTTAATTGAATTTATCGCTATAAAATCTGAAAATGACAGGATATTTGACTGTTTTGGAGTATTTTTTCCTCCAACAGCGATATTAGACCATGACCTGATCAGCAAAAGAAACTTCCTCCAACATCTGCTCTCCAATCACCTGAGAACTTTACCCGCGGCGTAATCAAGGCCCTCGGCTAATGGCAATGAAAATAATCAAGGTCTGTGCATGTCATCACCACACAGTGTGCTGGATCAATCAGCGGATGATTGGTGATGAGGGTAATTGCCTCGACGGAGCATTGTGGTGAGGTGGTTGCAGTGGGGAGTGCCGCGCTCTGTACTGTAGGGAGCGGGTGGAGGTCGTCTGGAGCAGCTGCAAACTGCTGCAGGAAAAACAATAAAATACGCTGAGGTAAAGAAAATAAGAGTTCAGATTTGAACAGGAAGTGATCTGGTGACGAGGAATATTGCAGATTTGATTTTCATGACTAAAACCAAGACAAAGAATATTTTTCTAAACCTTTTTTTATGAATGCTATAATTAAGTGGCTATAATAAAACAATTAAAATGTTCCACAATTTCCCTTTAGATCATTAAATGGGGAAAATCATTCACATGATCCCCCTTTGAATCAAACGTATTGCAGCTGACCTCAGCCATATTAATCTCTCTGTTAACATAAACACAACTGAAGGAGGAAAGCAGGTTTTCTTTCACTAAATCAAGTTAGGATTGAGCTCCCCCCCTCAGCAGACCAGGCACAGCTCTGCAAGGTGGCGCAAAAAAACTAATTAATGTCTCTAATTTGTTTGAAGGAATTACACACAGTGGGCTGTAACCTTCAAACACAATGGGTAATTCCAAATAATCTGGTTTGGATCTCGGTAAATTCGGGGTAACAGATCGCTGACCGGGAAGGAAGATATATCTGAGAGGTGGAACGCTTTCTTGGAAAGCAACAACAATCTAATGGTTTTCACAGGAAATCCAATAAAGGTGATTTTTATTCTGTAGAACAAACTTAAAAATATTAATAAATCTGATAGAAATAAAGTTTGCTTTTATATGAACTTTAAAGCAGTGTGTTCAAAGTTGAAGTTAAATTCTTGTTTTTATATACCACGTCAAAAATAATTTAATTTACCAGCATTTTATCTACCTTAAAGCTTTTTATTTCTGCCCACCTAACCCTCTTTTATTCTACATATTGTCAGTTTAGCTGCTTTCACTGCACAAAGCTGGTTTGTTTGGGTTTGCTGCTCTCTAGTGGGTAAAAAGGAGAATCAACCAGTTAAAGCCACAAAAACACCAGAGAAATGATCAAATTCACAGTGTTGTTACATGGTCAAAAAACAGTGTCATTAGGTTGATGTTTTGGTACTAAAAGCTATGTTTTTCCACTTAGATTAAATCCTTAGATACTTTTGCATTGTTGCTCAGATACTAAGAAAAGTGTTTTTTTAATGAATACTGCTTAGAGAAATGCACGCCTTTCATGTCCGAGTTTTAGACTAAAATAATCAAATAATAAGAAGAAACAGTTATTGCTGTTTTTAATAGGGGTTTCTTGTCTGTGTGGGCGGAGTTTGGAGTATAGGCGGAGGTTCTTTGGTGGGCGGAGTTTGGCAAAACTGATTGGTCAGGTTGACTTGTGTGGGGCAAGTTAAAAGATGAATTTATGCTAATAGTAATTTCAACATGTAAATGTAATTTAATGACTATATTTGGTGCAATGAGTCCGTCTGGATTTATGACTAATAATAATTAATATTCATATTTGAAAACAGCCATCTTTCTCCAGGTGGGTTAGGACTGTTTTGACCGAGCTGAATTGTTTCATGTCCCTCCACCTGTATGGTGTTCACATTCCATGTGAACAGCACCTTCCTGTCTTGAGTTATGACTAAAATTACAGCCGGTTTGGATGTTATCAGTCCATTTAAGTGACGTGATTAATGGTTATCAGTCCCATAGAATGGCTTCAGACTGTCCCGACAGTGCCCCCTAGTGGGTTACCAGTGCCATATACTTCTGGTCTACTTTATCGTAGCCCATGTCATTTTCTCTAAAATTAACCTTAGTGACTTTATGCCTCATATTAACCAGATTGCATAAAAATCTTAGTGGTTTTATGCCTCATATTAACCAGATTAGTGACTTTATGCCTCATACTAACCAGCTGACAGTCTGAAGCCATCATATGGGACGGAGAACCCACTAGGCGGCACAGTCTGAAGTCAGTCTGAAGCCATTCTATGGGACTGATGACGGCTAATAACGTCCATTTAATGGATGATAACATCCGATGCGGGTGAAAATTATTACCTATATTTAACAATATAGGTGCTTTCTGGCTGTTTCAACCGAGCTGCATGTCCAAGGCTTCTTCAAACTCCCACCCAAAATAGTCAGTCCCACCAATTACTTCTTTAATGAACTACACCAACAAAAGTCAAACCATGTCTTGGTAAAACTCCTTACACACACCAAGAAACTCCCACTTAGTGACTACAGAGAGCCCCTTCTTGCTGTTTTGGGTTAGAAATGTTCTGCTCGATCCAGATGTGAATGTTCTTCCTCCCAAACAAAACAGTGAACGCGAAAAACAAAGCTAAGCTGCTTTCTGTTTGCTCTGCTGCTTGATTGATGGCAAAACCTTCATATGAACCGCAGCATGCCGCTCAATAACCTTCGTGAACATTTGTTACATTTTATATTGAGGAATGAGATAGTAATCAAAGCACGGCTGAACCCACAGGTGGCACTTAATGCTCTTCACCAACATTATATTAGAAGCGTGTGCTGCTGAGCTCACTTTACTCCACCTACAGAGCTGCTCTGAGCTGAACCATTAATCTGAGAGATCTCTCCTAATGCAGGTCACTGTGCTTTGGAAGAATGAAGGGAGAATAAAACTGAAAGTCCCTCATCTATAGTTTCTCCTGCAACAGCAGCATTTATTCATTTACATAATAAAAAATAGATTGTTATGGTCTTTCATGGTCAGTGTGGCCTAATAAAATCAATTCCATTTTCCATCTGTTGGACGAGAGGAAAAATTCATTTCAGGATTATTTCCAGTGGGAGTTATAGATTTATCCATGTGCTGCCTTCCTAGCTCCAATGTAAGCCTGCGATTAAGAAAAAGAAAGCGGGAAATTGGTCTTCAGTGAAAACCAGCGCCGACGTCCACAAGCAGCTTGATCGTTCAGAAAGAGACAATTAAGTTCTGAACAACATACACCCAATCAGCAGAACCACCGGGCCCTTTCCCTCCAGTTTGTGGGGGCTTGTTCGCTGGCCCGTAGTTAATGCTGTGACTTGTACCTGCAATGAGCTGAGCGCTAAATGTGAATATTAAACGATGTCTCAAGTCTCTGTCACACTGTGGCATCATTCTCCCAGAACTTCTGAACAAGAGATGTTCTGTGAAAAGTGTTGCGGGTGGCAGATGGGTTGGAAGGAATATAATGAGATAAATTCAAAGTGCCCTTGGCATACGGTCAGTTTTACAGTCATTATTTGACTTTCACTAAAAGACTGAGGGATCCCTTTGAAACTGAGGGAGAATGTGTTTTTTGAAAGCAGAGCTCTAGCAGAAAAACTGAAAATGGGTAAGTAGAGGGGGGGGGGGGTGATCTATTGATTTAAACCTAGGGTTATACAATGGTAGAAAAAATACGCAGTTAAATTAATGCTGAATATCTCAATAATCATTTGAAATAATCCTAACATTGACCTTACTCTTTTTGTTCTTTTGTCATGGCAATGCTTTGTTTTTTTAGCTTTATTAGTCACTATTCTTTATACCAGGTAAATGGTAAATGGACTGTACTTACCGTATTTATTCGTGTATAATACGATCTCATGTATAATACGACCCCCCCTATTTTTATCTTAAAAA
>JAUBOC010000170.1:5978265-6004670 GCA_032275365.1 Anablepsoides cearensis | reverse complement strand
GTTGATTTGTAATAAAAAAAATGTTAGAACAGAATAAAAGCATTTTTGCAGCATAAAAAACATCTAGTGTTTTTTTTTAAACTAATATTAAAATCTCGTCTCGTCTCGCAAACTCAGTACTGTGTCTCGTCTTGTCTCGTCTCGAGAGTTTTATGTATTGTTACACCCCTAATAATAAGTCAAAGTTTAAGGTCCATTTTGTGCAGAAGCCCGAAGAGTCATTTAAACTTACCTTGCTGCTTAAACAAGCAAAAATCAAACTTTTTTGATTCCTTTTCAAAGATTTCCAAAAAATACAACCTGAACTATCTAAATGTTTGCAATCAACTGAGTCTTTGCTACTATAGTAAAAGGTTTCTGTTGCAGGGTCCTTGCAGAAATACTCAAAATAAGATCCAAAGGGCAACCAGATCAATGTTTGTTTGATTTGCTATATTGGTGTATATCCATCTATCCATTATCTATACCCACTTCTTCCTTTTAGGGTGACAGGGTTCACTGGTGCCCATATCCAGCTGTCACTGTGCGAGGAGCGGGGTACACCCTGGACCGGTCGCAAGTCCATCACAGGGCCACACAAAGAGACAAACCACTATTCACTTTCTCACTCACACTTAGGGACAATTTAGAGTCACCAATTAACCTAACAGTCATGTTTTTAGATATGAGGAAGCCGGATAGATATATATTGGTATGCAAATCCCTCTCAATAATTGTGATATAATATTGATATAACTTTCCATCTTTACTCACAACCACACTATTCTGAGTATTTTTAAAACCAGTTGTGACATCAGTACAATAGCCTCATTCATAATGTTGAACACACATGACCTTAAAATACAATTCAATCAATATTTTTTATAAAAAATACGGAGGAAAAATATTTCACTTCGGCTTCAAATCTGTACTTCAGCTTAGTTTTTTATTATTATTGCACTGCTGTGATTCAAGGTCACAAACTGGGTTGTGATTATTACGACAATAGGATTTTTTTTTTTTTTTAACTCAGCTTCATAATCTTTTGTTATTGTGTCTTATCATATTTCCTAAAGTGCAACGAGGAAAAAGAGGGTTAATCACACTTGTGGAACATAATTAGGCTTCACCAGGTAATTAAATTTAAAGTTGTAAGACGCAGAATTTAGGCATTTTGAGCCTTTTATCCCAGCAGATATTAAATGCACTGCTGTTTCTCAAGTGCTAACACTTCTAAATCTAATAAAACCAGATCTATGAGCGACATAAAATCTGGTAATAGAGATTTAGAAGAAACCGCTCGCCAGCGACTATAGCCTCTTTTTGTAACAGCAAATCAAACCCAACGAGCGTCTAATTACACAGACAATACCAGTGTGAAACATGGGAGAGGAGTCAAGCTGAAACCACACACCGCCAGCCCTCTGGATGACAGACAATACCAGCCTCCCCCAAAGGGAGCCTCGTCTAGGATGGCACTTTCCATCAGCACGACGAGGAGCACGCCGCTTCGGCTGCAGCCACAGAGAGAACACTTCATATTTGCCCTTTACATATGAAGTCATAGCTCATCAAACAGCCTTAAGTGAAGTGACAGACACTAAATCAGAAAGCTAATGAAAAGTTTAAAAAGAGAACTTGAATAAAAATTCATAATCCACTGAGGTACATCTTAGAAGTGGGCAAGTATGCTAATTTGATTGATTCTACCTTTTGCAATTAAGCAGCTCACAATAAGGCACGCTGATTATTCATGCTGTCTACTTTTATTACAGTTTAAAACTTAAATTTCAGACGCGTTGAATAAATGCATGCAATACTTTACAATGTGGACATTTGTTATCAAGTAGCCTCAGGCAGGATTATCTGCTTGGAAGAAGAAAAAAAAGGCAGTGGAGGTGTAATAAATCACACTGAAAGTGAAATGTAATCTTTGAGACAGACGGATGGTGAGATGTGATAGTTATGATGGATGTGTTTTAGTTCCATAAAAACATTTTACTGGGTTGGATATTTAACTGGTGGCACTAATTTTAAATGTCTTTTTTTTCTCTAAGGAAATGGACCACAAGTTGGAATTTTGAGATTAGTTAAAAAATATATTTATTTGTGTTTTTGAAGATTTAGCTGGTAATAAATATCTGATAAACATGAAATGAAGAGTCTATTTAGATTAGATAGACCTTTATTGTCATTGTACAGAGCACAAAGACATTACAGTATTTTACATGTCCTCAGAAGTCGGATTTAGAGTTGAAACTCTACATTTAGTCTTTATTGTTGCCATAATTGAGACTTTAAATGTTACTAGAGAATTTGCATTTACAACAAAAAAGCAATGTGAATGATTTATTTAATTTTTAATGAGGAAAAAATGGCATAAAAAGCTAAATATCTCAAAAAGTACAAATTGCTAAAATAAAGTCATAGCTGGAATGTCCTGAAAGAGCTGAACATTATGACAAAAATTATGAAACAAGTTACGTGGTGAAAAATGTACAAAAGGAAATGAATCATGTCAATATTGTGAATGCTTGATATGCATAAGCAAAGCCTGAAAATTATCCAAATGACTGTTTTTCATAGCTTTGCTTTTGTTAATGTTGGCCCAAAGATTTTTTTGCCTTCTCAAGTAACATTGGCATCTTTGAGAAAAGTTTTCTGGCCTGGCACAGCCATTAAAAAACACATTTTATAAATGAATACAAAAGGAAAAGCAGGAAGCAGGTATTGCTTTGTTTGCATCTTTATTTTCTCCTTCAGCTTTTTCAACTGTGCTCCACTTACTCCACTCTGTTTACTCTAACAAAGCTCAAATTACACATTTCTCCCCATAAACAGAAGGTCCTTACAGTGTGTATAAGAGATTAGAAGTGTTCACGACAGAACAGGAATCCCCCAGGCAGACTAAGACATCTGCGACTTCACTTCCTTGGCTTGTCTAGATTCCCCAAGTCCCTTTTTTCATCAATGTCTTGATGTTTTAACGTTGCAGAGTGGTAAAATCTATACTTTTTGGATTATAAACTGCAATGCAGTGTTTAGGCAATTCATTAGACTATAAAGCCAACCATCTGCTACTCCAACTAACTCTTCTAGACTACATTTATTGTCTCATCGGTGAGAGGACACAACTAGGTGTGTGTTTCGGTCTGTGTGGTCAAAGATAAAACTGACAACAATGAATCTATAAAGTGAATGTACCCACAACTGAACCACACAGTATTCATAGTTGCAGATCTTTCCTCATACTGTATAATTAAATGGTTAAACAGAATAAAAGATTAGAGTAAATGCCATTGATTTTTTTTTAGAGACAACATTTAATCACAGAAGACGTCAGAAGGAAAATAGGCTGAAACACCTGAGAGGAAAACGAGGAAGAGCAAAAGGGTGATCTATCCTTATTAGGTACAGATCTAATGTATTGAGCAGCCAGTCAGAGGCAATAGACTGGTCAGAGAGATCTGTGGAGCGCGGCACACAAGAAGATGGGCATTTGTTATATTGGCCAGAGCTCGGGGATTGCCGAGGCAGAAATACTGTAAAAGGAAAACAAAAAATACTTCTTCTTTCTATTGCTTTGCATTTAAATTGAATGGGCAGCGACTTCAGCAGTGCATGGAAAATTCAGAGTGCAGATAAAATTCCAAACGACACCTTGCTTCCCCCGTGGACGCTCTGTTGCTCAGAGTGTAATACATCACCGCCTCCCCTCATCTCTACATTCATATTTGTGATCTGTTTTGAAATTATTTTTTGCATTGTCATGACTAAAAGAAGCAGCTTGGCATCTTCTCATACTGGAAAGCTTAACAGAAATAGGACCCAAAAAAAAGGGTTTTATATGGCATAAAGGATTAAAAATGTGCTTATCGGCACAGAGCTGTTTGGATTCAGCGACTGGACGATATGAAAGGGCTTGAATGGTGCTTTAAAGCTGCAGTTCAGCAGAATTTCCTCTTATATGCTTTTCCAGTTTTACTCAATAGAAATTTAAAGTTCAAAACTCTAGGTGAAAATCATAAATCAAGATAAGGCATGGGCATCCTTTTCAAATAAACCTTTTCTAAAAGACTTGTTTAAACCTGCGGTTTGGGGTTAAAGTTCAAGATCAAAATAATAGGGGTGAAACAAAACATGTACCCGTATCGAACCATTCAATACACTGCTTTAGGTTTAATACACACTTGCATCAAACAATACCGATTTTTTAAATGTCTTTTCTCAGCTTGTCTTCTGAAGATGCTCTGTATTGAAGAATCAGTGGATCTGTGTTCGACTACGCTACCTAGGCTGCATTTTCGAGAGCAGCTCCACTGAGAAACTTGCTGTTTTAGCAACATTTAATTAAAAAACGGGACTTTTGAAGTTAAACAAATGTTTGTTATTAATTTCAATAAATTGCAAGTTGTAAAGGGCATGAACATTTCTCTTTTTTGTAACGAAAAAATATTGAACCGTGAGACTAAAGTATCGAACCGAACCATGATTTTTCTGTATCGTTGCACCCCTACAAAATGCATAAAGCTAATAATTCTAGATCAAGAATAGGTGCTTGACAGATTTGAGCAGGCTTGTCATGATAAATTTTACCGGACAATAAATTGTCTCAGGAAGTATTGCGACAGGTAATAATATTGTTTGGAGACTATTTTAAACTAACATTTACACTAATATAATAAACGAACTGGCTTCATAAAATAACTGCTCACACCACTTACAAAACTTACAGAAGTTTACAAAATTTACTTAAAGCTACAGACAGACCAGGAGCAGATTTTGTTAAAACACCACAACAGCTGCTGAAGCTGTAACAGCTACCCACCTCTATCCAAACCGGCACAATTAATTCTTTATGTCTCTTTGTCTGGCTTCAGAAAATAATTGTGGTCACCCTCACGCAGCTTACAAAGTTTACGAAATTTACATAGTAAAATAAATAAATAACTAACTCTTGGCGAACCCAAGGTTCATAGCGATTCCCTGAGGCGTCACCAGCTAAAAGGAGGAAAAGCGAAGACGCTCCTCTAGCTAACCTTTTCACATGGCTCTCATGCTACAGAGGTGGAAAGTACCTGATGCCAGAGTTCATTCTTCCCTAGTCTAAAGAGTAGAAAATAATGTGACATGAAGAAAACAAATGATATTGCATTAACCTCTTTTTTATTTGTTGTGCGATCAATTGATTTATTGCTTATTGCAAGTACAATTAATAACAATTAAGGAGGAAAAAACAGACGGGACTAAAATTAGACAAAAAATTTTGCAAATGTAAAAAAAAAAAAAAACAATGTTCTTCAGAAAGATAGCTGGAAATGCTGTTTTTCATTCGTCTACAGTTATTTAAGTATTCCTGAGTGTAGTACTTTGAAATTTCAGTCAAAGATGACAAACATCATGTTTTAGTGTCTGCCTGAGTTTATAATGTCAGGCTCATGAATTGAATAACGAGGATGTGCAGAAACATTCTGGTCACACAGCAACGCATTGTTCTCTGCAACATCTCCCCCATATCTGTCTGACAAAACCAGAAAACCGTTCCAAGGAGAGTTCATCTTCTCCGTCTGACCTCTGGAGCAGCTGTGGTTATTCAAAAGTAATTACAATCAAGTGAATCATTTAATTACACTGTGCGCAGCTAGCTCTACTGCGCAGCACAAGAGAAAGCATGACAGCAAAGTGTAAACGTACTGACGGCTTTTGGAGAACAATCATTTCAAACCTTGCACCGTCTGTAGATTGTTTTTAAGAGTCTATTTATGGGCCAGTCAGCACATCCTTTATCTCGGTGTCCGACAAGTAAAACAAAACTGCTACGCAGCGTCTAAATCAAATCTATTACAAAGTAAAACTTCTGAAACTGAAACAGACTACAGCTTTGGTCATCAGCAGAAACAAATCAGATGAGAGAGAAAATGTTTGATTTTAAAGGAGTGACATCCTGTCATTTACATCAGTCTCTTGCCCATCTTTTCATTTTCTATGTTTTCACAGCCGTTTGACATTTTGGATCAAACCTCCGCTTTAGGAGAAGAAAACTTAGCTTTTAGGGATTTCAATCTAAAACCAATCACTGAGGACATGAAAACCATTTGAAGGAAGTCATTTTTAGCCACTGAACGCTTGAAGAATATGGAATATTAGAAAGCAAAATAAAAATGTACTCCCCAGGTTCCTATGAGACTGCAGTGAAAACCTGTCTTAATAAAACATGAGGCATTAAATGCAACTTTCTATATTGACTTTAGGTAGTTTTTCTAACTTTCCTAAAGCTACTGAAAAGATTAATGCCTGCATGAGCAGGAGCTGAAAGCTCTGACACCAAAAAAAAAAAAAAACCCACAATGCTAACTTGGCACCAACTCCTTCCAGGACTGAAGCAAAACTAAACCCCGTTTCTCAGTGACTGACGGTAGACTCATAAATACCAACAGCAAATTTAAACATTGCAATTACTATTTGTTTTAAACTTAGTATTAGTTTCACCTTTACTCTGCTCAGTTTAAGTCAAAACACTTCATATCCAAATAAAACGTAAAAAGAAGTTCAAAACCTCTGACTGACCAGAATAAAAATAATATATT
Organism: Anablepsoides cearensis; assembly: GCA_032275365.1. Lineage (NCBI taxonomy): Eukaryota > Metazoa > Chordata > Actinopteri > Cyprinodontiformes > Rivulidae > Anablepsoides > Anablepsoides cearensis. The sequence continues at coordinate 5,998,104 of JAUBOC010000170.1, read as the reverse complement.
ACAATTGTCAATAAAAAGAGCTTTTTTTCAGTCAGAATAAACAAAACGAAAAAGAATTTCCTCTTCAGATCCACCAACAGACACTCAACCACGAACGCCAAACTAAAAATAACCCAGCCATCCCTTCCACTCACAGGGACTCACATTTACAAACATTAGAGCAAATGGGAAAACTGATTACTCGGACTGGCAGGGGATAATTCAAATGGACAGTGAAACGAGTCAAACTAAGAGGCCGAGGCTGAATGCAAATCCAGACAAATAAGGAGAAATGCCAGCGAGGATATCTGAAGCATCGCTGGGTGTTGTGTCAGTGACACGGAGCCAATTGATACGAGCGCAAATACCACAACTCTCGTGGCGGAGTACCTGCACTGCTCAGCCCCCTCATTCATTTCAATAAAATCATTTTGACAGCAGAGTGGGTTGGAAACAAGGATAGAAAAAAAAGCTTGCAAAATCCAGCACAAGTTGATTTATTTGGAAAAAAATATGTATTTTTCAAGTAGAATGAATTGTCGAGATTAAGTAAATATTCAGACTGGAGTCCCTCGACACATAAAACAGTAATCAGTCTTTTTAGTGATGGTCTTTTTTTATCAAGCTAATCATTAGCTAATTATTTCTGGTAATTAATAAGACATGAAATTAGAGAGCTGCTGAAGGACAAGGAATCTACATCAGCTCTGAGATGACTTGGAGTTTAGTGAAGGAACAAAAGGAGGATTTAAGCAGGTGATCAGTCATGTTACAACTTTCAATCAGGGTTTCATTTCGTCCTCGACAGTGAGCACACAAGACCAAATACTCCTGCAGTGCTTTAATAATTCCTGACAGCTACTTGCTAGTTTTTTAAAGTCAGACAGAAGAGCTGGCATGATTTTTTTTTCTCTTCAACAGCAGAAAGTGTTGATTATGTCTGCGTTGTGGCAAAGAATCTGTACCGCTCTGGTTTTAGGCAGTACACAGAAGCAGAAACCAGAAACCCCAAAGCAGACAGGGAGGCTGAAACAGAGACAGTGAGCTGAACCTGTAAAGGAAGCCGATATGGGTACATATATCCCAGACTTCATTCTGCATTCGCCAAAGGCAGTCGACTGAAAAAAGGGGGTCACGGCGAAAGGTTATGGGGTACGGCTAAAGAAAGGTATTTCTAAGTGACACTGATACTTCTTTGTCTATTTTCTTTTCCATTATACAAGAAGATCAAATAGGCTTTGATGTGGGTAAAGAAAAAAAGAAATAAGGGGAAAATGTTTGGAAATGTGCAGGTTTTTTTCTTAAAATCAGGATAAACCCAGATGCTTTTTAGTAGGTTTGGTATGAAAAGAAACATTATGCAACATGGTTTACCATCGGTTGTTGTTTGGGCTATTCAAACAGGACGGGAGAAATGTTCAGGTCTAACACACTATAAAATTTGTTAGATTTTTTTCCTCAAGTTCCATTTTTTGCATTTTTAATTTGCCAGAAAGCGAAGCTCTCGGTTTACCGGTCAGTCAACATTCCTACCCTCATCTATGGTCACGAGCTTTGGGTAGTGACCGAAAGAATGAGATCGCAGATACAAGCAGCCGAAATGAGTTTCCTTCGCAGGGTGTCTGAGCTCTCCCTTAGAGATAGGGTGAGAAGCTCAGTCATCCAGGAGGGACTCAGAGTAGAGCCGCTGCTCCTCCACATCCAGAGGAGCCAGTTGAGGTGGCTCGGGCATCTGGTTAGGATGCCTCCTGGATGCCTCCCACTGGGAGGAGACCCAGAGGAAGACGCAGGACACGCTGGAGGGACCATGTTTCTCGGCTGGCCTGGGAACGCCTTGGGATTCCCCCAGAGGAGCTGGCTCAAGTGGCTGGGGAGAGGGAAGTCTAGGTCTCTCTGCTTGGGCTGCTGCCCCCGCGACCCGATCCCGGATAAGCGGCAGAAGACGGACGGGCATGCATTTTTAATTTTCTAAATTTTGCTTTTTCAGTTGTTTTCTGAATTCCACATTTTGATTGTAACCATATTTATTAACTTAAAAAGTTTTTAATTATAAAGAGACTGGGAAAAAAAACGTAGGACATGTATAGCCACAGAATTCTAAACGTATCGTTCATTATTTCACTTTCACTAATATAACAAGTTGCTGTGGTTCATCAGAACATTAAATGCTTTTGCTAAGTATATAAAAGTATGTACCTTTTTTATGGCCATGTGATAATGTGTGGCAATGCATTGAAAACAATATTATTCAATTTCACCGGACGGGCACCATGACCCTAAATTTGCGCTAAGCTTCCTATTTTTTTTTTTTTTTTTTTGGAGGATGAGGGTGTTTCAGCAAGCCTCTTCGCCTTGCCTGACTATTTCACGGTTTATACTAGATTCCATTTTGTTCAGTAATTTCCGCAAAACCATCTGCATTTTCCACATTTTTGAACTCAGGGCCTTGATATTCTGGTTCATGGTGCAGAACTGAAAGTTAAGTGATTTTTCTTCAAGGCAGTTTGAAATAAGAAGCTCCAAATCACCCACCAAACAAAAACTCAATAATGAAACATGCTGACAGCCATCCTGGCAATGTTTAATGATTTCAATTAGATTTGCAGAAGATGAAAATGTTTATACAAATCATTTCAAATTCAGCAAGTTAAACCCCTAAACCAGCGTAATTATTATTTTTCTATATTAATGCAAGTCTTTGAAGTTTGAGTTGCTTTCTTTCTGGATAAATTGGAACCGCATGAGCTCACATTACAATAATAATCTCTCAGTAAACCTCAACTCATAGGAATAAAGTGGAGGAAAAAAAAGCTCATTGTTTCAGAGCACTGTTGCACCGACCTGAAGCCAAGAATACCTGCTCACAGGTATCAAATATTCAGTGTTTGGTCAGGGATTATGGGCTTTGAACGGGCTGGCCTCGCGGGACAGGTGGAACATGAACTGCTAATAGGCATCAGGAAACCAAAGAGAGGGGAAACAAAGAAGTGGTCTCTCGTTTGTGCATGAGCAGACACACACAAGCAGGCGCTCACAGATTCAAGCTGAGGAGTCACTGAATGCTTTTTTTATGGTTCGAGTCTGGATGAGTAACTTAACATCTCAGGTCACAAAGGCAACACGAATAGACTTTCTCCTCGAGATCTCAAACTATTTTATTATTTTATTTGAAGCAGAAAAAAAGGTTCAGGTCCAACATTTCCAAAAATTACCAGTTACCCTAGTTTATGTTTTTTCTTCATAGTAAATAGTTCAAAAGGTCTTGAACACACTCAATGACCATATAAGGAACCAATCTGTGAGGGACCATTACTTTAAAGAGTCTGAAGTAGATCCAGGTTTAAGAGAAAGCTAAGCCACTGAGGCAAAAGGAAGCAGCAACTTCTCCTTTATTATGTTCTAGTTGATCATTTCTATAAACTTAAAAGTAAAGAAAACAAAATAATTAAATCCAATATGCAGCAGATTTTTATGGCAGATGATGGCAGGTTGTAAAAAGCAGAGTGGTAAATGGACTGCATTTATATAGGGGCACTATATTCCTAAAAGTCACAATCATACGTAAATCAGGGGTAACCTGAGAGTTTGGGTCAAGGAAACTCCTGCATGTGGTGAAAGGTGGGATAAAACCTTCAACTCTTTGATTGGCAGACAGCCACTCTTCCTCCTGAGCCACAGAGGTCCTGAAGCAGAAATTGACTCGGAGGTATAGTTAGAATTTTTTGAAGTGGTGTTCTGTAAACAGTTATCAGTAATCAATATGTTACCTGCAGAAGAAATCGCTCAGAGCATTATTGGTTTAGAATATCAGACAGGAGTTCTCTTCGGGGGAGTTGAGCTTACGGCATCCGAGTGGCACCAGTCCCAAAACAGATTTCTGGGAGGTAAAGTTTCAAAACTTTACCTCCCACCACAAACTGAGCACTAATAGATGACAATCAGGCAAGCAAAAAGCTTTTCTTCAATGAACGGACCATCATTGATGATCCATGTAGTTTGTGGTAACTTGTTTTTCCATTCTCTCTTTCTGCAGGAGAGTTTCAGAAAAGACCTCACCTCATAAAGTGTTCCACCTGTAATAACTTGTGCCTGTTTGATAAAAATGAGTCGCTAACCGACCAATTTAGCTTCCTCGATATATTAGCATCTAGCCAAGTGAAACTACGTTAGGTTCATATAGGGTGCACATGTACAGTCAAGTCAGTTTTCCACAACCAGAATAGCATGATCAGATTAAGTGTTGTTCAGATTATCAACCGGCATAAACCACCCTAGTCATTCGGATTACAAATTTATTTCACTAGCGCTGAATCAGATCAGAATATTCCGATTGAGGGGGTTTGCATGATGCATTTTATTCTGATTGGCCACTTGTTTTGATTACTTATGTCCATGTAAACAATCAGTTAATCTGGTGTATTGGTAGTTTAACCTAAGTGAAGTTAGCTGTTTCTCTACAGGACATTGACCAGATTTTGGGTTAAAGGCATCCTAATTATCTGTGTGGTCTTCCTGTTTGTCATGGGTGGGAGATGGTTTATGATAATAATCAAGAAACTAATAATTTACATTTAGTTTGATTTGTTTGGTCAATAATTAGAGGTTGAAATGGTATAATCTATTTTATTACAACTTAAGTTAAAGTCAAAGTAAAAACGCTTGCCTGTTTTTCAACTTGTGGAAACATGAAGTCTTAAAATCCCCATCAACGACTTGATGACAGTTCGATAAAGCAACAACTTTCACCATTTTTCCCCATAGCATCTGTAATCTATTCATACAAACCTGCACATGAGTTTTTATCAAGCCAATAAGCTGTAGCTGTCTGAATCAACTCATGGAACAACACGGGGAAAAAAAACACCAACAGCAGAATTTGGACAAACAAAATCCAATTGAGCTGATTTAGCAATAAACGCAACATCTTGAGTAGAGGTCTATGGAAAATAAGCTTGTTTGGCATTTCCTGCAAGCCACCGCAGCCAGTGTGGAAGCATTTGGAAGCTCATCAACATTGTAACTCTCTTGCATTGTTTAATTATAAAGAAACACAACAAGCAAATTAATTCTGGCACACTGAGCTCCAAACAACTGCAGTGACGAGTTGAATAAATCAATGGATCAATGCAAGCCGTAAAGACTCGTCAAAGCTCAGGTTGTAAAGTGAGAATAGACTTCACAACTATAATTTTCCAAAAGCTGAAGTTAGAAAAAGGACCTGAGACGAATGTGCCCGGAATCACTTTCAAGCTCGTGCGTCTGCCCTGATGAGAGGAAAGAAATGATGCATTGCAGATGTTGGGATGTCTGACAGCCAGACTCTCTGGGAGGAAATGAACTGTGATGATGTGCGGAAGGTTCGCAAAACAGATCACACTGACCAAAGCCCAAATGGTGGACTTGTGAAAAGACATGCTTAAGGTATTTGATTGCTCAAGTATTGATTATAAAGCAGACAGTGGAAATAAGTCGGCAGCATAAACAGCTCCGCTTTAAGAGATCTACATGATCCCGGGTGCACGAGTCGCTGCCCTAGCTTCAACTTTGTGTTGCAAAGGTTGGAGGAGATGAAGATTTCCCTTCGTGTGCGCACCCTGTAACTTTTTCTGCCTTTTAAAAAAGGAGCAAATATATGCTGACAGTGCTGTTTGGATTTATATCTGAAGAACTTGCTCGTCTGTAATTTGTTTTCCCTCCTTTTTTTCCACTCTCCCCTCAGTCTACATTCAGAAAATTCACGACCTGCTGTGCTGCAGCGATGGTGTGAATACCAATGATGGCCCACTGACTTGGTTAAACAGTTCCTTTTTCAATATGCAAGGTCTGTTTTGATCAACAAATGACTTCAATGGATTTTCTTCACAGTTTTATATCAGACTGGATAACTGCTGTGCGTGCTCGGTTACATGGATGTTAATGTTAAATGTGGACCTTTGACGCGTTTTGTTCAAATGCCTGTAAATTCTGAACCTGTTCATGGCAGTACAACAAAATCTAACGTGTGTGTTTGTGTATGTCCTGGTCTTCGGAACATAAAAAAAAAAAATCAATGACGTGATTGGGCTGTTCTAGGACAGTGAACACTGCAATTACAATCCTCTGGTCTGCTAACTGACTCCATCTATTATCGTCATCCACTGGTCACCCCAACACGACCGTGCCAGTGCTGCTCTGGTCAAACTCCATTTATAACAATCAGCACCTCAGACTGTGATGAGGTGTTTGTAGATGTACAAACACAAATCGAAACGATCTGCTAAATGAGAGGTAATGAGTTTTAAAATGAAATACGTCATGTCTTTTTCATGGAAGTGCCAAAGATTAATGTTGAGCACAGATAAGTTTATTTGATGGCTCCATCCACACAAAAGACGTAAAGGTTTCTTATGGAAAACAGTTTTTAAAACAGCTGGCTGCTTCAAAGTTCTAATTTTTCCATGAAAAACTGCAACAATAATTATCTGCGTAAACAAATCAATTAGTCATTGTTGGATAAACAGTACTGCATAGACTTAGTCATCTTTCATTTCTTTGTATTTTGTTTCCAAGAAGTCAGATTTTAACATGTTTTTAAAGTGGTTATGACTGAGAATGTCTGAAGTTCTTTTCAAATTTTTCTTTTAAAATGACAGATTTTCACATCTTAAGAGAAATGCCTCATTATTTTTTGCTTGTTTGCCAAGACGTTTAACTTTGACCTATGAATTATTTGGGTGTAAAAAAGCTCTTAAATTTAAAAAATGAACACACACATAACTTAGCCAGAAACCCATTTTAAATTGGATTTTCAAGAAAAGTAAAATAACTAAAAAGGGTATCAAAAAAAAACTTAAATCCAAAAAAAAAACCTTTGAGACTTTCTGAAAATCTGGAAAACTGTTGATTAAAAGACCACAAAAAACAAATTTCTCAGAATCAAGGTTTCTGTTTGTACACGTTTCTCTGCTTTCTTAGATATCTTTATGGTCACTAATGCAACTTTTTATCATTACTCTGCTCCTTATTAGAATAGAAAATTAAAGTTAACATTTGAAATAAGTATTAGAAACCATATTAAACTGCATTGCATCAAACCAAATCATTGTATTATGAGAATGTATTGTCCCCTAAACACATTGTACCCAATGAAACTGGATACATATTGGATTGTCTTATGAGGAAACACAAACCCCCAGAAAGAGTATTTTTTCCAGTTCATATATTGAGCCAAGTTTGTCCCAAAGGAAATGAAGTCCGGTCTCATATTTAACATGATCAATAATTAATAGGTATGGAAACGGACAACCAGGCACGATATTGCACAAAACCTGTACAAAGCAATTTTACATTTTATTAACCACAGCATTGAAGGCATTTCGATAAATGACTCCTGAACATGCACACGAATCATTTAATCACACAATGGGGATTTCAATCTGAACTAAACGACTTGCTGGTGGCTATAAAAACTATTTACGGGCAAATACAAAAGCTTGCCAATACCCACAAGCCTATATGAGTGACGCGAAAGGAAAGATGAAATCATGAACTCCTTTTATAGCACAGTCCACTGATGAGGCTGCTCTTCGTCCTCCCCACTTCTTCACAGCATCTCTAAGGTCAAGGAGACTGAAAGAAATAGGCCACGGTGATGTAAATCAGCTTAAAGGGAGAGTTCAAATCTTTTGAAGCTAGTTCATGAGCAGTTCTTACCTGTTGTAGACAGCTTTTTAACAAGCCAAGTTTGAAGAAATTCTGTTTAATTTGGACTAAATAGACGAGCTTAAAGTCATTCAAACTGAGGTCTTTTAAATAACTGTCTACAACAGGTAAGATCATTTGTTATAAACTTTCCAATGGACCTGATGTCAAACGAAAAGCTTAAATTTTCCCCAATAAATCAACAGGACATAAAAACTCGAACGCAAAAAGTCTATTGTGAAAATGTTAAATCTTATTCTAAACCACTTTTTATCCCAACATATTTATAAAACTCTACAAGGCAGCCTAGCAAACAACTCAAATCACAGCACTTCAGCTAATGAAAAGAAAAACAGAAAGCACACATTAGGACGGAGGATGCTGCTGTTAGTCACATTACCAGTACACAAAGGTTCACTTTAATAGGGAACCCAAAATACTTGTAACATTAGACAATGTTTGATAAACACTTTGTAAAACACATACTGCAAAAATACTGTAGGCTGTTGAGTTTTTACACATTTTTAGAATTATGTTATCACATGGGTGGCAAAATTTTATTAAAGCTGCAAAGCATTATGCTTCATGGAAAAACATCAGCTTAGCCTGTTAGCTTTTGCGTTAGCACCTGAGCATATACATATGGCAATATAGCTTTAGTTAGTACACATTATATAAATATTGATATTTCACAAGCTAATAATGTTGGCTCTGGAACTGATGATATATTGCCTATATGTGTATTAGCTCGAGTGCTAACAAGCTAAGCTGCGGTTCTCCTTCCATGAAGCACCTCTGTTGTCCTCCATTCACATTTTTCAGTTTCAGGCTGAGTCATTAATAAATTCTCCTCCGTGTCAACACATCCTGATTTCATTTAAAAGTGCTGATTGTCAGATATTGTCCAGAATTAACCTTCAGGGTGGATAGAGCTCACTAGCCATCTTGCACCAGAACACTTTGATGTCATCATTGGCACGCTTTGTAGCATTAAAATGTGGCCATCCAATAGACAATATATTTTTTTCAAATGTATAAATACTAAGCCTACAGTATTTTACAGTCTTTGTTTTATAGTTGAAGAAAATGCTTATCAAGTAACGACTGATGTCAGGGTTCCATTTTTTTTATTTAGCTCATGGCCGTGGAGAAAATCTGATGTATGCTCGGGCAGAAAATTTTAGTATTTGTGATCTTATAAAGTGTGCAAATCTAGATGTGTGCTTATTCTAATCTAAATGTCTCTTGTAGTTACTTGTATTTTATGATTAATCTTAATATAATGCAAAGATAAATTGCATACCATGAGTTAAGACTATCTGCACCACAGTTCCTTACATAGTTGGACCAATGGTCGAAATATAGTGTTTCTCCATAAGACAGGAGATTACAACCTAGTAGTCTGAACCACTGCTGGTGGACCAAAACACAATGCTTGGTGAGTCAATTTTGGCTCGCGGGCCCCACTTTGGGCAGCTCTGGTCTAGACTATAGATTTGAAAAATTCTGTATAATGTGTAAAAACCACTGAACACTCCTGCTTCTAACCTTTAGAATCTCATTGAAGCCTTGAGAAGGTAATCCTTCTTAATCTACATTTAATCTCGTTATATCCACTCATTTTCAGCGGGTTTTATTAGAACGGCTCAAAACCGAGAGGAATCTCTTGCTTTTTGCTGCATGATACCAGAACAGGAATAAATGATGTGGAACAATATGTTCAACTTTTTCTTCAGACCAGCTTCTTTTTTAGCCAATATAAAACTGATAAAAACTTCTTACACCGTAGACTCTTTAAAGTCAAATGTGGATGTACATAAAGTGCATGGAATAATCTTTTTTCACCACTGTTAACTTTTGCCCTTTACATTTCTTTATTCTCACTGTCTCATAGATGACAGATAAAAAACAGAAGAATATTGTAATATGTGCTCAATCCTAACTTTAAAAAAGGCACAGAGAAGAGAAAACTGGGTGTAATGACCTGAGAAGGTTTAAAAATAAAAAAAGAGGAATGCACACTGACACTGGAAGTCTTACCGGTGTTGAGCGTGCCTGTGATGAGTCTGAACAGGTACTGTGTGAATCTGAAGATCTCACGCTTGCACCTTTTCCTGCAGCTCATCTTCGCTCCTCGGGGAGAGGGATTCCTGAAAGGCGTCAGTGCTCAAAGCAAGACCTCAAAGTTTTAAAAATGAAAAATCCGGGGAGGGGGGCAGGGGGGGTGGGAGACTTAGTTTGATGGAGCGCCACAGAAAGGGGCAGGTGTTGTCTAGTCTCCTCCACACCTCTGGCTGTGTCAGCGTGGCCCTCGTGGACAGATGCTCATCAGTGAGTGGACGGCCTCTCGTGCTCCATGGGGGACGTCGCGCGGGCTTTTGTCAGGTCATTAATCTCGGTTTCCCGGCTATTTCCAATAAACCGACTTTCCTTTGATTATTTTTCCATCTGCACTCGCACCTCCTCGTCACTTTTTTTCCTGCAACTCCTCAGAGCAAACACTTTTTTTCTTCTTCTGAGCTACCAGAAACTACCCTGTTGGATCTCTCCCTGTCCTGTCTCTCGCAAACAAACACTCCCACACTGGATCTTGTAGTGCGCCTGCTGCTCACTCTACTCCACACCATCTGTGGATGTTTTACCCTCGCTGACGGTTGCCATGGAGGCGGGGCCTGATTGGCCCGAGCAGAAAAGGGAGGAGGAGGAGAGGAGAGACAGAACAAGCCGGAGAAGGGGGATAACGGAGAATTAAGGGGAAGGTGTCCACCTCTGTGAGAGAGCAGTGACAAGATATCATGACCCTATAGTTTCATTTGTGGCCGAGCGTTTTCTCAATGACTGAGAGTGTGTCATGTACACTGTGTGCATTAAAGTCCAGAGAAATGTGAGATTTCCTGCCTTAAAATATAACGGTGGATATTAATAATGATGGACAGGCGACGCCTTGTCTGTAAAGACTTTAGGACCAGCAGAGTGCATCATCATCGCCACTAATTAGCCTGCGCTGTAGCTCAATTGCTCTCATCTATCAATGCCAGGCGCTCCCATCGGAAAGAGTTACCATTAAGTCGAGATCTTAACAGTTTCTGCAGCAGCTTCGCTCGAGAACAACAATGATTGTCAGATTATCTTATTATCCTGCGTCCGTCAGGCTAACAGGCTCAGGTGAGAAATGCTTTGAGCCTAAATGTGCTCTGAAACCAGGCTAAAGCTCAACAGGTTATCAGTTGTTCTAGTTCAGTGCTCGGAGATGCTGCAGACTGTGACCTTGGAGTTTCTGTAGGTGTGTTCAAGCTGCACGAGAAAACCAACAGTGAGTAGTTGCTCCAACAGGCAAGAAAAGAAGAAAAAAAAAAGTGTTCTTGAAGAAAAATAAAAAAAAAATTCAAGGAGTTTAAATAATGTGTGAAACTTCTTAGTGGGTCACATTGAGGTAGTAGAATATCCCAAGTGGGTGAATAATTTACTAAGGTACCTGTGGGGAGAAACACAGCCTGCTTTCACAGACAACAGACGAAATTTAAAGCAAAACTTAGCTTTTTTTTAAATGAATCACCAGTTTCAATGTCAGAAATGGGCCTTATCTGCCGTAAACCACCCTCCACCTATATAGCTGAGAGCGATGCCAGTGGGTTCTACTTTTATACAATAAGCAAGGAGTAAAGTAAGGAAACAACTAAGCTTTTTTTATACATACTGAGCTGAAATTTAGTGTGGTGGAAGTGTTGCTTTTTATTAATTCAGTGGTTTAGAAAAGTTTTCTTCATACACAGATAGGTTTCCTCTACACCAGATAATACAACTGCTTGACAGATATTTACTGTTTTTGCTGTAACTGACCATCTTTTATAGCCACATGCGATCCCCAGCCCACTTGTCATATATTTGGGGGTGGCATGCAACACCCCAATCACCCCTTTAGCTTTGCCCCTGCTCAACAACGCAAAAAACAGTGACAGATTGCAATGACATCATCACTAACTTTTGCAGTGGCATTGAAAAAGATCTTTTTCTTCTTCTGCTACCTTTCATTTAATTTATGATTTTTTCTTTTACTTTTTTTTTGCTGTATATTGAATGTATGTTGTTGTGTTTTAAATTAATAAAAAAATTGAATTGAAAAAAAAGTAGTCTCATTGAAACAAAAGCTGCAGCATAAAGTGGGTATTATACGTTTTTTTAATGTCACGGTTTATTTTTTCAATGACAATGTTTCATTTTTCAATGCAAAATCTCTTTTTCAGTGCCATTTTTTTATAGCCAGACACTATTGTTAGAAAAAGTTCAGTCTAGAGGCTGTATACAAATAAAAATGCTTAGGGGTTTTAAACTTAAAAACAGCATATTGTATTTGTGAAGCAATGCTACTTTAAGTTGTCCACTGTGGGTTTTAAACAAAATACTAAAATTACAACTATAAATAAAGATATGTTTTTAATCCATTTTTTACACTTTTGCATGTTAAGATGGTTTCAAGATGGTTTTAAAAGTGGAGTGCCTTCTTTTAAATTTAATCTCACCTGTGTTTGATATTTTGCAGATCTAAGCCACATCTTAGCCTCGGGTAGAAAACTTAATTTTCAGCATTTGTCATCAACTGTCACACGGTCCCTGGTCTCCATTTCTATCCGTGTTTCCGGTAAACAAACATGCCCCCAGAAGTCTCAGTAATTTCCATGGGGACGCGCTGGTGCAGGGTTTTCAGGTCACAATGAAAACACACAAAATGCGTGCATGACAAAATGAGTTCATTGAGTTTTTTTTTTTTTCACCATTTTCAAGCTGAACAGATGGCCAGTGGCAAACATCTACTGACCAAAACACACCATTCAGGTACACTGTGTCTCTGGCAAACACGGTACTTAAACTATAAATATGTTGGTTACTTTTCCAAGCCTAGAACTAACTCATAAATCATTCTCAAGCCTTTTCCATGCCCCCCTTTGAGTGTAAAGTGTGGAACAAATCACATCATTCCAAGTCCATATTAGGTCAGGGAAAACCTCACATGAATCTTCTTGGTCTTAATGAGCAGGGTCAACTTAGAAAGTGATATGGAAGCTGTAAAACATGACACAAATGAAACAGGATATTTAAAAAGATTTTAAATACATCTGCAATACAAATAACAGTAAAATTTTAAAAGTTTGCTTAAAAAAGGCTGTAAATCAACAAAAATGTGTTGAATTTTGATGTTTCCCACTGATTAAAAGTCAGTGTTATCTTTTTCCATTTCTGGTTGGCTAAACTCTAATAAAGACTGAAAAAAACTGGCTGACACTTCATTTACACTGTACCATATATGCAGCCTTTGGGCTTTTTCCTCAAATATCTAATCATTTTCAGTTTAAGATAATCACATTCATTCCAGTATGGCTACTGAGCTATATCTGACTTGCTGAAGTAATAGTAACATGAACTCAGAAACATACTGAACAGCCTCTACAAAGAACTGTACTCCTTTTTCTGCAAAAAAAAATCTTAAATCAATAATGAACGGTATATTTTTGCAGGCTCCTTGTAGCTCAGTAGTTTCTTACTAAGCAGGTTAAATCAATTTTTAACATATTAATTTAGTTTAAACACAAAATGTAAAAAACATTTTAATTTTTCCCCAGAAAATATATGTTTAGACTATTATCCGTCTTTGAGAGTTTCTTTTCCAGTCGCTCTCCTTTTGATCAAGACTTTGATGAAACCCGAAGTTGTTTGTGTTTTCCTCTCAATGACTGGACCAACATGAAATGGGCTCCACTCAGAGAGAAGTTGACACATTTATTGATCCAGTGTGAAAACACTGACTGGAGGAGCCTGCTGGTGAGAGCCGTCATTACCACAAGAGTTTGGTTTTCCACTACTTCCACTGTGTGACAGCAGCTGGCTTCCCTGAAAACACTGCAGAGAGCTGATTCTAACAGAACATGTTAAGTCATCCTAAAAGGGATAGTTCAGATCTTTAGTAGTGTGATTCTGTGGAAAGGTTATGAACACTTAATATCTTAATATCTATATCTGAGAGTCTGTGTTTATGTCGTACCAGAAAAAGACGTTCTTAAAACTAATTTTGACACATCGACTACAGGAAATACAGAAAAGTTCAGTTGATGTTTAAAATTTATGTAAGTAGTAATAGTCTCATTTACGGGCTGGAAATCTTTTACTATTTCACAATTTGATTCTGATTTTTGGGGCCACGATTTGACTCAAATTTTATTTTTTAAATCAAAATTGCTCATGTGAGCCCCTGTGTTGTGTTGATCTTTATTTTGAAAACCTTGCACACAGTGAAGCTCATGTCAAACTAATTGAGCCCAAATCTATGGGGCTGGATGAACCCCTTTCCTTCATTTTTTTTTTGGTAGTTTCCTTTCTGCGCATGCATACGTTTCATAACTGGCTGCGTCAGAATGTCACATAGTTAGACAGCTATTGAGTTTGATTTTTTTTTTTTTTATTTTACCAATTTTAGAGCATTTTAAATCAATTCTGAATTGATGTAAATGAGAATCAGAATTCTCATGTAAATCAATATTTTAGTGCATCTCTATTACCGAATGTGTGACTGACTGCAGTAGAACGCTGTTTGAGGCTAGCACGGATGCTACGAAAGTAAAGCTACAGGCAGGCTACAGTAAAAACATTATAAAAAGGTGTTCTGTACCTGAACAGAAAGACAGAAAGACCGAAAGTGCAGTGATAAGGTCCGGGTGATCCTGTGTTGGACTTTTCCCTACAATAAAACTTCTGGATCAGACGTCCATGGCTGCACTTTTTCCAAGCAAACTCGGCCTGCCCTATCACTTTAATCCAGCTGTTAGCTAGCATCTTAGCTTGGGAAAAGTGACAAAAAAATACTTCTTTCCTGTGAAGACAATGGCCGTATTCGAAGTCATTGTTACAAATACCATAGCACAATGTTCTCTGGTCCTTCCGGGGAATATTGATGCCTTTTTACTAAATTTCTTTAAGTTTAAACATAGCTAAACCGTGAGCCACTACCAGAGTTTGTATGCACACAGGTGTTGCACAGATTTAAAGTGCAGTTTTAAACATTGCCTGAGTGTACATCACCATTGGAATTAAACCACTCAATGTTTTTTTTTTGTAGAGTTCAGTGGTTCAGCAGTTATTTGCAGACACACATGCACATACACACAGCACTGGCAAAAGCATGATTAATTGCCTTTCACCTTTCAGCTGCAGGTGATAACGTCCTTTCAGTTCCACCACAGAGGTAACCCGTGTAAAAATAAAATGTAAAAAGATGATTAAACTTTTGCTCTTAGTACACAACAACCAGCAACACTCAGACAAAGAAAAAGCTAAATAAAAAGCTGCTTGTCAAACTCTGCAGTAACAGTAAGTGCAGGCTGTCACTGGCGAGCCGTCAAGTTCAACGTCTTCCAGCACCTTAAGCTATCGCACAACCCCAGCTTGCAGCGCGAAGAGAAACACACACACATCGTTCAGAGCTGCTGCTCAGAACAGCCGAGTCATGGTAAACAAGACAAACACCAACATGCCATCAGCACAAAAGGGAAAATCAGTGAAGAGACCAGAAGTTAAAGTCAACTAAAAGGATGCATAAATACACAGATTTACCAACCACATTGACTCTTTCTCCAAATGTTTACCCATGGCCAAATGTTGAACCAGAATCAAAAGAAAATCTAACAAATTCGTACAGGGGAAAACATTATTTCTCATTTGATTTTCTTGAAGAATATGAAATAAGTGTGAGCTCGTAAACTTGAACTCTGCAGACACTTAGCATTCTGCTGAGTCCACAGAGAGCTGAAAGTACACTTTATCTGCAGTAGCATTCTTTTTTTCTTTCACGGTTTTATACTGAAATAAATCACAATACTGCCTGTCCAAACACTTCTGCTGCAGTCATTTTCAATACTGAGGGGGAAAATATAACCAGAAAAAAAATAAACGTATTGTAGACTCCAGGCGATCCATTCAATTCATAACACAACAGTTAAGTCTGGGCTTTCTGCCCAGATGTGCTAATAGAATACACACGAGTCTCAAAAATAAGGTGGTAATTTGATCCAACACTGACAGAGGCACATAACGTCTCAACAGCTCAACACACAAACAAGAAAAAAGAAAAAAAATAAGCATGTGAACCCATATCTACTACAACAGGCAGTGAAACATGCAAAATGAAAAAAGTTCAAGCACATTTCTTTGCATAAAAATGCAAAAAAAAAATGTTTTTTTACTCATAATAAAATATTTTAGAGTTTCTTACTTCAATCCAGCACATAATTCGCCAGAACTATTTTTTTTTTCACTCAGTTTTTTCAATAGGTCAAGTTGTTAGAAATCTTTTAAAAGCAGAACAAAAATAAGTACTAAGTTAGACTTAATGCATGCACCTTCTGTAACACTCGTCAAACTTAAGGCCTGTGGGTCAAATATGGCCTGCAGGTGTCTTCCGTCCGGCCCGCCGATGATGGCTCACCTAATTTAACATAAAAATAGATTTTAATTAAACTGTAAAGTTTAAATGTATAATTAAATGTAGCAAAATAAAGACATTTAAAAAGGTGAAAGACAATATTTGTCCGGGCCCCTAAGCCGTTGAGTCACTGTGGCCCTGTGGGGACAGTATTGGAAAGTAGCTGACAGCCAGCGAAATTTGCTGCATTTTCACTGGCTGCTTTTGCTACAGCCCAGCTGTACTGGATGACAGTGGGAATTTCCCACTTACAAGTCGGAAATTTAAACTGGAACACCTCTCCAGTGAGAATTCGCTGTCAGAAAGTTCAGAGTTCAGAATTTCAGACGGCAGCTGCTCACAACTCCGTAAAACTCTTACTTTTACTTATATTTCTGTAGTTTTAGTTTCACATTTACTCCGTTGCAAATGCAGAACTTTTTAGTGTTCTGGTCCTTCGAGGGCCACCATAATTGCTCATGTGGCCCTGTCCTACAACATAATTTAACAACCTGTGTACATTCTGCTTTGTTCATTTATAAATCAAAGTTTTAAATGGTGCTTTACCAGCATGATCCATCTTCATTAGCATTCATTACCATTCTTTAGACTTTATTTCATTTTAAAAAGGTCATTATGGAAAACTAATTCGGTCTCCTTCATTATGAAATCTGCTGATGGGATACTTAGAACGGCACCTGAAACCTGAAATGCTATCTGCCTTTGGTTCCAGAGAGAACGCCGCTCTATTTCTCCGTGTCATTATTCCCTGGCCTCCGAGCCAACGTTTTTATCTACACTTGGGTATCTTTCCGGGCTATTTGGGGAGATGGAGGCGCTTCAACGGGACGCTGATAACAGCGACTTGCTTTGTCCTCGCGCGTACAGTTGAAAAAGAAAAAATTTGAGCCCAAATCCAGAAGAGATTCATGTTCGAAGATAAATGTTTTATTTCCCTCTTGCTAACATTTTGATTAAGTTTTGAAATGGTGAAGCCTTAGGGGGCATTAGGTTCTTTATTGAATGCTTGCTGACAAAAGCTACTTTAAAACTGCAGGACTTAATACTCAATTTCCATTCACTGTCGATGTCACGAGTTTTATTATTACAAATAATATGAACTCGGTGTCAAATACAAATCTGAAAGGTTTAGATGCACAAAACAAAAATTTATTTTGTTGAATTTCTGAACGTTTGAACAGATCCGTAAGGCTCTTAAGTTAGTTGTATTATTGGAACCATATTCACCTTTGATCCTGTTCAGTCATTTCTTTAGAAACGTTTCAAAACACAGGGTGGTTAGATTATTACCTGCTTTGAATTCAGCTTGAAGCGTTTCTTTAAATCCTTTTTTCAGGTTCAACACCTTATTTTTCTTCCACTGGAAGTCCTTCATGCTTTTCTGATTTCCCTGCTAACAGCGTGTGTGCGCCAAGCAGCACAATCAAGGACAGGGCATTACCAAAAAAAAAAAAGAAGTCCTACAGGGGGATAAAAGTTGTCCTAATTTAAATATAAACATATTTTCTAGGATTTTCAGTCTATCATATCTAGGAGAAAAAGTCAAAAATCAGGTTAATGTATCTTTTTCCTCTGTTTGTCATTCAAAATTCACAGAAATAAATCACCTTCATGTGTACTTACTGCTAAAAATAGTATAGCTTCAAAAGTGGCACTGAACCAGACCTGTTCACATCTGTTAGGAGAGCAGGTGGTCCTCTGTTAACCAGGTGACATTCAGAGCAAAGAACTGTGCAAATATGACCAATTTTCCCCCCATGTTGCAGAAACAAGAAGAGCAGCAGGGCAGAAGCTTTTCTCCAGGCATCCATCCAGGAATAAAACCTGTCGCGACAACAAAACTTTGCAGGATGCTAAATTGTCTCCGAAATTATTGTGATAAACGATAATTATGTTTGGAGACCATTTTAAACTAATACAATGATAAATCCCACCCCTGGTTACAAAGTGTAAAGAATGGAGAAAATATGACAAACTTCCAAACTAGCTTAAATAGATGAAAATATGACTCTTTTTTGAGGCCATTCCTGCTACAAATCTTTTTCAGTGAACAGATGATTTAGTAGAACTGCAGGAATTCACCTTTCTGTGATTCCCCAACAAACCACTGAAATGCTGCAGAAAGTCCAGTCTGTTATTAGAAACGACATACAGCTGTACATAAACACTTGAAAGGAACTTGACCGCAGCAGCCCAGAGATGTAATCGGATCACAGAACCATGGGCCCTTTTGTCTGTTCGACGTTACAGTGAGAAGAGAAACTTAAAGAGTAAAAAGGCCAGATGACTGGAGCTCTTACATTATTCAGAAACAAACAGCTACTGATCCAGTTAAAAAAAAAAAACAAAGCCAGCTTTTCCCGTGTTAGAGAAATGCAAGAAAACTGTAAGTGGAAAACAAAGTTGTTTATTTTAAATTGGTTTCTTTTGCAGTTAGATTATTTTTTCTTTAAAAAGAGGCAGGGCGGGAAAAAAAAAAGAGGAGGATCTCGATGTAACTGATTAATGAACACATTAAAACCGGAGACAGGAATGAACTTAATCCTTCTTCTTGCAGCCTCATGACTCAGCCTGATTCAATGAGGGGTCAGGGCTCATTTTCACACAGAGTGAAAACAATAATGATCTGGAAAGTGTCGGTCTCCCATATTTACTGTTTCTTAGATCAAAGTCTTTACATCGGTACGAGGGCGAAGACAAAATAAATATAAAAGGCCTTTCAGATGGTTATCAAATAGGGCAGTGAACGCATCACCATTAAAATGTAGAGCACATTTAAAACAGGAGATATTTACTCCAAAGTCTTCTGTTTAAAATGAAGTCTTGAATATGGTTTGGTCTATAGCGATAATATAATCAGCTGTAAAACATGAGGACATAGCTTAGGTTTAGTGCTTTTATTTACAGCCCAGAAGTGATTGGAATGTTGCGCGTGGTGTTAGATGCAAAGCTGATTAAATATTTGACTTAAGCGGGGAGTATATATTTTCCAGGCTCATAGCTTTATTCTATTTCTTTACCAAGTAACTGTTACCTTCAGTTGTTATAAAAATACGGTATAGATCAAAAAATAAATTGCAAAACCTGATTATCGCCTTGAAATTGGCCTCTGTCTCTTTAAGAACCTCCTAACATTTTATAAAAAAAGATGCAATTCTAGCTATTAATGAGACATTTCTAGTTAAAATCCACCTGCTTTTGGTTCAAAGTCTCCAGAGCTTTGAGTATGACGCAAAGGGACAGTAGCGCATGATATTTTATTTTATAAAGTATGCTATGTTGATAGAGCCAGAATAAAAGACCACAGCATTTCTGCAAAATCTAATACGACCTGTACATTCTGTGAAATGCACTCTTGTCCTTGCTGAAAATAAACTAAAACAACATGTCTTTGGTGTTTGTCAGCAAGGTAATAGAAGCTACAGCGTCAAACCATATTTTACAGTTTGGTGGAAATGTGAAGCCTAAGGACAGAAAGATTCAGATCACATTCCCTAAAATTGCAAGACAAGTCACTGGCCTTGGTGAAGGGCCGCGTTGTTCTCGCTGTTATTTTTAATATTGACATTTTCTCCTTGTAATGCCTTTAAAAAAAACGATTTCTTCAACCCACAGTGCTACAATAATTGACAATATTTTTACAAATATAACACATGGAGAAGTAATGGGTGGTATTCTGATGAGTGATGTAAGCGATCATTTGCCAGTTT
>JAUBOC010000170.1:5892125-5903267 GCA_032275365.1 Anablepsoides cearensis | reverse complement strand
ATACGAATACAGATAATTTAGATGGTTGAACAGATACAGATACAGATACAGATAGTGGTGTACTCGCTCATCCCTAGTCCTGAGGTGTCGCCAGCTGCAAAAAAAGCGTCGGAAAATCGAAGCTGTAGCTAAATGCCTGTTTGCAGGGCTTTCATGCTACAGAGGTTAGAGACCATGCACCTGGTAAATACCCGAAACAAGAGTTTACTCCTTCCTACACTAAGGAGTAGAAAAGAAGCAGACACGAAGAAAACAAACAAGCAGGCAAAGGAAAGTCTTTAATTTCTCATGTGAATAATTATGCGTCACATTATTTTTAAGGTTTGACTAAAAAGGCTACCGTCCAGTAGGCGGTGGGTGATATGCATTTCTTCAAGAAACAGTAGACCATTAAATATTCTCCCATATCTTGTAGAAGCGCTACAATTAAATTATTGCTTCTAGACGATGAGATGCGAGGCCTTTTTGTATTGGAGCTCCGATCCAATTTTTTCTTTCTTTGTTTTGGATTCTCCGTCAGCTGGAGAGGGACCTGCGAGAACTCCCACACCGCCCCTTCTCAGCCCACGTCCTTGTGCCTTCTTTTCTTCCTCTTCCTCCTTGTCGTCGTCGTCGTCGTCTTCTCTTTGCCGTTTTTCCCCTCTCACTCTCCAGCTCATCATCTTCCCCTCTTCTAATCGCATTGCTCATTTTCCATTGACAAGAGAGAATGAGAGGAGAGAGCGGGAAAGAGGAAGAAGAAGAAGAAAAAAGGAGCACAAACTTTTTAAATCCCATTGACCTACTTTGCCAGACATTTCAGTGGGAATTCACATTAGCGCAAAAAAAAAGAGTGAAGAAGAAATGTTTTCTCATTTTTCCCTCTCTCCCTCTTCTTTCGCCTTCCTCAAAACTCTCCCTTTCAGCTGGAGGCCATTTTCCTTGCATTTGATCCAGCATAAGCACTAACAGAACATTATACAAGTGAATAAACGCCTTACAGGGGCAAAAAACTGATGTTTGGGAGCACTGTCACCACTTTTGACAGTGCCATAAGAAGCGTGACATCGGAGTTATTAAAAAGGGTTTTCTGGACGCCTCGTTTGCAGCTGATGAATTCGAACGAAGCAACAAGATTGAGGCGAGATCGCCCGGGCCTCGCACACAGGAAGTGGAATTGTGACAGAACCAAACAAAAGAGGAGTTGAAGAGAAACTAAAAAAGAGAGATAGAGAAAGAGAGAAAGACACTTAGAGTCTTTTTGTTTTAAGTCTCTCCCCGAGGGGCTGTAGATGACCCCCTGCTAATGACTGTCAAAACTCCCAACTCCCTTGAGTGTGATGGTGCCGGGAAGAGGAGGTTCAAAGATCTGCCTGAAAAATTGAAAGCTCCTGGAATATTTAGCCATCCTTGGGTGCTCTACTGGGGGCGGTAATAAGTGGTACAAATGCAGATATTCTGTCTGGGTGTGAATATAAGACCAGCAGTGGGGGGGTGGGGGTAGAGAACCCCACCACCCTCTCAGAGTGTGTGCGGTGGCCAATGAGCCGCGTGCTGTGTTTCACAGGGACAGTGTTTTGGGGGCCACGAATGAGCAAAAGTGCGAAACAAAACGAGACGATTCGTGGAACCTTAAGACGGTCGGGTGGGTTTCAGGCCTGGATCCAAGCAGAGAGACTAATGATGTGGATATAACCTCGTGCTCCCAATATGCAAAAACAAATAGCATCAGGAAAGATGAAGACATGTGTAAGCATAGCACAAAAAGTAAGGACGATTTGTGTTATTTCTTTCTTGTAATAATGCTTCTTGGGAAGAAATTGCATGTCTTTGTAAAGCCTGTTTTTATCCCCTTGAATGGTGCCATAATTGAATGATGGTTGCGCCCTATTGACTATAATTTTGAGCTTTTGGCAGGGGCGATTCTAGGGTCTGACCTTTGTGGGGGCTCGGTTATAGCCACACTTTTTGTGTCGCGCAGGGCTCCACAGTGCCATGTTCAATGCGACGACTATAAATCTAGCTTTTAGCCCCCAGCAGATTTTTTTGAGTCTTATTGCCAATTTACATACAGTCACATATGAAGTTAAATTATTTTGTCCAATTAAAACAGAACTATCAAATTTGTAAGAATCTCAGAAGTTGACATCATATCTGTCAACATCTGCCAATATCAATAAAAGACATATGTTAACAAGCAGCTGTGGAGTGAAGCAGTCCTAGGGGGGTCCACAGGCATGCTCCCCTAGAAATTATTATTATTATTTAAATCCACTCAAAAATATGCAGTTAATTTTTTTTCAAGTTTCTTTATAACTTTTCTTATCCAGTGTAGATCATCAAAGAGGCATCCCTAGAGAAGGCGGGACTTGGCCAACTTGGCTAATGGGAGCCTCTTATGATTTGTTTTGGCTAATTACACGTCCGCTCAAGTATGGCTGACACAAAAAAAAGGATCAATGGTAATTAAAGGGGTCCCAAAACCTATTGGGTTACATTTAGTTACAAAATCTGCTTTCTACCTTAAAGTAAAAAAAAAAAAATTGACAAATTTATGATCAAATTTGAGTTAATAATGACAGTTTATATGATTATTTATTAAAACTTGTCATCTGTTCGTATTATATTGAAATTGTTAGCACCTTTTTTTGTAAAAGAGAAAAAAATAAAAAATAAAAACACCAAATTATTTAAGGGTGCTAGAGAGTATTTTTGGGGTATTCAGTCCCACTAAAATAGGCCTAGTGATGCCACTGGCTTCTGGTACCCCAGGTACTAACAATCACAGAATAGGGTTTATCAGAGTCTACCTCCAGAATTTTGGAGAGAAGACGATGGATCGGCCTGCCTGCAGTCCTGACCTCAACCCCACTGAACACCTGTGGGATCAGCTTGGGCGTGCTGTTCGTTCCAGAGCGACCAACACAACCACATTGGCTGACTTACAACAAATGCTGGTTAATAAATGGAATGCCATCCCACGCAGTGTGTGACCAAGCTGGTGAGCAGGACGAGAAGCCAGAGTCAGGTTGCTGTAACTGCACATGGTTCGTCCACATTTAATCGGTCTTATGATACTGGTACAATGTCTGATGATAACAATATTATATATGTCAAATTTATTTCTTCTTACACGTTTATAGCTCTGCTTAGGATTCCTATTCTAAGCATTTCCATTAACAAGCCTTTTTTTTAGAAGTATTTCCTCGAACAACAAGTGGTTCCTTTTTAGGTCCAGGCTATTTTGAAGAGGATGAGTAGAGCGCAGCAGCATGGCGGGGGAACAACAGTGCGTGAGGACTAATTAACTCTAAGTGTTGTAAGACATGCTCCCTTCTCACCCGTGTTGTCACTCAGGGTTTGAGTGGCACTAATGAGAGAATTATCTTGACTCGGAAACCCAGTAATGCATTCAAATGAACGCCAGCTGACCTGACCTGTAAGATTGGCTTTTTAATCTTACCACTTAATACCAATCAGGCCTGATTTCTCATGTGCCCACAACGGGAGAACCTTCTGCTCCAAACGCCACCATCCTCTTCATTTTTTTTGTGTCCCCTACTGTTGATCTAAAGCAGTGTTAATTATCTTAGTTGGCTTCAGGGCCTCTGTAGCTATTATGCAAAGAATCTCAGGTGCGCTGGATGAAACAGGTGCATAGGGCGTCTGAAGCTAGTCAACAGAACAAAAAGTATGTTGCTTGTGTGTGTCTAAGTCCCTTATCATGAGAAGCCAGTTGAGGATTAGGAAGGTTAATAAGGTCATGAGTTTATAACAAAAGTCTTTGACATACAATAGTACTTTGGAGTTGTTAAATTACCATAATCATCATCCATTAGTGTTTAAACCTGAGACTCACTCGCTGTGCTCGATACAAACACTCCGCAGGAGGCGGGTTGGAGGGAATTTGATAATTACCTGCTGGTGTTAACAATTTAGGCATTCATACTCAAGCAAATAAGCTTGTGTTTCTAATTGGATCAAGGTATTTTTAGTGTTGTCGACTCGTGAATTTAACTGCGATGGTGTGTCTCAGCCAGGCTGCGCTGCACTTGTGGGTAACATGAGCAATAAGCCCTTTCAAGTGGATAGGCTATAGCTTTTTTTTGTTGTTGTTGTTGTTTTTGTTTTTGCCAAGCGCTTGAGGTAACAAATAGCAGATCAGCAAGAGTTCAAGGCTACTTGTGAAATGGTTTGTGCGTTTCAGTGCCTTTTGGGGGAGACTTTCATTGTTATTAATCTTTTGGTGCTGTGTGTTTGAGCGACACTGTTTGTGTGCTCTAGGGGGGTCTAAATTTAAGTCTGGGTACAATGTTCATTTGAGTAAACCTGCAAATTATTGTTCTGAAATGCAAACATCCACAGGTCTTTAACCACACAGCCCCAGGGTTAAAGCAAGGTTTTTCCCGTTGCCCTCAAGTTAGTAATCTGTGTCGATACAGCATTCACATAATGAACAGTTTAAAAACGTTTAATTTGTTCATTGTCTAAAGGCTGATATAGACTCTGCGTTCCCACTTTTCACATGTTTCTGCATGTGTTTTACAATCAAACTACTTCTGCAGCCATTCATTTTTTTTTTCATTTGGCAGCACGACGGCTCAGTGGTTAGCACTGATGCCTCACAGCAAGAAGGTCCTGGGTTCGATCCCCGGTTTGGACCTGGGGTCTTTCTGTGTGGAGTTTGCATGTTCTCCTTGTGCTTGCGTGGGTTTTCTCTGGGTACTCCGGTTTCCCCCACCCCTAAAAACATGTACAATAAGTTGCCTTTAGGCCCAGGCCACCCTTGCAAATGAGATCTGAGATCTCAATGGGACTTGCCTGGTTAAATACCGGTAAATAAAAAAAAAAAAATAAATTCATACATCAAAACCATTACATTCAGGAGAGGGGAGCTATGAATTCTATTTTTTGTAACTTTTAAACTTTTCGAAATATTAAACATATTGTTTTACAAATGTTTTCCCGTAGAAATCCTTTTTTTTATTCTTTCAAAAACATTGCTCTATTTGAAATCTGTTTCAACAAATGTGCTCTGCTTTTATCCTCCTATGTTACTTTTTTAGCTACTATTATAGCTAAAACTATACTAGTTTTAGCTACTATTCTGCTATTTTTATTTACCTATGAGCTAGCTTGTAGGTAGCTTGTTGTTACATTGGCGCTAGCCTTTCATTACTTTTACCTAAACTTTTGCTACTTTTTGCTTATAGCAAACCTTTTTTTACATCTAGCTTTGAGCTACTTTTACCAAACCTTATGCAAAGTTTAGTTACCTGTTCGCTACTTTTTGTTTATACTTTTTGGCGCTAGCCTTTCGTTACTTTTATCTAAACTTTT
Organism: Anablepsoides cearensis; assembly: GCA_032275365.1. Taxonomy (NCBI): domain Eukaryota; kingdom Metazoa; phylum Chordata; class Actinopteri; order Cyprinodontiformes; family Rivulidae; genus Anablepsoides; species Anablepsoides cearensis. Next base: position 5,897,948 of record JAUBOC010000170.1, on the reverse strand, counting down.
GCTACTTTTTGCTTATGGCAAGCTTTTTGCTTATAGCAAGCCTTTTGTTACGTCTAGCTTGGAACTAGCCTTTCGTTACTTTTAGCTAAACGCTTGCTACTTTTTTGCTTATAGCTAGCCTTTTGTTACATCTAGCTTTGAGCTACTTTTACCAAACCTCTTGCAAAGTTTAGTTATCTGTTTGCTACTTTTTGCTTTTAGCGATCCTTTTGCTCCTTGAACATAGCATCAAAACTGAACATATCTTAACTAAATAGCCACAATAAAACACCAAAGAGAGATTTATACTATACCGAGACCAAAACCATGACAAAGGTTGTAATTTTTCTCCTCTAGTAACAAAATGTTTTGTAATACTGACGTACAAAAATACACAGATTTCAATTAGATGTTACAAGCCCAGTTGAATTGTTTAGCGCATCTTTACATCACTGGCTGACAGCTAATTGTACAACAGACAATAAAGACCTGCCGGTATGTCGTATCATGCATGTGTGGGGCAGAGTCACAGCTTTTGTCTCTCTATCTCAGCCCACAGGCCCATTGTCATGCAGGCGTTCAGGTAACCGGTCCAGTCGTCACTCAATCGCCTGACGGCTGCTGCTATCTGGCCTGACGGTGACTGATGATGGGAGTGTGGAATGGGGGCTGTGTATGTTAGAACCAGACAAGTGTGTTACACCAAAGGGAAGGGATTGGGGGGGGTCTATGGCAGACAGGCAGGGAAAAAGAGGCAAGAAAGATGCCACCCTGACTGAAAGCTTGGTTAGATGCCAGTGGGCAGAGCTGCGTTCACTGACCGTGCCTGTGAGTAATACTGGAGTCACTCAGCATAGCAAGGACAGCAGTCTCAGGGAGATGGATCAGTCGTTACAGGAGTGGCATGACAATGAAAAGAAAAGCAGAGAGATGGCATGAGGCTGTAGTGTTGCTATGCAGTACAGGAGGATTATTAAAAGATAGCGGAGGTTGCAAATTGAATTAAGTTTTTGTTTGAACCAAAAGCAAGCAAAGTTGTTTCGACAATATGAATTTGTTACAATTGCAAAAGCAAAAATTCGATTTGGGTCGAGGATTTTTGATCAATTAAATAAGTTAATTGAAATCAAATTAAAAAGTAAAAGTTGCACTTGTCTCTCTTGCAACAGATATTGTGTTTAAAAAAATGTGTGAATTTATTATTTTTGGTTTTAATATTGAGGAAAGGCAAAAGTGTCAGGTTAATAAAGGTAAATTAGAGTTGTGGCGTGTGACACTTATTTTAGAGTCGGTGATTTTTTTTAATTGATCCACACTGATAAAATCCTCATTATGCTATACTTTTTTCTTTTTTTGCCACTTTAGTAGAAAACAAAAACTGAATGTTAGTTTCTTATTTCTTCATCATCAGTGACTTTTTTTTAGAAGTAAATTTAAAGAATAAGAAAAAGAGGGGAAAAAATGAAAAAAGTAACAGAAAACAGAACAAAGAAATGGGAAAGATTGAGAAAGAGATTGCTACACTTTTTTCACTTTATTCACTATGCGGCATAGTGGCTTGAGCTTGCCAAATAACAAGCCTGCTTCAGTGTTTAAACAGTGTTTTATAAATTATTGTTCGTGTTTTATAAAGTGCTTACTAACTCGCAAATAACCCATTTTAAAGCAATAATAAATAATTTATAAAGAGACCATTACATTTTTTTAATTACTCCAGACAGTCAAATGTTTGTCTTATTATTGCCAAGGATTTCAATTCATCAGCAGTTTATACTGCATATGCACGTCCATGCAGAAGTGCAATAAGCGAGGATATATTATGGTTTTCATGTGTCTGGTGTCCGGGAAAATCAATGCATTCCCATTGACGTTGTCTTGCCCTCCACACGTGAAGTGAATGGAAGGGGAGGAGGAGGAGAATGGGACGAGTGGCGTGTACGAAATGGATGCGATGCAAATGGCACCAGAGGACATAAGAATCAATTTAGCTTATTGAAACAAATGAGAACAGCTCAGCCCTGCAATGACGGGAGTTCGGTTTTTTTTCTCCCTCCCCTTCTTTCTCTCTTGGTCGCCCCCATTGTTATTCTAATTAACCCACCCACCCCAAATCCCTGGCCCTCCCTCTCACAAACACAGCTCACCCATCCTTCTACAGCCACGTTTTGTGACTACCTGAACTCCCTTTTACCATAATGAAAAAGCCCCAGAGGTCCTCAGGTAAAAATGTAGGCGCTGTAATGGTGATTCATGGCCCTGGGTGACATGCTAAAAGGCATGTGAGATCTGCCTAGGATACATTTAGGGAAGGGTATTCCATGAATGAGTGCCTGCACACAGAGTCTGTAATGACTTACGATCATTTCATGCTCCCAGTGCGCGCTCGTGTTTATAAAGTCCTCTCTCCCCTCATTCACGGAAATCCCAATAACCAAAATGGACTTTGGTTGGAATGACCTCAGGGATAAGTGGCTATTGGAGTGCCTATTTCATATAGTGATGGGAGACATCCTATCGAAAATTTGTCACTCTTTTGTTTAAGTGAAGGGGCCATGCTGATGTCTGAGCTTTTATTCCCCCGTGTGGGTATTGTGCAAGACTCTTGGGGGGGGGATGGATCAATAGTTAGAGAGAACAACAGGGTCACGGTGGAATCAATGTGCTGGACAAATGACCTCCAGCTGCCGCCTGCACCTTCCAAGCCGTTTGACACCTGAGGTGATCTTTACTGAAATGTCCTTTGCCGAAATGCCACAGGGCCACGGGCTGCTGAGCAGTCACTCATGCAGAGCTCCTGAATCAAGCGGTGTATGCAAACCGGGTCTCCTTGTCATCAACGGCAAAAAGGCCCTGGCTCGATGTTGCTACATAAACAGAACTCATGCACCCTAGAATGTCAATTACTTGCCTCTTGCACCTTTTGGATGGCCCTTTGGTTGATGCCCAAATTGGGATTAATTTAGGGGAGGTGGGGGCCCGTGTAGAGGTGACACTGTGTCATTATCCCTCAGAGAGAAAGAGGTAGATGTCCCATAGAGAGCAAACACCGGGCCGACTTGATTGTTCCCCTATTGCCCAGAATGCCACTTTGCATAAAAGGCAAAAAGGTGCTGATGAAAACAAGTGGCGGTTTTGGGTCGGGAGCAGACACCCAGAAAATGAGCCATCCCTCCCCTGGCCTTCCTCTCACTTTTTTTTTCTCTTACCCTTCCACTAGGCCGCATAATTCAAAAGAGCTATCTTGTGGAAATGTCATCGTGCGGTGGTGATGGAGCAGGGAGTGTGACAGAATGCCGTAACGCCTCCCGGAATGGGACCCTCGCCACGCTTGGTATGCCCCAAGTCGACCTGACCTTGCAGGTGCTGATATATGCAGCCACACCGGCTTCAACAAATGGACAACGGGAGTGCCGTCTTTCCACGAAGGTTTTTAGCTACCGTTGGTGCAAATTTTCCTTGCGTTTTGGGTTCACAGAGAGGTGGTGCATATTTCAAAGAGAGGCATGTATATGTTTATTTGAGGATATAGATTTTATGCCTTTTTTTTCCCCCCATCCCTGTCTTTTTTTTAATAGAGGTCAATTCCCCACTGTGCGTTCCCTTTTATGCATCCCAGTCCTTATTCTTCATTCATCTTACCTGCTGACACATCTGACAACACGCTGCTGTATTATCATCTACCAACCCCCAGCTCTAAACCTTTCCACAACAACACAGGGGCCAGCTTGACTCCTCCGCCCCTTCTCGTTCTCCTTTAGAAAACTGATTATAAATGGTCAATTTGAAAATAGACCGGAGAGTCCCCAAGGCTGCTTGCCTTGTCAAATTGAAAAGGGACAAGGACAAGTCAGTCGACTTTCTCCCTGTCCGCTTTTGTGATGTTTCCGAGGCACTCGGACGAGAGTGGGGTTGGGGTGGGGTGGGGTGGGGGTGGGACATAACAAATTCCCCCTCACGCAGCGAGCAAGGCGATGGCGAAGGATGACGAGGGAGGGCGGGGGATGCGGCGAGCTGAGGATCTTTAACATCTAGCCCTCAGCATTTATATCACAAGTCTCCACAAAGAGTCCATGGATCACTCCGGTGGGCTGGCGTTGGCAGTATCAGGAAAAGCCATAGGCTGTCAGGGAGTATGTGCTTTTCATATTTCACCGCAGACAGCTTTCCCTTCTGCCGGCCTCACTCACAGCAGCCTTTGAGGATAATATCTTCAAATCTCTCCTCGCCACGCTGAGAGGCTATTTTTAAATAGATATTTATTTCATTCTCTCAATTTGTCTTCCTCCCCCCCGCTCCTCTGCTCCTCCCTGTCCTACAGGTACATCTTTACCATTTGTGACCAGTTGGAAGATAGAAACAAAGCAGAGAAAAGCATGGCCTGGAAAGTATTTCTCTCAACACCCATTTATAACTCTTTCCTCACTTTCCCATTTAAGGAACTTGTTTTTATCCACCTATCCGAGTTTAAACCTTACAGTTTCGTTTTACTTGGGGGGGAAAAAAAAGTTTAAAACTGAGAATGAGCTGTGTAATAATTGGCTTTGGGACATTGTTCCATTATGCTGTGATCTCATTTCATCAACAGAGTGAATAAATACCCAATTTTACGAGTCTTCCGGTGATCCACAGTGACTTTTTATGTTAACAATAAAGCCCCTCTCTGATTAATCACACTTGTGAGATGGAAAGCACCCTTTGATACGGCCGGGATGTCCATATAGCCGTGCGATTCATCAGCCGAGACCTTGCAATCAGATGAGACGTGGCGCCTTTTCTCTCTCCCCCCCCTCAACATGTATCCCCCGCCATTCTCTGCTCAGAATACATTATAGGAGTGTTGAGCGACGGAATCATCAGATAGCACGAGGTGAATTGAAGTGGTCATGAACCTAATGTCAAACTCAAATAGCTGAATGTCAATAGATAAAACAAACAAGGAACGTGAACCGCTTGCAGAAGGGGAAGCGGGGAGGGGGGCGTGCTGGAGAGAACTTTTCAAAGATAAGGCCATCTTTAACCCCACATCGCAATCGGGCTATTACGGAACGTGACCCGTGCAGGAATTGTAACATTTGACCCGAAATCTATTTATTGCATGAACCTTCACAGCAAGGAGCCTGACATGAGTTGTGTTTCATGACCAGTTATGATCTAATCGGTTTTCCTCAGGTAGCACAGCCCTTCTGACCAACAGTGCAAATAAATAAATACATAAAAAGCGGATGGAAATTCATGTGGTGTTACTTTCCTATTAGTAATATGACCATGTTTCTGCTTTAAACCTGCAGAGACAGAAGACAATGCTGATGGAATACACAATCGCCCTCTCCCTTGAAAGATCCTTATACCTCATTTCTTTTACATTCTTCAAGGTGGGTCCTACAAATCAACAGCTGTGGCAATATTGCCTCCATGTTTACTGCCGCAGACAAGCGAGTTCGATAAAAACAGCTAATACTTTAATATACCCTTTTCACATTTTCCCCGGCGATTGTCTCCTGCACGGTAAGCACATTTGAAGTTGTTTTCCGTTATTCTTTATCTTATTTTGTCCTTCTAACCATGGCTAATAGCAGGTTTTCCTATCTTCTTCTATTTCAGGGCTAAGCCGGGTCTTAGAGCTGGCCCTCCGTTTTACAGAGAGATAGAAAGTGCTTGAGTAAGCAGAGGAAGGATTCCTCGGTTGCTACTTCAGGTAGTCCCCCTCCCTCGCTTTAGCTGAGATATCTATCCCAGGCCCTTATTATCACCAAACAAGCACTTTTTGATGATGATAAGTAATAGCTGCATCCCGATGTGCAGGACTGACTTCTCTGGGGAATAGGGAGAGAGCGCCGGTCATTT
>JAUBOC010000170.1:5868627-5880069 GCA_032275365.1 Anablepsoides cearensis | reverse complement strand
GTTGATGCCTCGCGTCGAGAGTCAAAAGTTCGGATTTTTCAACTTCAGCGTCGGCAGCTTTGGACCTGCTGCACACGAGGAAAACGCTCCTACCGCGCGTACCGCCTCGTACCGCGCCGCTCAAAACGCGCCAGACGCACCGCTCGGCTGGTAGACGGCCCTAGACGCGTGTCCACCATTGACTTTGCATGTAAACCAGACGCTCCTGATGCACAAAACGCGTTTGGTCTGAATGTAGCATTAGGTGGGTAACTAGTTCCATTTACTAAGTAACTTTTAGAAAAAAATGTTTTAGGGGTAATTTTACATGGTACTCCAAGAGTATCTCTTGAGTAATTTCTTGGATGACTACTTTTACTAGAGTAAAAATACTTTGAATTAGTGCTACTCTTGAGTACAACTTTACGGTACTCTACCCACCTCTGTCTGTATGTGTGTTTTTGTCTGCACAGTTAGCAAAATATCACATGAAACGCTGCACAAATTTGAATGAAACTTTAAGGAAGTATATGAAATATATGTCTACAAAACTGTTGGAGCCAACCCATTTCAAGATGGCCACCAAAGATAATCCAGGCAGTGGGGGTTATGCATTCCTTCTAAGGATTTTAGGCCTTTGATTACCAAAGTTTTCTTCACGTCTTTAACTCTTTAACACCAGAGGCCTCACAGATGGACCCAAGCAGCGGTTTAAGACAAAGACTGAGATGAGTTTTGGAGAAATGGGGGGTCTCCAGCCCTGTCTGAAAGCAGGAATATCCGTCACCGTCAGAGTGACCACAAGCAGAGCTTAGTGTAGCATACTGTGGTGGTGGTGGTGGTTTGTGGCCGTATGAGTTGGGGAGGGGGAGCACAAAGGAAAGATAAAGACTGATGGGTAAAGGCCTCTTGCTCCTCCATCATCATTTCACAGCTCTGGGACTGCGAGACAGCAGCCGGTCACACGGGGAACCGCTGCGGGTGTCAGGATGGATGGGAGATATGGGGCAATGAAGAAAAGTTGGAGGCTACAGGAAAGTGGTAAGTAATCAGTTTGAACTATTGTTGGGAATGGTATCTCTAAAACTGACCAAGTTATAGCCCCTTTTGTGTTTCGTAATGTTAGCTGGCTGTGGCAGCCATCTTGAATTTTGGTTGGTTATAGAAGCCACTCTGTAGCCATGTTTCCATCTAGATGTAAAGCAAATTTTAAGCAAACTTTTAAAATGTTGCAAAAAATATTTAAAAAGAAATGAAAATTAGGCATGCTTACATCTACTGGTTTGTGGCGAATCAATCAGACGTAATTACATCAGACGATGACGTAACACATGGCTGTAGTGAACAGGAAGTAAGGGTTGCAGGGACAGTAGAGAGAGGCTTTCAGGACAGGTTGTAATTGTTCTGTCATACTAACTGGCAATGTTACATGCCGCCCGAACGAACAAAATACAATTGTATTTGCGTCAAGAGAATATCTGTGAAGACGCCAACAGCAGAAACTGCTGATCAATTATCTGAGGTAAACTTTTTCAGCAAATGTGTTTACAACTCCCTTTCTACAACAAATTATTTGTTTTTGGAAGTTTTTTTTTTTAGCACTTTGAGATTTTTGTTATGAGAAGTGTGGTAAAAATTAAATTCATTTTTATTATTATTATTATTATTATTATTATTATTATTATTATTATTATTATTATTATTATTATTATACTCTTTTTCGAAAAATCCATAAAACACCTCAAGCAAGTGTAAAACCTTTATTGCAAAATTTAGCAAATTTTTTTGAATTTTGCCATTTTTATCAACCTTTTCTAATCCGATACTTCAAAATGTGCATAAAAAACATTGATAGCTAGTGTACATTCATTGATTACTTTCTGAGAATTGCAATTAAACTCATATATAAGATAAACAAGAACACACACAGGCAAAAAACACTATTGCCCTTTTGCCTTTGGTTGTGGGCGATAACTACACAAAATCAGTATTAAAAAAAGTACCTTTACAATCACACGTCTGCACTATAACACACCTACACACAGATTAGGCCACTGCTGCGACTGAGGAAAATGGCTTCAGGGGACCAAATGCAGCGGCTGCGGTTCACTGTCTCTGGCTTAGACACGGCCACGTCGATAACTAATCCTGACCTTTCCCCAGACACCAAATTGAAAAATAAGAATAAGAAAAAAATAAAATAGATGACGGATGCTATCAAGACGGCCTTTGCTGCTTCCTTGTGTGGGGGGGGGGCAGGGAATACGGTGGTGTTGGGGGGGAATGAGGGGGACTGGTGTTGGGTTGGCTCACTACTCACAGGGGGTCCCCCTTTGCACAGCCAGAGAATCAAATCCCGTTTTTTCCCAGCAGCCCATTTCATATCTGAAGAATCAACCATGAGGTGAATTTAATCATGTTAGTCTGTCTCCTCGTCTCAGATGCAAATCAAGATAGGAGAACCGGGACACCTGTTTGAATGTGTGCAATATGTCACCTTTACAGTTCCAGATGTTTGGGTCGTACATCATTAAGTGAAGCGGGGCTCACTTTTTCTTGACTTACACAAATGCATACAAACGCATTCAGATTTCGCTCTGTCACACCTGTTAGAGCTTTAAATCATGATGGCCACAACTATGGCTGTGTTTCTGTGGCATATAGATTTGGATCTTTTACTCAACTACTGCTGGAATGCCAAGGAGGCAACCTGATACCCAGTTGTGTGAAACCACCAATAAATGTGTCAGCCGCACTTAGAGCAGCACAACAGCCTCTACATGCTCCATCCAAACTGTCAAAAGGCGTGTGCCAAAACAAAGGTCAAACAACCATGTGACCGTATGTCAACTGTTCGGCTTTGGACGGAGTATGTGGAGGCTAGGTGGTTAGCACTGATGCATAACAGCAAGAAGGTCCTGATCTCTATCCCCGGTTTGGATCTGGAGTATTTCTGTGCGGAGTTAACATGTTCTCCTTGTACTTGTGTGGAGTTTTACTGAGTACTTCAATTTCCTACCATAGACCAAAAAAAACATGCATATTAGGTTGCCTTCTGGCCCAGACCTCCCTTGCAAAAGAGATCTGTGATCTCAGTGGGATCACTGGTTAAATAAAGGTAAATAAATAACCCAAGTTACAAACCCTTCAACAGAGGATAAAAAGGTAGAAATATGGGAACAGAACCTTTCGATTAACTGTAAGAAAAGCAAAAGACTTAGCAACAGCTCCAAATGAAAGTGAAATGATTGCAGCGAACTGCCAACAAGTGAATTCATTCTACATGCAGAGGCAAAGTATAACCTCTGACTGTGGGATGCTTGCAATGAGCAGACGTTGGAGTCACACACACAGTGTGCTCCACAGTCTAAAAACATGCATACACAGACACTTACAGAGAATATTGTATTGTACATTTTATAGTAGTAGAAAAAGGTTGAAACCTCCTACAAGATCCACAAGGGGGTGTAAGTCCAAAAGGACCTGCTCCAAGAATGAACCCAAGTTTAGGCTTTCAACCCATCTCAGATTGTTGCAGATTAGCAGTTCATATTAAATATAGATTATAGTCATTTTGACAGTAATTCGTCTCTGTTCCGACTCAGACGTTTATCCAATAAAACAACTCTGAAGCAGGAAGATTTGGAAACAAACAGCAGGTTGAAGTAGTTACATGACTAACAGACTCAGATTTATTTTTAAGAGTGTATGACTCTACACACATCAGGTAAAAGATGGGTGTACACACACCGTGTAAGATTCAGTGCGCATAGCGAGGGAACAGCTTACTTGAATAAATGAGTGTTATGCAAAAAAAAAATGCATCATTCTCTTTCCTCCTCCTTTCCACGGTAAGCAAATCCCCACCTATAACCGCCTCTCATTGCCGAACTGTTCGTGTGTCCCCCGCCCCGCTCAGATTCGTCCGCATCTTTTGGCGCAAATAAACAGGTTTGAGAGTCATTAGTCACTCGGCGGGTAATGGGCCCAGACGGTGACAAAAGAGCTGCGAGAGCAAACAGAGAGAAATTAGAGCGTTAACGCTTAACAGAAAGAACAAGCAAACAGGCAAACTGTAACTGAAGCCAATCTGTGCATGTAGCCCGGGCGACTGGAGGATGTTTGCACCGTCACAAAGTGAGAAGGCGGCTCGTTGAAGTGTAGTGAGCGTGGAAAAAAGAAATCCTGCAGAAAAGCTGCGTAACTGACTTAAGTTACTTACAGGCTCAGCAGGCTATCTGCCTCGCCTGGCTGGGGGGTTGAGAGGACAGGGAAGGGACACAAACAAACACAGGATTGATCCAGATGTTGTTCCATGTGGGAAGAAATACAGAGAACACAAAGGACACAATGTTTACAAATCAACTACATGTAAGGAAATACTAGAAGGTAAAGATGATACAGCGTCCTCATCGAACATTCCCAGTAGGTTTTGAGTTCACTATGATTCAGTGCGTTAGTGTGGGTGGTTTATACTTTTCTGCACTGATAGTATTATTCCAGATGTGTAGGCTGCCCCTGCCAGAGGCATTAATGTACCCCCATAGCATCAGAGAGGCAGGCTATTGAGCTGTGCACTGATAACAGCTATTCAATTAAATTTCTTCGTGGGCCACAGTTACTGCAGGCCAACAGCTGAGGGGCCGAACATCAAGCTGTTAAAGTCATTATGTAAATAAACCAAGTATTACAAAGATCTGTTACCTTTGAATTAGTTTATTTTGCTGTGTTTAATCATGAATACAACATATAGAACCCTATGTAATAAAACAAGTGATAAAACAAAATCAAAAACAATTGACATAAATATTATTTTGACATATTTAACTTGCCACATTTTTAAACCAGTTTGTTATCTACTTATCTTAATTTTATATTCTACTGCATGTAGTTTTAAGTGTCTTGGGTTTTCATTCAAATGGTTTTTACCAGCTTTTGGCCAAGATTCTGACGTTTCTGTTTACCTCACATGTCTATGTTTAACTTAAAGAACTTATAGTAATTAAAGTAGAAAACCGAGGGTTTGGGCTTAAGAACCAATGAACTGAATGAACCAATTGGTGGGCCGGATTTTGGTCATCACTAGTGGGCCTGATGTGGCCCGCGGGCCTCCAATTGAATAGCTCTGCTTTAAAAGATCTGAAGTTTACTTTTATTATCTTTGACATTATATATGAATTCCTGTTCGCAATGCCTGCACTCATTTATGATTTAGACTGTACAACTGTGGTGCAATGAAAGGCAAATAGCAGCTAAATCAAAGGACTGTAAGGAAAAAAACACAACTTTAGAGTTTTGTTACACATATTTACTTTGATTGTAGTCTCTACGATGATGTAAAGAGATCAGGAAAAGCTTGTCAGAGTGAGCCTATGGCTTCTCTGAGGCTCACAGCATCACTACGCCTCACAGATGGCAGCAGATTGCTTTATGCTTTACAGGTGCCAAGGTACAGTGGGAGCTAAATTCTTTAATTGAAATAGAGATGTTCTTCAAATTAAAACAGCTAATAACTATTTTAAGGAGAATGTCACTTTGTTATCAATAACAGAACTATGGTAAATTAAACAAATCTAGGATATTTAAAAGGTATTAATATTTGGGACTAAAACCTTAATTTAAGCCCTGGTTCATTTGCAATTTAAGTGACATTTCTGGAAAAGAGCTGACATTTCCCTTGACGTGGTCATTGCCTTAATTAAAACAGCGCTCTGCATCTGACTCGTGTTCCGTTTCGTGATCTTAAATCAAACAGTTAAAACTGCTCGTCTCGGGGTTACAACAACAAGTCAGATGAAAAAAAGCGCACAAAGTGCTACGTTCCCGAGCGAAGCCCCAACTATACATCATCTACCTTTTCCCAGGTTTCTGTCAGAGGAGGGCATTGCAGTGCCCCCTCCAGTGGTGATGCCGAAGCTATTTTCTGCTGTGTTTTACCTCCCTTTAATAGAACGTTTGCCTCGAGCTATCCCCAGCATGGCTAATTAATCGGAGTAATTATTTGCTTAGCCAGACAAAGTGAGCGTTTTGTCTGCGCCGTTGCAGTTTCTGACTGGAGAGCAGCGATTTCGGTTGAAGGCACGAGACCTGGTGAATGATAAAGGAAATAAACTGCACGATGACTCATTTATGCAAGAGTTTTGATTTCTGAATAATTCTTGGGGTGGATGTATTTACCAGAGAACTGCTTCTCTGTCTTTGGGATCTAGGAGTTTGGAGGCCTCTGAAGCAACCAACAAACCATTGATTAGTTGTAGACATATGGGGAAGCAAGTGTAAAAATTGGTTAAAAACAGATTTTCATTATTTAGCTCACTTTTGGAGTGTAAAATCCTACATAAAAATGTTCACCAACACTTCATTGTTCTTTAGCTCACTGTTCTTACATTTTGCTAATTTTCACTAAATGTTATATGTACTGTAAATGTTAAATCCTAAATCTAAATGTGTAAATCTAGACGTAAAAAAAATAAATCTTTAATGTTGCAGCTAAATGATATGTTTAAGAATTTCGGGATGGAACACAGCCTTTACTGTTGGTGGACAGCTTTTGTTGTGATGTCATCATCCAGCGACAAAAGCAAACGCTAACACTGCTGAAAATAGCATTTAAAATTTTTATTTAAAACGTGTCAATTAAAAAAAATATGAATAGTACCTGTGGTAAGGCAGTTTGAAGTGGAGCTCCGACATCGTCTGAAACGGCAAGTTTGATGTCTTGAAGGGAAGCGTTAGCAGCATTAGCAGCATTAGCAGCATTAGCAGCGATAGTGTTCGTTTTTTTCGCAGGATGATGATGTCACAACAAAAGCTGGGCAACAACGGCTGCATTCCATTCTGAAATACTTAAACATTTCCACATGTAGATTTTGAATTGAATGTTTAGATGAAACATTTAAGATTTATATTTAACATTTAGTAAAATTAGCAAAGTGAGCTTTGAGACCAATGAGCTTAAGAACAATAAAATATTAGTGGAACATTTTTAACAAGAATTTTACACTTAAAAAGTGAGCTAAATAATGAAAATTGGCGCTCCATATAGATGTACATCCAAAGATTACTTCTGGAAATTTCATTCAAATCCATCCAGTGGTTCATGATATATTTTGCTAACAGACAAACAAACACAAACAGGCAATTACACAATACCTTTCATGGCAGTGGGTGATAATAATCAGAGCCACAAAGCCAACAAATCCAAGATTGCACAGAGGCTCACTCAGTCATCTTGCAGTACATTTTTGTAGCGCATTCATGGCAGTGGTCCGTATCCTCACAACTCCATGTGACTACTGTTAAACTGTACATATCAATGAGCAGAAATAAAAGTGGCGTGAACTGCACATTTAGCAAAACTAAGTGCGCACACATAAACAAGCACAAACACACACACACACACAGCGAGACATTCACACTATTGCTCCTGCCTACATTGAACAGGCTGGGTCCTCGGAGCACTCTAAATCTGTTCATCTGTCAAACTGTCAGAGTCTATGCATCATCTCTGAGTCCCGGGCACACACAAATATACACAAGCACGAGACGGGGAGCATCTCTCTGAAGCCAAGCAGCAGGCTTTACTATATTTTAAATGAAGCAGGCTTAGAGATATCAGATTGCTTTCCATCATAAGGGAGACTGTCGCTGCTCTTGTGTGCGTGGGAGTAACAAAACATTGACTATTTTCAGGGAGCCTCACCGCACTGCCTCTTAACAGCAAATGGGAGGGGGAAGGGAAAAAAATGGAAGAAGACAGATTCATGTTTCGACGATAGTCTCACCCTGATGATGCTACGCGGGAGGGGGAGAATCTATTTGCCTCGTTTATATGCTGACAAAGTGAATGGATTCAGGCTCTTGTTTGAGGTGAATTCTCAAAAGCAAGTAAACATATCAAATGAATAAAAGGATAAATGTAGCTCATAAAACAAAACACGTGGGAGAATTCTATTTATTCTAACGGCTCCGTCACTAGAATAAGAAAACAACAGGGATACCTATTTTACTTCTTAACCCACAAAATCTATTCTCATTTCCTTGTTCCTCACATTATTTTTGATGTATAATTTTAGGACATAATGCTAAATTAAGGGGCACTAATTGTAAAATAGAATGCTTACACTCAATTTCTGAGTGTAAAATCCTAGTTAAAAAATATCCACCAAAATCTTTTGTTATTAAGCTAACTACTTCAACATTTTGCTAATTTTTTACTAAATGTAAATATTAAATCCCAAATCTAAATGTGTAAATCTAAATGCAAAAACAAAAATGATGCAACTAAATGATAAAGCTTACATTTAAGAATTTCGGAATGGGACACAACCCTTGCTGTTGCTGTGCGGCTTTTGTTGCGACTCATCATCCTGCCACTAATGGAAAGGCTAACGCTGCTGAAGATGGCATTTTAAATTTAAATTCCAAATGTGTTTTATTGAAAACAATAGAGATGGACATCAGCTGCAACTGGAAGTTTGATGTCTTGTAGTGAAGTGTTAGCAATGTTAACAGCATTAGCAATGTTAGCGGCATTAGCAGAATTAGCAGCGTTAATAATGTTGGCAGCATTAGCAGCGTTAGCGGTATTAGAGACGTCAATTTTGTCACAGGATGATGATGTCATACTAAAAGACGTGTACCAACGTCAAAGGCTGCATTCCATTTTAAAATACTTAAATGTTAACGATTAGCCACAGCATTTAAGATCTAAAGTTTACATTTAGATTTAGAATTTAACATTTAAACATACAACACTTCCCTACAAGACATAATTTTACCATTCAGTAAAAATTACTTAAATGTATTAATAATGCTAAATAACAATAAAATATTAGTGAAATTTTTAACTATGATTTTACACTCAAAGTGAGTTAAATAATGAAAATGTTTTAGTGCCATTTTTAAACATTTTATTTTACAGTTGGTGCCCCATACTAAACAATGGATGTGAGTTTCAAAAACCCTCGTGTACATTAGATATTTAAAATGAAACTTGTTTGTGATTCAAACTAAAAGGCAAGACACTACAACAAATAATCCATGGTTTAGACCCTGTCTACACTACTGAACATATTTTTTCAAATGGATTTTTGTTCTAATTTTACAGACCTGTTTAATTTTATAACTGTTTTACAGTTTTTATTCTTTGTGTAAATTTTGCTTTGCAATTATTCTTTGTACCCTAATCTCTCAAAAACGTACTGTGGCCCTTTAAAACGCCTACAGTTAGGAACCTTC
Organism: Anablepsoides cearensis; assembly: GCA_032275365.1. Lineage (NCBI taxonomy): Eukaryota > Metazoa > Chordata > Actinopteri > Cyprinodontiformes > Rivulidae > Anablepsoides > Anablepsoides cearensis. The sequence continues at coordinate 5,870,850 of JAUBOC010000170.1, read as the reverse complement.
AAACAGACTTTCTATATACTAAACATAACTCTGCCCTTACACCACTGTTCTTAAAGTAACCGCTCTTGTAATGTACTCGAATGCTACAAAGAGATGCTCATCCACTACAGCTGTACAGTCCCTAGGGGCCTGGATATAAATGGGATCAGTACATGGTGTACGGACATGATTATGGTTCAGATGAGGGTACCAAGGACCCTTACAGGTAAGGTCACTGCTGCTGTGGAAGCAGCTATAAACAAAAAAACAGATTTTTATGCTAGTTAGAGGGGGGAGAAAAAGTAATTTGCAATATTACATTGTCAGTGGAATCTGAAACACAACCTTGTGTTCCTCCTCCTTTTTGTCTTTTTTTTTTTACCTCTCCTCCAACACATATACATGCACACTTTCTGATGGCCATAATTTAAAGGTCATGTGGGCCCTGAAGCGTGTAGTATCTTAGCACACCTCAGTGGTCCGACACAGCTCCCAGGTGAGGCGGGATGCTGTGGGATCAGCATGCTGATGCAGGCATGTCTGCGAAAAGAACAGAGCGGAGCAAAGCAATTTGTTTGCGTTGTTGTTGTCTTTGATCGCTGGCACCTGGCTGTGGATTTATGCACGCTTTTCGAAACAACAAGGTGTGCTACTTTTTTGACTCCCGGTGATTTAATGGTCCGAGAGGGTCGTGGCAAACATTTGCGGCAGTCTTTCAAACTCATTGCTAATGTTTGGCATTTTGACAGCCGTCACAAAATGTCAGCCAACAAGACGAGGGCTGGGTTTTGGTGGGCATTAAAAAAAATAAAAATAAAAAGTCCAGAGCAGTCTCATCGAGCTTATGACATAAAATCATTCCACAATTATTGCAATGGAATGGAATGATGATCAGATGACTTCTCTTGTGCCATAGCTGTGTACCAACTTTCCTTGGCTCTGAGCCCAGACCGAGTGATTTAGAGACTTTGTGCCTTTGTCTGCATCCCTAACAGGCTTTCCTTTGACGAAAAAAGGAAAAGAAACATTTTAAAGTGTTTTGGTAAAGTGGCTGTACTTCAGTCTGTAGGATCAAGGACTAAAAATAAACAGAGGCCATTAGGTGATTGACCATTGGCTAAACAGTTGCCATGCACCTCAGCTGTGCAGTCAGAGCTCAGTAGCTGTGACTAAGCAAAACAAATCTCCTGAGCTTTAGCTTTTGCCACAGAAAAGCAAAAATGCATATTGAAGTACGGCTGTGCAAAACTCACAAATCACTTCTTAGTTCTTTATACTTTAACTGCAAGATTCCAAACTTTCTTGCAATCCTTAAAAATGGTCTTGTTTAATATATTTGCCAGGCTTTTTGAAGGTATTTCAAAGTTTTTCTTTGGACTATTGCTGATCTTTCACATATTTTCTGTTCTGATTCAACAAGCCGAACAATTTAGTGCTTGGTTTCCATATGTAGCACTTATGGAAGTGTCCAGTTCTGTGTGCCAATCCACAAACTTAAACACAACCATTAGTGTTGTAGTCAAGACCACCTAACCCAAGACCAAGTCAAGACCAAGACCAGAGTGTATCGAGACCAAGACAAGACCAAGACATTTAGGGCCTGGACCAAGTCGAGACCAAGACCGAGGGGGAGTGAGACGAGTCAAGACCAAGACCAGAACAAAAAGAAAGAAAACCAGTTCTGTTAAAGATGGAGTATTTTGTACACATGTGTAGAGCTAATATTGACAAAATCTGCGAGAAAATAATTTTGCCAGGCAGATTGCAACCATTAGCTAATGTTAGCGAACATTAGCTAATGTTTGCTTTCTTCTGGATATTGTTTTACAAATATATTCTTTATGATTTTAGTAGCCAAATTGTAGTATTGAAGATTTTGCAGACATCTTCTCCAACTCCCCGAAAACTACTTCTCACTTTTTTAGAGTGCCGTGTGCGAGAGAACAGGGGTGGGGATGGGTGACATGGCTAACAAAACTACATGAGTCAGGTTTGGATTTGAATCAAGATGTTTTACATCGAATGAAACAAGAATCCGTCTGTCTGTCCGTTTTCTGCCGCTTATCCGGAATCGAGTTGTGGGTTCAGCAGCCTAAGCAGAGAGACCCAGATTTCCCTCTCCCCAGCCACTTGGACCAGCTCCTCTGGGGGAATCCCAAGGCGTTCTCAGGCCAGCCGAGAAACATAGTCCCTCCAGCGTGTCCTAGGTCTTCCTCTGGGCCTCCTCCCAGTGGGACGTGCCCG
>JAUBOC010000170.1:5857929-5868527 GCA_032275365.1 Anablepsoides cearensis | reverse complement strand
TCTTCCTCTGGGCCTCCTCCCAGTGGGACGTGCCCGGAACACCTGACCAGAGAGGTGTCCAGGAGGCATCCTAACCAGATGCCCGAGCCACCTCAACTGGCTCCTCTCAATGTGGAGGAGCAGCAGCTCTGGATGACTGAGCTTCTCACCCTATTTCTAAGGGAGAGCCCAGACACCCTGCGGAGGAAACTCATTTCGGCCGCTAGTATCCGCAATCTTGTTCTTTCGAGACTACCCAAAGCTTGTGACCATAGATGAGGGAAACAAGAATGTTAACAAATAAATTCAAGAACATTCTGGCTATTTAGTGATATGTTCACAGTTGTGGTCTTGACTGAAATAAAGTTCTTAATGTCCGAGACAAAGACAAGACCGGGTACAAATGTGGTCGAGACCGGTCTTAAGACCAAGACCATAACAACCATTTCACTTTGATCAACTGATGCAGTTCAGGAGGAGTAGAAACGCAGAGTAGCAAACCTGTTGAAGAAACTGTCAGTCTACTTTGAAATACTCCCTTTTTTAAAAAAACCTAATACCTGTTGATGTTTTATGGTTAAAGATTGGAAAGCACACAGAAAATCATAAGAAACACTCAAAAAGTGTAAACAAAAGAATTGGTATCAACCCAATACAATACTCATCTCGGTATCAATACTTAGATCAGTACACCCACCCTTTTTCTTAGCATTAATTGTTTCCTTCTGAAGTGCCCAACCTGTGCATTTATATTTGCATAATTTCGATTTCCACATTTCGCTCGGCCCTTTCACCTTGCCTTTTTTTCCTCCTAACTCTGTTTGGATCCCTGTCACACACCTCACATACTCATAATCACACTTCGTCCTCCACTTCCCTTCATTCCTTCACCACCTTGTCTCCCCTTGTGACTATAGTGAGATGAGAATGTGTGTTTCAAGGGGGTGAAGGGAAGAGGTTTAATGTCAGCCTGGGCCATGATCCGCTCTGAGGAGTTGATTTGCTTCGGCTCAGCGCCCCAGAGGCTTATTAGCATTCCACTACTAACTCCCCAATGCCCTCATACGTTATGACGGCACTATTGTTTGCCATCGTTTCTCACTTCCATATTCTTTTATACAGTCAAGACTGCTACTCCGTGCCAATAATGACCCAGACAAATATCACTGTTACGCTCACTCGCAGCTTTCCTGGAGCAACTTTATTGGACTGAGCCTTTTCGGTATAGAATAATTGTCAGTAAGTTGTAAAGATCCTCTCCCCCCGCCCTTCCCTTCCACTCCTGTGTGTTAGGTTTTCTTATTGTGACTGCTGGCTCACCCCCAAGACAAAAAGCTCAGACAACAGCTGAACTTGTGACCGTCTGAGCTCTTGCCAAGCTCATTGGCAGAAAGGCCCTGTGAGTAGCTCCCGAAGTCTGCCGCTTTTTCTCTCACTCAACAAGACAGCCCCTAATGATAGGTGTGCCAAGGCAGCTCGGCAACATTGATCGGGAGGAAATAACCCGATTAGTCCCTCATTGGGTCTGGGAGTATGGATAAGCTCCAGAACTGGGTGTCAAGATGAATCAGACCAGATATCGAGAGGCAAATGACAGCTTCAGATTTTGAAACGAAGTTTGGACCGCTAGAGCCAAGAGCATAACAATAAATCTGCAAAAAATCCACCTTTCGTCAAACACTGTATAGCATTGTGCAAAAGCTTTAAAAGGACCCCTCATTTTTACTCTGCTTCCAAAAAATCAAGCCGTCTTCTAGTCTTTTAAAGTGGTCTTGATCTCTTCAGGGTTTTGGAAGGTTTTACTTTGAACCGTTTCCACTTTCGGTGTAGTCCTTGTACCTAATCATCAGGGCATATTGTGCAGTGTTTCTTTAAAAAAAAGGGGGGGGGGGAGAAAAGTGCAGGATACAATGTCAGGAACAAAAAAAATATAAAAAATAAAAATTGTCTACAGTAGATAAACTGTATCTCAGAGTCACGTCTTTTAAAAATAGAAAAACAAAGTTACTAATTAGCAAATACCTTAGCTTCTGCTGATAATTTCAGTCTAAAATGAGTTTCTGTAAAATTTTTAACGTGTGAAAAAGAAGGATTTAAAAGCATAATATTTCTTCTTCAATGATTACGAGAAAGATCCTGAAAACAAAATATTAATAAACAAGAAACTGTGCACAGTACTCAACATTCAAAGGAATGGTAGCCCGTTAGTATGAGTAGATGCTAGAGATTTTGGAATCTTATCTCAGATCTTCAGCAACATATGAAAGCATCTCTTTGGATGGAGTGAGAAAGTGTGCATTTATCTTCTCAGACATCATCACAAGTTATGCATGCTATATTTCTTGAGCAAATTGATATGTAGAGCTTTTATATTGAACTAAAGCAGGAACAAACTTTGGGTTTATTGAATACACCCCAGGTGCTCAATAACCGTCAGACCCCATCAGACAACGGTGGCTCTCTATTGAGCAACAGAGATTCCGCTTCTTGTCTTGAACCTCTCCAGCTGAGAACAAAGCTGTATACCTGAATATTTGTTGAGGAGAGAGGCCTAATGGAAAATAAGATAAAGAAGAATGCAGTGAGAGCATATATTGGCATCTTATTGGCATCTCAAAGCGCCTGGTCATTAATGTACGCCTTGACGCGGTGAGTGGGATCCGCGAGCTCAGAGACATATCTCTAATAAAGGGTAGAAATTTAAAAAATGCCAGATTCAAAACAAAGTGCTCCATCATCTGCATCCCCACTCCTTTCACTTTTCTCACGCCGGTGCAGTCCGCATGGGTCCCAGCATTCTGGGCAGACATTAATTCACCTGAGTACTCTGCTTTATTCTTTCATACATCAAAATAAGAAAACTGTTTTAACTTTTTTTTTCTTTAGTCATCTGCAAGTGTATATTTACAAATGAGCCCTTTTAATTTAAAAGAATGACCCAATTTGTAGGTGGTGTCAAAGACATGATGACTAATGCTTCGCCTGGAGACTGCTGCAAGTGATTGGTTTTCCATTGCATCAAAATCAGAGATTCATTGATCATGATAAAGCGGTGCGACCGGGACAATGCTTCATTACTGGCCTGAAAGGGACGCCAGCGAAGGACTGTTTCTAAAAGTAACACCGCGTCTTTTCTCATCTTCAGCCCAACTAGACCGCTGCAATAAGTCTGGCTTCAACTTTGCAGAAATTTGAAGCAAATAATAGGGTTTACATCGTGCGCCACTCTTGTAGACATCGTAACCCAACTTCCTGGCTATATCTTCTGATCTACAGTTCTTTTTTTTTACAGTTCCTGCTTGGTCTCACCAAATGAGGGGCCCAGAGATTGAGTAGTTAAAGAAGCTGCTGGTGCACAAGTGCATTTTATTTCCAGATATTCTCCCAAATCAATGCACCCTCTCAAATGGCAGTCTCTTTATGACCCGTCAGGGAAATATGAGTGGAATTGGTAAAGTGGGAGGGCAGCGATGTTATACGAGTGAAGGGCTTCATTCCTGAGCTTTACCTTCTTAGCTCAAAAACAGACATTAACACCAAGGGTCCTTTTAGTTAAAGCTTCCCTTTCCTTTGAGTCCACTGAGCCCAGTCATGCAAGGAGTTGTACCTGATTGCTGAAAATAAAATCACGAGGAGGAAAGCTCCCAAGAATGGACAAAATCAGAGTTTAAATTGCATTTTATAATATTTGCCCTGATGTTTAGATAAAATGCAGAACTTTTCAGATTACTGCAGTTTTTATATCGGGTAAGGAAACAGTCATAGATGTAAACGTTAAAACCTTGGACCAATTTATATGACTGCCACAACTAATCAAATTAGTAAAAACTAAAATTACTCAGTGGATACTGAGCTAAAATTTGCTGTAGATAAAACAGGTACCTAAAGCTAACAGTTCACATTTAAAATTTGACATGCAACAAGGTAAATAATATGCATTCCATCAAGGAATGCTAGTTTTAATCAACTGAAAACTAGCCTTTAAAATCCAATCAGTTGAACTCGCATCAGTCCTGAAACCAATCCAAGCCAACATCTGTTTCCATCCCCTCCACCTGTATGCAGCACTGCCTAAACACCGCTGTTGCAGAGACATCAACTCAGAGGCAACTGTCTCTTTATTTAGAGGCCAGTCACCCTAACTCAAACCCAAGGTGACTGCATCAAACTATGGGCTCCTGCTGCCAACAAAGCAGCCTATCAGTCATCAGCCCTAATGAATAGGGTACAGTGTAAAAATAGACACAAAGACACGCAGTCAGAATGCAAGCTTTAACAGGGAACAGTGGCACCGGCGCTTGGCGACTCGCACCTATAATCAGCCCACATAACCGTGTCTTTAGACGTCCACATCTGTCATCTTTAGCTTGCTGAAGGTTGTGTTAAGAACTGTGTTTGGCTGTATGTAACAAGGCAAACACGAGTATTTATAACCATGTGTAATAAACACTGTTTTATAACAAACTACAGGAAGAAGATGCAGCACAATAAAGTATAGCCTGCCACCACCTTACAAAAACAATATAAGCAGCTACAAATGATAATACAGCAAAATATGTGGTTTTAAAATCAGACCAAAATAGTAGTTTGACTTTTGTTGCTTTTACAACTTTACAGTTTATTAAAATATTGAAGCCCTGCAAAGTCACTATTCTCAGGTTTTAGACTCAGTTTTTCGACATTTTTTTCATGGAACCTAACTACGTACTAGAAGTTTGTGGAAATACAGTAAATACCAAACAGTAAGGAATGTAATTTATTTTCTAGTTTCGATTTCTTTTTCACGATTCGTGGGTACTCTACGAACGTAAACCTGCAAAAATCGGGACCTCATGGTGGTGCAGTTGGTAGACCTGTTGTCTCTAAGTGAGAATGTCACTGGATTGAATCCCAGCCAGAAATCCAGGTTTTCTCCCACAGACCAAAAACCTAAAGGTTAGGTTAACTGGTAACTCTAAATTGTCCCTAAGTGTGAGTGAGAGCGTAAATGGTTGTTTGGCTCTAATTTGGTCCTGGGATGGACTTGCTATCTGTCCAGGGTGTATCCCGCCCCCTGCACAGTGATTGCTGGACATGGGTATCAGTGACCATCATGACCCTGTCCTTGAAACTGTATCATATTGTATCAATGGGTATATTGTATAACATACATTTGTATTGTATCATACTAAGTTTTTTCATATACTACAGTGTTATGCGGCATGCATTGTATTTGTTGAATTTCAAGCATTGTTTGTCCAACCTGTTATCCATCGTCATGCTTGGAAAGCCCAAATGTTGCAAAACCCTTTGGAAAAATGTCAGTTCTCGTAGTTTTCTTGCTCTGTTTTTGTATCTAAAAAGACAAGGGTGTTCTGTTGGGTTGAAGTCAGATGAGATGGATCATAGCTTTTCCTCTTTTTTCTGGAGAAGAAAGTGCTTTAAAGGTATGCTGTTCAGCAGTGTGATTCGGATCAATATCTCACTGGAATAGTTCATGTTTGATAAGCTTCAGGCTGTGAAATTCAAACTTTATTCACTTCTGACCTCACGTACAGTTCACTTCAACAGGTTTTTTTTTTTTTGTTTTTTTTTTCCCCCACAGAGGATTTATCCTTGTCTCCTTTGACTGTGCTGTCATTTACAGGAACCAAACTAATCTTTAGGCTCTGAAGGTACAGGGTGGCAGATGGTCAGCCCCCTTGCAGAGCGGCGCTGCCAGCTTGGACCAACACACATGTTCCCTCGGTGCAATTAAGTCTAGCTGACCCCTCCGAGCTCCCGGCATCAGCAGGGAGTTTCCGTTGTGATCCTCCGTGCAGATGCTAGCACCGGTGAGTTCTGCGTGCGAACCCTTGCCACGCGTGTCGCACTGTGCACATATGGCTGCTTCGTGTTCGGTATGTTTAATAATACAGACATGTTTCGGGAGATAACGTTCGGGGTGCCGGAGACCTAGACTAAATAGGCCATTTGTATGACAAATAAAGCCGTTAGACGTTCGTGTTTGGACTGCGGAGTGACCGTCAACATGCACGAGGGGATTGGGTAATGTTAAGCAGCAGCGAACGCGCCTGTGGAATGTGCTATATTGTTATTTGCTTGATTATGCTTTGTTCCAATGCAGTTCCTAAATCAAATTCTTGCTTTAGATTGCGAAAAACAAATCACATCATTTGCAATCTGACTCCGGGAACAACCTCCCGCTCTCCCACCCTCTGCACCTCCCCCGTCTCCATATGTACAGTAAATACACGTCTATTTGCATGGGCAAAACGCGCTGAAGCATGACCATAAAAGAAGCGGCTTCATATATCAAAAAAAATCTGTCTTATTTATTGGCATCTCAAGTGTTTGCTAGCGACTCAGAATCATTCCCATGCCAAATAGTCTTTGTAAGGCTTGACTGCAATTTACTGTCACGCGTCTCATTTTAGTGTTATGGGTGATTATGATGGGGAGGCCTGTGTAGCCATATATTAGCATGCGCTGAATGAGCTGTGGGACGCGATGCCTCATGACTGAGAGGTAAATGAATGCTGCTTGCTTATGCAGATGCTGAAATAAAAAAAGTCTCCAACATTATGCAGAAATGTGGGACTATGAAGACTTTCCTTTTTTTTCTTTCTATTACTCCATTGCTCTGTGCTGCCTATCAGAAACAATCTTCAAGTCTCATTTTCTCCGAGTCAGTCAATTTTTTACCATTATGTCTATAAAGAAGGGGGGAGGCGACCCTGTTTTAGTTCTACGGTTTTACGTATCAAGATATAATGAAAAAGGATCTGAACCAGGTTCTAACGTTTTTCCGATGTAACTGGATTTGTAGAAAAACACACAACAGATGTCACTGTCATTCTTTATTAAATAAAAACAAAGCCGAAATGGAAAATCTGTTTAAAAAAAGTAACGTATACCTTATTATTCATAAGCTTGAAGAAGCAACAGTGAAAGCTTGAAGTGGGGGTTTTCTGTCTGACTTTATCTGTCTCTTTTATGTTGTTGAGGAATTTTGGCTCACTCGTCTTTACGGCGTCGCTTCAGTTCATTGAGGTATCAAATTTTGCCATTTCCATCAACCTTTACTAATGCGATACTTCACCTGATGATGATCAGTTAATCAAGTGCATTGAATTAGCAGCACCTGGCTGCCACCTTTCCTTTTAAATACCTTGAACAAATCTCAAAGGAGCATAGACTTTCACTTTTTTTTCTATTTTGGCTTTGCTTGTGTTTAATAAGTTGCATGGTGGAATTTTTTGTGTGTATTTTTACATTTAGGGGTTAGAATAATTGTAAAACCTGGTCAAGACTAGAGCTGGGCAGTATACCGGTTCATACCAAAAACTGTTTTTTTTTTTTGTTTTTTTTTTTGTTACGATATGAATTTTCTGAATACCGACATACGAGTTTAAATACCTTGAACACGTTCGGAACGTTACGTCGTGCCTGCCAGTGAACTGTTTCATGGGGGACACTTTTTCTCGCAGCACCGCTATGTGCATTAGCAAGCTAATGTTATTAATCCAATAAAGTTCACTGTGTCTATATATTATACATCTTTTTGTTTTCCTAGTTATTAGACACTTTTTAAAATTTTAAGTCTCTTCAGACATACCTTATATGTTTCGACGTATTACTTCCGTCTTCATCCAAGAGACTTAAAATTTTAAAAAGTGTCTAATAACTAGGAAAACAAAAAGATAGTTTGATGTTAGATAGATGTTATTGCAACAGCCTTCTCAAAAACTGGTGGCGGGGGACAATTCCACTTCTTTATACTGACTGAGCCATTTTCTCCATTGCTGAATTTGTACACCTCTTCAATGTCGTGCACGATAGATTTAATGCACAACGTTAATGTATGGAAACGTAAATGTACTTCTATAGTGAAGTAGTTTTGTACTGGGGTTAAGTTGATTGTTGCGCAGAGGCAGAGTTGTCTTGTTAAACTTTATTAAACAACACAAAACGATAGACCCGATAATGATCTTTGCTCAACCCTCGTCCTTCACGACGTACCAAAATGCGTGACTATGCCGTCTACAACCAGGCAAAGTAGAAAAGACATGTAGACGAGGGAAACAGCGACACAGACAGGGGCCAAGAAATACAGTAGTTTCTGTGTTGCAGAAAGAGACTAACGTCAGCTAACCATGGTTTGCTAATCAATAAGCAGCGTTTCTACATTTTTTTATAAGAAAAATACCGTCAAATACAGCGATACAGTATAATTGTTGAAAATACCATTATATAAAATTTGGATCATACCGCAAAGCACTAGTAAAGACCATTTAGTTTTAATGTAAACCATGAAACGAAGGAGTGGACAATCTTTTTGTCCCCTGATTGTAAGCCTGCTGTTGTTTTGACTCCAGCAGAGGAATCTGAACACATCAGTCTGCTTGTCACTCTGTGGGTAAATTACTGTGGTTTCCACTGTCCTGCAGCAAGGCTCGGGTCAGACTGGGTCCGTATCTGCTCCTTTCATCCAATTAGGAAATGAGTTAAAACCCTTCACTTGTGCTGACAGACTCAGAAAGATACACACACACACACCTACACACACACAAGCGCAGGTGCTGGCCACAGCATCTGCCCCATCACCCACGCTATTTCTTAATTTAGATCTCAAGCAGGATAACTGGTCAAAACACACACACAAACACGCGGAAGGATAAATAGACCGCCCGTCTCCCCATTTTCTCCCCTCCTTTCTGTCTGCCACATGGTGCAGACACACATCAATTGATTTGGCATCTCTCTCTCTTTTAGTCTTCCCTTTGCTCCCTTTCATGCACACAATCGCATACACAAGCACGAACGTCTCTTCCCCGAGGATGAACTCACTTACGCACAAACACACACGAATATCGGGTGGCTCGTTGCTGGAGTGGACAGGCCTTTGTGAGATAACGGGCAAACGCAGCCTGACAGGCTCGGCTGGGCCATTATTGAATTTCAGTGAAGACTATATTACTTTAGAGTGAGATAAAAGACTACATACAAGACGGATGGGTGGGGGACATCAAACAAGACCGTGTCCGGATTGTGCCAGGAGTAATCCGGCTGAAGGCAGCGGTGATTTCCCCTCAGGCCAGGTGCTATTTCTCCTTGAATAATACTTATGAGGAGTCCAACAGCAGCTCCGCCTTTGCGTCATAATTTGTATCATCTTTTCGAATCCCTTCCCTCGTATCCTTTTTGTCGTCCCCCCACTCCCCCACTCACGGATGGTCTTCTCCGTTCTCCCGTCTTGTTTCTTGGTTTTGCTGTTGCACAAAACTCAGATGTTATGATTGGAATTCTTCAAAATCGTTTAGCTTCATGATGCGCGCCCTCGACCTGGGGATGTTTCTCGACTATGAATAGAGATGGAGGATCCTCCAGGGAAATACTTGCGATGGTGTTGGCGAGGTTTGGCCTGGAATGCAATATGTATTGCGGCAGGAGCCATCTGATGTAGAGGAAACATTTGGCACCTTTTGTCATCTGCTGAACTTGTTTGTGTCTTTGATCTACATGGGGAAAAAAGCAAACAGATGCTTTGGGTTTGCTCACTTTGAACATCTTATACTACAAAAAGGCTGACAGGTGTTGAAATTTCAGAAAGTGAGGTGATTATTACTGCAAGGAGGGGGGGGGGATTAATATAATGCTAAAAATCCCTCAATAAAGTCTATTTGTTCCACCCGTGTGAATGTTTATAAATTATATCACAGTTTTTTCACTATTGAGCTCATTTTTTTCTGTACGTTTTTTGGCATGAATCCTATTCCGCAATTTTTGTGACATTTCAACAACTTATTTATCATAACGTTCAGCTCCTTCAGGACATGACTTTTGGTATTTCAGCAATTTATACTTTTTGAGATATTTAGCGTTTTCTGTCATTTTTTTCTAATTAAGTTAATTTTTTTGGACTTCTTAGTCCTGTGGTGCAGTGGTAGGACAGTCTTGGGACCATAAAATCACAGGTTCAATTCCCCACCATGTGCAAAGTTGTGTGGTCCTTGAGCAACATACCTAATCTCTAACAGCTCCCCGGAGGCTTATATAGCTGCTTGTTGCACCATTTTAGTATTTCTCATGTGTAATGTGTCAAATGCAAAGCCCGAATTTCATCATTAACACGCATTGATGGCAATACACGGCACATTTACATTCCATTTAAGATTCTATCAGCTTCTATTTTGTTGATTTGAGCTTTTTAAGGCTTTCTTTAAACTATCATTCTGATAGTTATGCTATTCTACTACTAATTTAAACTTTTCTGCGCTTCTTTCAGCCTAATTCAGCTGTTGTGTTTTTAGCTACTTTTTAGCTTAACTTGAGCTATTTTCAGCTAAATTCACCTTTTAGTGATAATTTCAGTTTCTTACTGCTCAATTTAGCAATCCTGTTCTTTCAGTTTCTTCGTGCTAATTTCAGCTACATTTTAAAGCTATTTTTAGCTTTTTTAAATTGATGTGATGTAAATTATAGGGGTGCAATGATACAGAAAATTCAAGGTTCGGTTTGATACTTTAGTCTCACGGTTCAATATTTTTTCAATACAAAAAAGGAAATTTCCATGCCCTTTTTAACTTGCAATTTATTGAAATTAATAATAAACATTTGTTTAACCTCAAAAGTCCAGT
>JAUBOC010000170.1:5837233-5855895 GCA_032275365.1 Anablepsoides cearensis | reverse complement strand
GTATGCTGCAGCAGGAGGGCTTTCCCAGGACCTCGGCACGGAGTGTCGGAGGAGCTATGAAAGGTCCGTGCGAAAACAACTGCCGAACAACCACGTGACCGCGCGTCGACCTGTCGGCGTCGTAGCGAGTGTGTTTCAGGCTTAAACCTAACCACCTCAGTACGCATCTAACCCTAAATCTAACTACACCAGTACATACCTAACCGTAAAGCTAACCTAACCAGTTGAAAGCTTGGTCCTAAACCCAATTCCCCAGCCCAAAATCCCCACGAGGAGCACTGGGTCCTCACAAGGCTTTTTGTGTCTATAAAATGATGTACAATAGATACAGCGACCTAAGCTAGAAGACACTGGTAAAAATTTCAACCTTCCTCTGGCTTTCCAAGTATGACTTCGACCCTCCAGCCAACCTTTTAACTGAACTTCTCTGTCATTCCTAAAGTTCAATGTGTCAAAATTCTCTTTTTTCATTATCATAATACCATTGTCTCCATAAAATGTATGCCTTGGATTGTGCAAATAAGGATGTTAATTTTCAATGTAATAAATGTGTAGGTGAAATAATATAAAAAAGGTTTTATTCACAAAGTCATTTTAAATAGCAATTTAAAAAAAACAATCTTGTTTAATGGGACCAGCATCAACATCATCGGAAAATGTAAGGTACTTTGAAAAGTAAGTATTTTTAATATAGCATCAGAAGGAGAACATGCAGCCCTGCATGAAAGAACTTCAAAGTGCTTCACAACAAGACTTACTGTGTGTTTGTCTGAATTAGGGAAGAAAAAGAAAAAAAAACACACAACACTGTGACACAAAAAGGGTGGAGAGAGAAAAAAAGCCAAGACTTTTAGACTGAGACAAAGTCAATAGATACACAGACAGGTAGATAGAAGGATCGGCGGGTGTTGTGCAGCAGCTAATGCACACCAGCAATTACGGGCCATCATAATCACAGCATCCAGTGACAACATAATCATAGCACAATCAGGTGGCGAATCAGAGGCAATTTGCAGACTATCTCTACAACTTGGAGGGGGCTGCTGAAATCCCCCATTTGTGTGCAGCAGGCTGGGAAAGTTTAATTATCTTAATGAGGGGGTGGCAGAGAAGGGACCGGCGACCCCGACATGCTTCTCACCACCTATGAAACAACTGCCTCTGGGGCCTCCAGACACCTGGAAACAGGGTCTGTGTGCATCACTGAGAACTTCTTTGTAGCAGCAAAACATTATCAAAGGGATCCGGATCGAGAAGACACAGAAAATCAGATGTTGTTGGCTGGAATCCTCCCTGTCATTTTCAGAGTGTGCAGTTTGTGCACGACTTTGATAATAAACCGCAGGAACAAAAAAGCCCTTTGTCTTGTGAAGTTCTGGCACCCAGCCGAGATGTGAAAGCCACGAAAATCAAAATCGGGAATAAATTCCTGCTTAATTTCTTTTTGTAGATATTGAAATGTAAATTACAAGAAAACACAAATAAACAGCAGAGAAAGATTACAAGTTGTGTTTATTTCCTTTCCACAGTAATAAAAATGAAGAAAAAAAAAACTCACATGACTTGAAAATATTTATTACTTGTTGCTTTTCCTTTCAGAGGTTTTAACTGCAAAATAATTAATTACAGCCATTTTGGTCAAAATAGCCAAAATATATTTCGCTCAAATTGTGTGTTGAGAAGGACCCTTAGCTACTACCATGTCAAAAATTTGCTCAGTATCTGATAATTTACATGACTTACATTGAATTTCTAGTAATAAAACCAAAAATAAACTAGAACAACGCTGAATTCATCAGCTCAGTAAATGAATCAGAACTTAAATGTTAAAAATGATCCACACAACTTCTCTGGGTTTCTACAATTTTGCTCCAAACATGTGGATAACAACAAAATTAATTAGTTAAAGTAATACTCGCTCGCTAGCTTCAAACAGAGTGTGAACCAGTTAAACTCCGGTTGCCTGGGCAGAAAAAACAAGGACTTTGAGGGAAAAAGTTTCGTTCTCTTTCCACGTGTGGCTGAGCTCAAAACGTCAGAGATCTGATGTTTCAATCAACTGCCATCAAAAGACATACAGGACAGATGATGGGGAGAAAGTGTTTCAACAAGCTGCATACTGTGGAGAGAAAAAGCAAGGATTTTTTTTTTTTTTTTTTACCGGCCTATTTTCTAATTAGAGAAACATTTGAGTAATGATTAATCACTTCTCGTTTATGATGCAGCTGATGTGACAGATCTGTGGTTTCTCACTGGCTTGGATGGAATCATAAACAAAACGGTTTCAACATTTCAAAATACACTACATAAAATAAAATAAAACCTTTAGGGCTGTCAAACTCTGTTACAAAGGGGGATCAAAATTCAAAATCAAGGGCCAAACTATGTCATTGTGTATATAAATATTACGTAACACTTTATTATTATAGAAATACAAGTAGCCTTTCCAAGTTAGACATTATGTAGCATTTAAAACACACATAACCAAACACATAAAAAAGATTAAATTTAAAAAGACCCATCTTTAGCATTCATTTTTTATGCCTTACTCTCTATCAACAACTTTTTAATTTATTATTATTATTTTTAAAAAATAGAATTATCACAATCCAGCAAATCAGAACAAAAAATAAACCCTATACAAAAATCCTTATATATGACTTTAAAATAAAAAAATATAGAAATGATTAATAGAGTTTTTAACCCAAAAAAAAAAAATTCTAATTTTCTTGGCTCGAAAGTTGGCCAGCTGTTACACTCATAAAACAGATTGTTGAATTTACTTAACTCGGTTATGACAAGTGGTTCCACTAAATTAACTGAGTTGAGTAAATCTAAAGCACCTTGCACAATTACACTAAAATAAATAGTAAAAGTTATGTTGGACTTACTCAACACAGTTAAGTGGAACCACTTGACATAACCGAGTTCAGTAAATCCAACAATCTGCTTTTTGAGTGTATGAGAAGAATGCACCCAATCCCTTGACACAAAGACTAACATTATTTTCAATTTAAAGTATTACTTTTGAGGCCTAATAAAGTGTTAACAAGGGTCAGATTTGGCACATCTTCTCCCCAACAGAACAGAGCAACACCCTCATTACTACAAACAAATGCCTGATCCACTGGTTCATGTCCTGCCCCATTTTACCAATCTGTCTCCAGGTAAACGTAAGTAGAGTAAAATACCTTTTCTAAACCTGTTACTTTAGGTTTAGGATGTGTAAATCCCACAGAAACGCATCGCAGCATGGTGCAAAATGTGTTTCTGAACTCATGAAATGATTTGACAGGAGGAGCGGCAGAGAAAGCTGAAACAGCACCTGTATTCACACGAGGCCGACGTGAAGCCTCTTTAAAGACGAAAAGAAATGAAATTGTTTTTGTTTCATTATTAATTTAATTTTATATTATTCACAGCTATACCAGCTTCAGAACTTTTTATTTTTCCTCAATGCAGCATTCACAACTACAGTGCATCACTACGAGTCAATATCCAGAAGAAGAAGAAGAAAAAAAAGAACAGCACTAAAAAAAGTTACGTCTTCAGAGCTGTCAAGGTTGTTTGCTTTTGCTCTTCAAAACGCCTTTGTTATGTCAGACAGATTTCCTGGATGGCTCCCAATATCCTTAAGGCTTATTGGAGTGCTGCATCTGCACAACCTTACAAAGGACGCCCCCGATAACAGGCAAAGTTGGACCTCTTCCCTAAAGCGAGGCATCACTGAGGATTCCAACCCACAGTGGAACAGATTTACATCACCTGGTCTAAAGATTCATTAGCGCGATGACTGAAACTGACTTCTAAATGATCCCTTTGTTTATAGAAATTAGGCTCATTATGCCGGGATGGGAGAGTGTCACCTTTGTGGAAAAAAAAAAATCTTATCTGTAGATGCCTTGGTTTTAATGACATGTGTGACCTTTGTGAGTCACACCCTTGAGCAAGATAAATACAGAAGAGAGAGGTTTGGCTTATAACATAAGCTCAGAGACGTTCACTGCATAATTCCTCAGGATTTTTACTTTGGAAAAGCCCAACTTTGTGTCCACACTGGTGTGTTTCTAAATCTAACGCAGTCTGTTTTTATTTCTCATGGAAAAAAATGTTCCTCGGTAATCTACCTGAATTATGTCTTGCAGATTATAGTGATTTGTAAAAACGTCAAATTCTTTTTTTTTTAAAGAGCTTTGAATGCTTCAGTAGAAATGTGTATTCTTTGTAGCATGATGTACTTTGGGATACCAGTGCACCTTTATTTCCTTTCACTTCCTTCACACAGGCAAACATACTATTGCCCTGCTTTGCATTCAGTAAGGTAATAAAAAGAGCATAAACTGGCAGTGCAAGATATAAAAGGTAAACAAGGATGTCGACAAAAACAGAAAAAAAAGCTATGGTACAGACTGAAGAGGGTGATTATGGAGTAAGGATAGGTGTGCTGATTGCCAATGGAAAACAGGTGGTATAGAAACAATTGCCACAACAAGCCGTCTGCATTTTGCTTGCTTGAACAACCAAACAAACCTTCACCGTACACTGTTCGTCTCTATGATTTATATTTTCATACTAAAATCTACAATAATCCAGCTTAACCCTAAATATCGGGTTAAACTATACAAGAAACAATCCTAAACATAATACTTGTCTCCAAGTATAAAGACCTCTGGCTGGTAGGGGTTTTCAAGTGCATGAAGCTCATGCTGCCCACATTACTGGTAATCAGAAAAATATAGCTTACCATAATGTGATCCCATACACCACTCCATACACCATTACAACAACTCAGGCCCCTAATAAATCTACAAGCCCTCAGTCAGTCGGCCACTATCATTTGAGTGACACTTCCGTGTTCAAGCAGAAATCACATCTACCCCAGATAAATTGACGTGGACCAGTTTTTCATATCAGAGGTGCTCTTCAGCAGTCGAGTGCGCGTGTGCATCTGTTTGTGTGTGTGTGTGTGTGTGTATACGTGCGAGAGATCTCATTTCTGTATCGTTTCTGTGGTCTGATGCGTGCGTGGGACTCAAGCCCACAGCGGCGAGTCAATCTGAGACATCTATTATGCACTTCATCAATCTTTTTGGACTCTTGACATTTCACTAGCTGAACAAATTGTCAGTTATCAAAACTCAATTTCAAAAATGACATGTCGAAATTCACTCCTCTACCCCACACCCTCCTGGCCCTCCTCCTCCTCCTCCTCCTCCTCCTCCCCTCGAACTCGCTCTTCCTCTCCGCACTCTGCCTCAGCATACATCTCCATGCATTTAAACTCGCATCCCGTCGGAGTATTTTCCCTAAACAAAATCTCACACACAAGTTGTGTGATGCGCGCACGTGAGGACAAATGAAGTTCATTTCTTGCACCCCTTCAACTTCATCTCACCTTTTTCGCCGCGGCTTAAACAGCTCCGGAGCGGTCGTTATGTATGCAAAGAGTTAACGACCGCTGGAGTTAGTCGCTTCTGGGCTAGCGGCGGCGTTCCTGTGAGCAGATAAGGCTGTTTATAAATTGATTTGGTTACGCTTCATTGATAATAAAAAGAGCAGGGCTTTGTTTACCCAACAAAACACACATAGACACACAAGTATACTGCAAGCTGTATTTAAACCCTGAGCTGAAAAGATGGAGGTGTACTACCTGAATATTTTTAAGTAAAAAGAATGAAAAACAAGGGAAAGAAAGATGAGAAAAAAAGGAGGGAACTTGGAGTGACAGGGTCAACCTTGAGGAAGCATGTAGAGGGAAAAACCATTAGCGTAAAGTAAAGGTGAAAGCAGGCAACACTAAAGGGGGGCCTAATCCTCACTCACTTCCAGTAATGAAAGTCATCAGTCACATTCCTGTGCATGCTAATGACATGAGCAATGACACGTGCCCTAAAATGTAACACACGTGAACTTTTACTTTAAATACCTAATGAAATCTGGAGTTTTGTATCATCCAAACAAACTTGCCGCATAAATCTCCCTGAAACTTTGTTTTTTCTGCTGAACACTATTTAAAATAAGTCTAAGTAAAGAGATTTTCAGATTGAGGCTAAGATACCCACTGGGTTGGGGTGAGGAGTTTAGGTATCTGGATATCTGGAACGAGATCCTGGATACAAGCAGCCAAAAGGACCTACCTTCGTAGGGTAGCCGGGCTCAGCCTTAGAGATGGGTGAGGAGATCCATCATTCGGTGGGAGATTGGAGTAAAGCTGCTGCTCCTACTCATCGAAAGAAGTTTGTTGAGGTGGTTTGGGCATCTCATTTGGATGCTTCCTTTTAGATGTGGTCTGTGCACATCCCACTGGTAGGAGGCCCTAGAGACGACCAAGGACTCACTGGAGGGATTATGTATACTCTCTCGCCTGGGAAGGCCTGGACAAGCTGGAAAGTGTCGCTAGGGAAAGGGGCCTCCTTGACTCAACTACAAATAAGCAGCAGAAGATGGTGATGAAGATGGAAATATCTCAAAGACAAAACTGTAACTTCTGTTGCTTGCTTTGTTGATGCCAATATTAGAGATGTGACGTTCACGATCGATCAGAGTCTTTTGAACAGCTCCCAAGAACTGGGAGGGGGATTCTGCCTCACAAAACACATGATTCCACCCACATGATGCTATTTCTTTATGTGATGATGTAACTCGTTATAAATCCAATAACTCTTTTGAATGGCTTTACGAAACAAACAGCTCGTCAAGATCCAGATCATTTCTAAGAGCCATTTATCTCATGTCTATCCACCATGCCATATGCTACAACTCTTTCTTAACAAATATGTTATTGTAAAAAACTTACGGGTATCAAACTCCTAAAGTGACGGCTGGAAACATTGTCGAACTTAGTGTCCCACTTTTTGTAATGTTATGTTGGTGAAACCAAAAAGTCAATAGCACCTGATCCGTAGAGTCGGGTGCTGCCAAGTACAACCCCATTATACAATTAGGACAAACAAAATTATTTGTGCAATTTGCCCATCCAATAAAAAGTACTTTTATCTCCAAACAGTCCTTAGAATCAATCAGGGGAGTAAATGTGAGCAGTCTGTGTCAACAATTAATGTCTGCTGCCGCGAATGCTTATTGACCTTGCCTCTCATCGGACGGATTTTGATGAAACTCTTGGAAAGTAATCACTGGAAGTACAACTATAACGGATTAACTCTTGTAAGGCAAGGCAAGTGTATTTGTATAGCTCTGACTGTGCACGGTGCATTTCAAAGTAAGCACCTACCTTGGGGAAAGCTGCAGGGACAGAAATGTTTTCAGTCTTGCTTAAAAGGAACCGATTGTTTCTGCACATCTCGGGTTTTCTGATAGTTGGGACCAGGGTTTAGGGGCATAGAAACTAAATGTTGCCTCACCTCGTTTAGTTCTGGTCCTGGAAACACTGAGTAACCCTGTCCCTGAAGACCTGAGGGTCCTAGATAGTTCATACCTGACAAGTAAGTCAGATTTATTTCTGTATAAGACCATTTGGTGCCTTATAGTCCAATAACAAGACTTTAAAATCTATCCTTTTACAAACAGGGAGCCAGTGAAGTGATTTAAGGACTATATACTAACAAAAAGATCAGGACATCCTTCCCTTCGATGTGAATGCATAGAACAAAGGAGTAGGAGTAAAAAAAATAGGCGAAAGGAGTGAAATAGGATTCAGCTGAAGACACACACAGAACTGACCGTAAAGAAGTGCAATCCTTTGTTTTATGACACATGTAGTTTTACTCACTTTTATTGGCTCATGCGCAAGAATCAAATCCCAACAGTTTAGAGGCCAATAAAGAACATTTTCCATCGAAACCGAAAAGATAAATCTAGGAGAAAAGCGAGGTCTTTTCTTGTTTGGTTGAAGTCAGATGACTGCAGTGGGTGCATTTGATGTGAACTCTATTTTATCTCCCTTCAAGCTGCGACGGTGTGAAATCGAATTTAGCATTGCATCTGTCCATGTAACCTTGACAAGTTTTTGGGGATCATTTGATTAGTCTCTTCCACTCAATATTTTTCTACTGATTTAATGGCCTTACCGTACCCACAGCTCTCTCTGTGCAACCAAGCTCACCGTTTAAAGTATCTATAAGTAAGCTGCTTGAGGGTTGTTTACCTAACCCAACAACATAAAGACAGGAAAACTTTGTTACTTTGAACAGGAAAGGTAACCATATTTTATTCATGGCAGGGGTGGAGCTAGAGTGTTTTTGCAAGGTGTCGCACAGGGGTGGCCATGGTGTTTTTTATGGGGGCATATACAAATAACTACGAATTTTAAAATTCAAGATGGCCCCCACAGCTAACTTCAAATGTCTCTTATTCAGCTGTTTTAAAAGCTATTGAGCTGACATTTTGTGTGATCGTAGCTAAGAAAGACCCAAAAAACATGACGATTGCTGGTTCCATCTAGGTTAACCTAATGGTAGCTTTAAAAAGACCTATACTTTGAAAGTTGAAAGTTTGTTTAGTAGTGGCCAAAGACAATATCTTGTTTTTATTAGCTGGTTCTCAAACCAGGAAATATTGTGCACAGTTATTGTTTTATATAAATTCAGTGGTTCTGAAAAATTATTAATTATATTATTATATTATTTTTCATCCATCTACACAAGACAATACAGCTGCTTCATAAATATGTACTATTTTTATTCTCTGTCCATCTTTTATTGCCACATGCAATCCCCACTCCTACTGTTAATCATTTGGGGGTGGCACCTGAGGTGGCCAATGAGGTGTGGCACTTGCCACCCTGGCCACCCTTCTAGCTCTGCCCCTGAATCTTGGATTGACCAATTTATGTTTTACTCTGAAAAGATTTAGACTTTTTTGGGCACTCGTCATTGAAGCATTTTCTCTTTTACTCCGAAAACAAACTGGTTGCATAGGAGGAAGGGTGTATTACGAGATCAGTAGCTCTGCTTGGGGGG
The DNA here is from genome assembly GCA_032275365.1 of Anablepsoides cearensis. Taxonomy (NCBI): domain Eukaryota; kingdom Metazoa; phylum Chordata; class Actinopteri; order Cyprinodontiformes; family Rivulidae; genus Anablepsoides; species Anablepsoides cearensis. Next base: position 5,846,977 of record JAUBOC010000170.1, on the reverse strand, counting down.
AGTGGGGAGGGGAGACACCATTGCTTCAAGATTTATGATGATCAGAAGGCTCATCAGAATAAAAGGGGGAGAAAGGAAAGAGAGAGGGAAAGAGCAGAAGAAAAACATTGACTGAGAGGAGTCGTTCCAATAATCATAAACATTCGGCCCGTATTCCCCGAGCAGAAAAGCTTTGTTCGAAGCTCATTATCATTCCACGGACCCCCACCCAGATTACTCGGGGCTCTCTGTAATTCACTTTAAAAAATAAAGATGACACCGAAACAAAAACAAATTGGAGCCGATACAAATTAGGAGGAGTTTGGTTGGTTAGTCTGTCAAAGCTGTAAATTTTCCCCCCTGCACCGCATGGAAAAGAAACTCAGGTCACTTGGGCTCGGAACACGAGGCGGGGGAAATTAATGAGCTGTCTCTGTTTGTGTGACTTTATTTTCCCCCCTTCGTGTTGTTTCCACCGTTTTGCCCGGACAGCATATCAATCTGCTCACACAGTGATGAGTTTCTGAAGCTGAGAATGATTGTATTCAACAGATCAGGCTTGTTTGGGATGTGATGGAAGCTCCACATCAAATAGTCCCCTATAACCGATGAGGACAAATTTTGCGTTATATTTTTAATTTTGGCCAATGTCAAAAGGTGAAAAGGTGACAATGTTTTTGCTTGTGTCTGTTATCAAAATATCTCACAAACCACTAAATAGATTTCAACGAAAATCTCAGAAAATAATTAGTGAATATACTTCTACAACTAATTAACTTTTGAATTCAACCTGAGTCAAGATGGCTGCCACAGCTAATCACATGTAGCTAACACTACTGTCAATAACTTGGTTATTTTAAGAGCTACTGAGCTTAAATTTACTGTGGTTGCAGCTACAATTTATCCCCAACACATAATTCTAGCATTAGATGATTGTGCAAGAACTTTATTTAAAACATTGCCCTTTTTTATTAGTGTCAACTTTGTCTGTTAACAAAATACTACATGAATCAATTTCAATTTTATTGAAACTTTCAAAAACTAGTGTTTGGATACATAAACAACTGATCAAGCCCAAATAAGGATGGCCACCACAGCCAACTCATCATAGAAAACACAAAAATTGTTGTTGCTAACTCCTTCATTTTGCTACATAAAATTATCTTCAATTCAATTCAGTTTATTTATATAGCGCCAAGTCAAAACAAAGAATCAATCTTAGAAAACTATGTTTAGTTTTCTAAGATCATCTTTTCACTTGCCCACATGACAATCGGACCAATCACGGTTTTGCCAAACTCCACCCACCCAAGGACCTCTCCCACATACTGAAGACACCCCGGCTTGTGTTAGTTTAAAACTCTGGAATGCAAAAGCCTAAGTTTAAACTAAAGAGTTAGCTTTGGCTCTGCGGCTGCTATAAGGGATGTTTATCACATCTTCCCAGTTGCACACAGCTGATTTATCAGCCAAACTTGTGATGTCACCCAGAGTTTTGATGAAGCCAATCCTTTCCCCCCGCTGCCAGCGAGGGTCTCTCAGCATGCAGCCCCCAGCTGCTGGCTGACACCCCGATAAGCTGGACTTCTCACTACCAACATCTCACACTACTCATGCTGACTTATCACTCAGCCTTTCAGATTAAGAGAAAGGTCTGGTGGGTGTCGCCGCATGAGGGCTAAACACCACCTGCCTGATCTCCAAACCCACATCGCCCCTGTTTCCCGCTGATTGAAACATGCTGATATGGGAAATGGGCAGCGGGTGGAGAGAGAGTGCTAGAGAGAGAGAGAGAGAGAAATGAATGTTGGAATACAGACCAAAATAGGTTAGTGAATGAAACGCTTGCTGATGCTGCACTAACATGGCAGATGGGAAATGAAATTGTCGTCTCTTTCTGCTGTGCCCCTCTATCTGTTCACCCATCCGTCCGTCGAGTGATCTATCCTCCAGGAGAGGAAAAAGCCGAGGTGGAGGTTTTAGGTCAGCTCTTGTGGGATGTCTCTCTGCATCCCTAAGGATCCGGACTTGGTTACAGAGTCCTAACCTGCCTTCACAGCTGACCTCCATTGGAGCCCCGGCGCTGCACCCCCAGAGGGACTGCTGTAGGCTGAACGCTTTGGTCCAACCTCTCTGCTTGTGTATGCATTAAGCAATTTTCGGATACTTGTCACAGAGGAGAAACATGGCCGCCTGTCTCTCAGAGCTGCTTTCTAACCTGCTAAGCTTTTGTTCTCATTTCCTTCCTCGTGTTTCACCGGAGGTTGATACCTGGTATTATGGGTCGCAGGGGGGTTCCACAAAAAGCTGTAAAAAGAAAAATCCTACACAACACAGGTTTACACTTTTTATATATATATATATATATTGAATTGTCCAAAACAAATAAATTACCTGTAGTGGCTTTTAAAAACAAAAATAAAGAATATCTCATATAGAAGCATTGAGGCATCATTAACATGATTTGGATATTTTTCCTGTTTCTAACTCAATTTTTTATTTTGGTACTCTTGGGAGCTCTAGTGCACAATACCTCACATTGACAAAATTCTTTAAAGTTTAAATGAGTTGGTCCTGGCAAGGTAAATGATTATATTAGAAAGGGTCCCAATAAAAAAAATAAAAAAAACAAGTCCAAGCTTATGTTTCTATCCTTATTAGGACTGTTCAATGGCTTCCATCCATTTCCAGATAATTCTATAGCCTATTCCTGACCCCTTACCCTAACACCCCCCTCCCCTAAATTCAAATCAATTCACACCTTAAACGTAATCCCCCAACCTACTACCCCCAACATATTAGAACTGGTTCATATGGAATACTGTAACGTTGTAGTCAAGGCCACCTACTGTAACCTGACCAAGACCAGAGTGTATCAAGACCAAAATAATACAAAGACTTTTAGAGGCTGGACCAAGTCAAGACCAAGATTGGTAAAAAAAAGTATACCTTACACATGTAGCAAACCTGATATGTATAGATAATATTGACTACCTTTGTGTGAGGGCTGAGAAAATAACAGATTTCTAATGTTAGCTAGCTAGTTTTGCTATCATCACTTACACATAGCTAACCTTTTCGTTGTTTTTCCTTTTTAAGTGACGATAAAAGTTTGACGTAGTCCCCACAGTCTCTGAAACTGAAGCTCTGCAGAATTTACCTGTCACTGTACACTTTCTCCTGGATGTTGTTCAACAGGTATATTCATGATTTATGTAGCTGAATTGTATTACCGAAGACATTGCAGACATCTTCTCCCATTCCCAGACAACCACTGCTCACTTACTTGGGGTGCAGATTGCAAATGAAATGGGGTGGGGATGGGTGACAAGGGTGTCAGCATATTATGCATCCAATGAAAGCAAGAGGTTGACGAAACAATTGGACATTATTCTGGCAATTTAGGGATATTTTCTCAGTTGTGGTATATTGAAATAAAATCTAGAGTTTTCAATGTCTGAGACAAGAGCGAGTATGAATGCAGAGTCCAAGTACTACAACACTGGATGACTGGTCTTGACATGGTAGGTGTGTATACCAGAAACGGTCCTTAAAAGGTACACACACACACACACTTATATGGTTACCCATCTTTTGTGGCAGCGACATGACAACAGCACATTTTTTCGTTCCGATGTGCCACTTTTGTCACTTGTGTTTTCCATTTTCACAGATCTGAATCGTGGCTGAATTAAAAATAAACTGTTCTAACACTGTCACCTTCACATAAACCTCTGACATGGATGTCTGGAAATGTATATTTAAAGACAGACAAGGCATCAGGAGACCACAAAATGCTGAGACAAACCTGTTTTCACCCTACACCCATTTTCATCTAAACCCACAAATATAAACGCATAGATTCCCATTTGGCAAATCAGATTGACGGCTGGGATGCATGGCTGGCGACAGGAGAAGAGGCAGAAAATAATCCATCATGCCCAGAAACTGAAACCTAAAACCCATGTGTACATCCCAAGCTCTGTCCTCTGGTCTGAGAAAAACAAGGACTGTAGGGATGTTAGGAGGTTCCTTGAGCTGCATTAAAATTACAGAATGAAAATACACACATTAAAAAACATATTTTGGCTGTTCAGCATGCTTGGCTGAGGTTCTTATTGCCAACGATGTATCCATTACTGCCTTCCTCTGGTGCCCTCACATCAATACCACCCAGAGAAAATCTGGTATGGCGGCACATTCCATTGACAAAGCATGTCTGGGTGGGTCGATAGTGTATTAATATGAGACAATGGTGCTAGACACGAGTCGCTCGCACCACTAGGCCATATCGGAGTCTTCAGCACGCTCAGGGGCTGTATGAATGGCCTTGAGATCCACTGGGGCGGTGGATGCTTGTGTGTGTGAACGTTAGCCTTTCTCAGTGTGTGTGTGTGTGTGAGTGAGTGTCTGTTCTGTTTTCAACCCCAGAAGTCCCAATAACTGACTAGCCGACCAAAGAAAGAAAGAACAAGGAAGAGAAAAAGTGTCTTCTGCTAACAATGTTACGCTCTGCCTGGGAACACCAGAGTGAAAGAATGCAACAGGGAAAATGTCCTGTTTGTCCGCGGTTGGTTGACTTAGCAACGTTTCTACTTTAAAACAAGTTTACTGGATACGTGCACACATCAGCAGTGGGTTTTCCATCTAAATGTGTTCAGATTTAAAGTTGTAGCACACACAAAAAAAAAAAAACTAAAAAATAGAACACTTAGAAGTGCTACAATTTCCTGCTGTTACGTGTTTTTTAAAATACCCATAAAAATCTATGTGTGTGATCATGTAAAATGACAGCATCATAAGGGTGCACAAAGTAGTAGTAGTTTTTGAAATTTATCAAATAGATGTTTTCAGAAGGCAATAATCCAGTTTAGTCTTAGCTTTGCTCGAACTAGTGGCAAGTTTAGCTGGAATCAGGAAATTGGAGATTCTGGACCATCAACTTGTATTGATTATAATAATTATCCTGGTTACTGAGCACAACAATCAGCAAACCCTACTGATTTTCAGAGTTGCTGCTGAATCCCAGTAATGCCAGGTCTCATGTTATTGACACATCCGAATTAAACCTAAGGTAAATGTGAAACAGCTTGTCAATCTGGTCTGAATTTCCCTCCATTTAACCAAACTGATGTCATTCAAAGAGCTATCTACAACACGTAAGAGACTGTTTGAACCCTTCATTTCATTGGTATTAAATCCAAATAGGTCACTTTTTTCTTCATTTAATTCCATTTTAAATGAATGCGAATAAATTATTTTATCACAAGATCTATACAAACCCTACAAAAATGTGCATATTCTTGTGTAAATACTCATTTACATATTTTCTCTAGATATTAATAAAACAATGAAGACCAAAATAAATGTCATTCTTTTATCCAATATACAGCAAACTGCTGACTCTAAAGCACATTAGACACTTTGAACCAGCAACACACATGGTCAGTCACACTATACTGTGCTTGCCCACAGACACAAATACGCGCATACACACACATGCACATTTTGGTGATTTACTAGTACAGATGAGGCTCTGGGAGTACCTCTGCCACCACAACACTCAAATCAGGGCTGTCAACAGGGACCCTGGAGGAAGGGAGGTATCAGAAAATATCTTGCTGCTTTCCCTTCTCACAGTGACCTGTGTGTGTGTGTCTGTGTGTGTGTGTAGGTGAGATAGTATGAGAGCATATATCTTTTTTGAGCAAATATGTGTGAAAAGTCTTTGAAAAGATGCGCAAAACCTTTCAGCTGGCTGTGTGAGGGACTGGTGGGATGTCAGCAGATCCCTGTTCCAGCTTCAGCTCGGCCATTATACCTTGGGAAATATATGCTTTTGAAGGCGCAGTGGCCAAAGACTTGTTTACGCGCTAACAAACCTTGGTAGCTGAGTGGCATTTTCCATAAGGAAGATTGACTGTCAGGACTGGGTGGGAGTCCACAGTCTGGGTGCAGTCTTTACAATCTCTGCCAGGTTGTTTGCCCCCCCTTCCCTTTTTAAACACCATCTCACCTCACAGGCAGAAATACCATTTGTGTACTCAACTGTGGGCTTACATACACATATGCAAATACTAATGCACGGAGACACACACAAATCAGACTCTGGCCCATTTTCATCAAAACGAATTGGCTGCTCCTCACGTGCATGATATCTATCCCTCTGCTGGATCCAATTTCCATGTTGATGAAACTGAATTTACAGTATGAATGCATCAAAACACGCTGGTGAGCGAAGGTGTCTATGATAGTATGGCTGATGAGTGATTGCTTGGGTTTTACGGTGCCATTATCACCGTAATCACCATCATCATTTGACCCTTTTTTTTGGACTATTTCACTAGACGTGCAACCTTCATACCTGGCTCAGTCTCTGGGTGAAACGATGCCGGGATAACTCAAGGGAACGGTGCAAATTGATTTAGGGGAAGCAGGGGGAGAAACGCTTGACAGTTTGCTATCAAAGTTCATGCATTGTATTTACCCGAGCCTGATTACCTTAACAAGGCACATATATCACATAATTAATCCAGAAGATTACCATCAAAAATCTATAAACCTGTAACATGCTTCCTTGCACTCTGCCATTAATTATACGTGCGGCTTTGGAGGAGAAGAGACTGAAAACAGTGCGACAGAGAGAAAAAAAAAGAAAAAAAAAACAAGATTTGGGGGGAGCCAAAAATGGCAAATAGCATTTTTGATAAACAACAATTACAATTCACTTCATCACATCTTAGGGATAAATCACTGATATGGTTTCTCTATTATCAACCACCTTTCATCTTCCAGTGATGAACAATCAAAAACACACGGACATACAAGCATTACACATTTACGGGTAACCACATATAACTGCCTGAGTTTTATGGCAGTAGCTGATAATTACGTCTATCCATCTGTCCATCCATCTTCTGCCGATTAGCCGTAGTTGGGTTACGGAGGCAACAAGTCTAGGAGAGATACCCAAACCTCCTTCTCCCAAGCGACCTTTTCCAGTTCATCATGGGGGGACCCGAGGTGTTCCCAGGTGGGAGAAAATACATGATCTTTCCAGTAAGTCTTGGGTCTTCCTCAGGGCCTCCTACCAATGGGACGTGCCCGGAACACTTCTAAAGGGAGCCATCCAGGAGGCATCCTTATCAGATGAACCACCTCAACACCTTTCGATGTGGAGGAGCAACGGCTATACTCCAAGCTCCTCCTGCAGACAGGAGCTCCTCACCGTCGCTTTAAGGTTGAGTCCAGCCACCCTACAAAGAAAGCTCATGTTGACCGCTTGTATCTGGAATTTATGGCTCATGATCACAGGCAAGGGTTGGAATATAGACAGACCAGTAAACCAAGAGCTTTGCCTTTCGACCCTCATTAATGCGGACGAGGCCCCAATCCGTCAATCCATCTCCCGTTCCATCCTATCATCACTCGTGAACAAGAGACTTAAACTTCTCCACTCATCTAATTATGTTCTGTTTCTTCAGACTGAGGTCACTCAAAGAGCTATCTGTATAACAGGTAAGATATTAATTGTTAATAGCCTTTCCACATAAGCCTACTTCAAAAGATCTGAACTGTCACTGTAAGTTATTTCAAAATATATCACTCTTCAAAAACTGAATCTTTTAACGTATTGGCTACAGCATACAGATATAATGAAATGCATCATGCACTATGCTGAGTAAAAAGAAAAGCAAAACAAGACAATATTAGTGATCAGTAGTGTCAAGAGTGTATGAAATTCATCTCAGCTGATTGAGATTTCAAGGTGCAAGGGTCAGTTTCTAAAGCCCATTATTTTCTGACTGACACATATAGACATTGTCAGCTAGACATTTAAGCCTCCAGGCATAGCTAGAGGATGGTACAAGGACTGACTGCCTGACTTTGATTCCCCTTCAACCAACTCCTTTCTTCATTCTTCTTTTTTCTTCCCCCCCCCCCCCGTTGGCCCATCATTGCATTTCCATCTCTCAAGAAGGTGTTCTATAAAATACTCATGTTTCAGAATGTGTCTGTTAGTCTGTGTAACATCTTCATCCGTGTTTGTGTCTGGATGGTTTTTCCCAGCTAAAGAAGGCTGTCAAAAGGTCAAAACCTTGAGCACAAACAAAAAGTAAACCCAATAGGAGTCTCCTATAGACTGTGGGATTTTTCTTGAACCTGATGCAACACCATGAGATGTTAAATTTCTGTCGAGACCGCATCAAGTATACGTTCTCGCCATTTTCCTTTTGCCTCTATTTGTTCCTTAACTCACTGCGTCTCTCTGTATTTTTTTCAAACAACTCACTTTTTTTTGCCATTCTTGCGCATCTCTGTTCCTTTGTCTGGGTTTCTTATCCTCCCATCTTTCTTCTTTGTGCATGATGGTGATGGATGGGGCCCATGGATGAGCGAGCTGTGAGAGGAGCAGTGATGGAGACTGGCCTTGAGGGGAAGAAAGTTAAAGTAAGATGTGGGAGGGGAAACATGAAAGAGACGGAAAGTCAAGTAAACAGGAAGAAGGAAGGGCAACGTTGCAAACTTTGAAAGGTGATAAAAAGAAGAAATACAAATAAACTGAACGGACATGACAGCGAGTTTGTTTGGATTGGTCCAAAGCTATCGGATTAGATCAAAACAGGACAGCTAAATACTTATGATGGACCAAGCTCCTGAAAGTCCAATTCTTGATTGAATGATTTATGCATTAAGAGAGCTGAAGTCTCTCACACAAATCTTTTTAGATATGGTAAATTAAAATGATTAATATTGACAAAACACAAGTTGAGATTTGGTTCAGGTTCACCACTGAGAACTGGCAAAAAAAATATCAAAAAGGAGGAGGGACAGTCCCTAAATCCCATCAAACGGCCAGTATACACATTTATAGCTATGATGCTTTAGTGTCACGTAGGCATGTAATGTCTTTTTGCTGACTTCATGATTTGTCCTTCAAATCTTATAAATTTACATCAAGCACATTAACATTCACGCAAGCTGAACTGACCTACATGGTACAGTACATGGGGAACTAAGATGGAAATACACAAAAAAGACACAATCTCCATGTTTTTGGCTTTTTTTTTTTTGAAAAGACACAGCCCAAGTAAAGACCGGAAATATTCCATCAGAGCAAAAATCATCTGATTCATGCAAACTGCAATAACTGAGATAAATGCTTTCATCCTGAATGAGCGAATCTGTTTGAGTCAATCATATATCTTTACATCTCACTGCATCCTACACATAAATGTGAGCGATTTCTTAAAATTATAGTGTAATTGTAAAGGCCTGTGATTTTCTACTAGCAATATAAATATGCTACATCCCATCCCATCTGCAAGGTACTCTGTGCTTTCATTTAATTTCCAGTCAAGGAAATGAAGGATCCCATGAGATACTCTGAAGGTGATCCATTTAGAGTCGAAGGTAGTGGTGCATTGGGAGTTTTTTGACCTATTTCACCTCAAACCCTTTGGGGACTGGTTGGGGTCACATAGCTTTGTCATGGAATGAGCACTGGGGTCTGGACACCTGAACGGATCAGCAAAATGACAACAAAAAAGGGAGGACCGCGGTTTCTGATGGCTGACCTCAAGTCCCACGGGACCACGATAGGTAGAAAGGATTTAATTCAAGTTTAGTGGAAAGAAAAGGTTTTTAGTCAATAATAGTCAGCTGATGGTGGGGATTTCAAATGCATAATCAAACTAGATACCGCATAGCGGTAACATAATGACCCCCGCACGCAGCAATGCACCAGAGGTCAGAAATCTTTAT
>JAUBOC010000170.1:5808865-5823285 GCA_032275365.1 Anablepsoides cearensis | reverse complement strand
CCCCCACACACACACACACACACAATCCAACCAGATACAGAAATATTTTGTTTTTAAACTCTATTTCAATTTACTTCTCAACACAAAATGTTTTTTTTTACCATTTCAACTAAAAGAAAACTGAAAGAAATTACAGATAACCACAGACAACCACTTAAAAAACAGTGTAACAGTGTAAAACAATGTTTTTTTTACTTTGTGAATTTATTTAACATTCATATCAATAAAACTTTAAAATGTATTTCTGTGCAAAGTGGGTTTTAAAACATGAACAACACCCTAAGAGGGGAAAAAAAGCTTTGGAGGCTGTTAGCATAATGATTATGCTAACAGCCTCCAAAGCCCCCCCTCCTTTAGTCAAGCTGCGCCCCACCTGGGGGAGCGCCCCCCACTTTGGGAACCACTGCTCTATAATATCACACAACAGTACAGCCATGGGTTTTACATCTGATTTTAATTGTTACCATAACCTTGTCAAACCATGTTGGCACATGAATCACATTCTCAGTCCCTATTTGTCCAACCCATTCTCACTCCCGACTCGTCAACATATTGACGCTTGGTCAGGTAGCCGTCTTCGTCCAGCTTCGGACGAGCCGGGTATCCCGTTGCGTCATTTCTTAACGAGATGGGGCGGAGCAGGAGGAGTGCGTTTTCTTTTTTTTTTTTAAGAGTAGAAAATATGCGAAACTAACCATCCCAGACCCTAAATTTAACTTCTATTAGCTATATACTGCCTATCCCTGACCTCAGACCCTAAAAGTAACCATTAACCCTGATCCCTCATATTAACCATTTTTTAAAATGTAGAGAATGCGCGAGATCTAATCGTCCCAGACCCTAAATTTAACTTCTATTATCCATATACAGCATATCCCCGACCTCAGTACCTAAAATTAACCATTATTCCTGATCCCTCATATTAACCACATGCCCCCAACCCAAAGACCCCTAAGAGGCACAACCCAGAAAAGCCTCAGTCGGCAATGACTGACGCGAATTGGTTACCCGACGCGTCAAAACTGGACTCAGATGACTTCCTGACCAAGCGTCAATATGTTGACAAGTCGGGAGTGAGAATATGTTGATTTGTCATATATGTGAATGCCTGGTCAGGCTTATTGACATGTCTGGTATAAACTTCTTCTAAATGAAAATGGAGGAGCCCATTCTCATATTTTTGAAAACCATTTAATATATATTACAACTAACCCTAACCCCTAACCTAACCCTAACTTGGACCATGAACCCTTAACTTAACTTCTATTAACCCTAAACATTCAACCTCTAACAGTAACCCTGATCTCTAAACCACTGAACTGACTCTAACGCTAAGACCTAATCCAACATGTCAGTTGATGACAAGAGGGGGGTACCTGACGTGTCAATAAGTGATGCAAAGGTAGCCTTACTAAGCATCCTGATATGACAACTAGGCAGTGAGAACATGTTGGTACATAAGGTGCAACACGTCACGGAAAAGGCGGGATCTCTGCCTATGATCACAATGCACTGGGTTGCATGCTCAAACCATTGTGGACCCACAATGAATAATGGTGGGTCCACAATGGTTTGGGGACCCACCTAGGTACCGTCCAACAGAGGTACTAACTGACCATCACCCAATTTGTTTCCTCAGTAAATTTCACTTGTAGCTAAAAATACTCCACACATTTGGATCAAAGCCACTAACGAGTAAGAAACTTCATGTTTGGTTTTGTGTTCGATCTTGTTATGGATTAACTCTTTTCACCCAGTCTGAGTGTGCACACGTGCAACATCCTGGCATTTGCAGTGAATCCTCAGAAGGGGGGATTGGGAGAAGGTTTTTGTTTGTGGCATCCAGCGCTCGTGCAGCTGCGCTACTTGGCGGATAGCACACAAACAGGCGGCTCCCATTCATCAGGCTTTTTTTTTTAAGAAAAACAAACAAAAAAAAAAAGACAGAGATCCTCTCCTTCTGTGGACCCAAAGCATCTGGCTTTACACCAGCAAGAATGAAGGTGCATGGAAGGGGAGGGTGTGGCGTGTGCAGGGAAACAGGAAAAAGAAAGAAAAAATGATAAATTTGGGAGAAAGATAAGAGGTACAGTAGAGATACAAACTGCACTGAAAAAGGAAGTGCAGTAAAAGTAACTACTCTTATGCAGCAAACCTCATTATTTCATTGTAAGTCCTCTTTTTCTACTTTTCTCCCATCCTCCAGTAAGAGACATCTGGCTCTGAAGATAAACAAAAGACCTCTGAATGAGTATTCATAAATCTGCCACGCATACAGCAACACAAATCTCAATAAGTTACACATAAAGGGACTCGTGGAAGCCAGCACACACACACTAAAACTGCAGCTGTAACGCGACAATGCTGTCATCAATATAGTCCTTAAAACTTTGCAGTGTTGCATTCTTCTCTAAAACAGATTGTGTCAAAGGGTTGACACAACTTGATAATGGTTTCTGTGTTTACAGTGACCTCAACCACAGATGATCGGAATAAAAGGGCCTGTGAGAATACAAAGTGCTTCCCCAAATTGTCTCAATCGGAGCAGATTGAGCTCAGTTTTCAATCAAATTGAGATAAAAGCTCTTCATCAAACTTCCGGAGGGGTCCGCGTGTTGCAAAATCATTGCTGGAGGAAAGCGTCACCATCTTGTGTGTGTGTGTGTGTGTGTATACACTAGTTACACTGCTATTTCTGCTGTGCTAAATGTTGTTTTTGGTTGTGTTCATTGATATAAATTAAACTGTATGATAAATCAGTTTTGGTCAAACCCTTTTACATATCCTCCCAGGTTGTCAGTCTGGGTGTTATCCTACACAACACATAAATGAAATCCCATATCAGTAACATCACTCAGCAATATCACTTTCAGAGTCTCCAGGTAAGACATTACAATGGTTTGTTAAATGTACAATTCTGTCTTCAGTTGTGATCCTAAAAGCATCATCATCCTCAATTTACAATTTATATATCTTTATTCATTTCTTTAAAAAAAAAAATTCAATATATAATTAAAAACAAATCATAAATAAACGGACGCAGACGAAGACAAAATCTTACATCTGCCCCTTTTTTTTCTCAGATAAGTAAGTTTTATCAAAAATAAACTTCAAATTTCAAAAACAAAAAACAAAAAGAAAAAAACAATAAAGGTTTGACTCCTCCTTGAACAACAAATCGCACATTATATTGTTACATATTTCTGCAACAAAATAACCTTTATCATTCTCTTAAATATACATGTTGATCTGGCATTTTTAAAGTCATCCACCAGATTATATCACAATCTTATACCCAGGACTGAAGTACTCCGTTCTTTCAAACTAGTTCTAAACTTACGTTTACCAAACATTTCTATCCCATTGAGATTAAAACAACTTTCTCTTTTATCAAAAACATAATTGGATGTTTGAAGGTAAAGTGTTTTTATGAGCCCGATACCTAACTGATAAAATACTATAATCAACCAAATCAGAGGATTTCAATAACTTCAACTGATGGAACAATGAATTTGTTGAGTGATAGTAATGCTCTCTGGTAATAATTCTTACAGCTCTTTTCTGTAACACAAAAATGGGATTTGTAATTGTTTTGCTTGCTTGTCCCCAAACATCAATACAGTAGATATAGACAATATTGCTTGTCTGTCCATCCGTCTCACCCAACAGTACTGCTGTATCATTATTAGGCATCACCTCCCCCCAATGTCTGTCCCCTGAGCTTTTGGCTTTGAGTAATTGTGGCCCCCTGAGCAATTTAGACAAATAACCCTGATCTAATGTTTACTACCAATGTATATATGTGTATATTACATAAAAGTCTGTCTTTTTTATTTTCTAAAATCCATTGTCAGGCTAATTGTTGCGAATTTTATAGTTGCTTCCTCATCTATGTATTTGAATTTGTCCCCTTTTAAATAAATAAATGTTAAAGTTTTGCCCAAGTTTCAAAACTGTAGAAGATTTTCATGCCACCAATTTTTTCACAGAGAGAGAGAGAGAGAGCTCGGCCGAAATATTGGTTCCAAGGCACGACCTGCATGAAGCACAGTAAACAAAAACCAACAAAAACAGCCATTTTTTTTTGTTACACAGTTCAGGGAAATTAGCAAAAATAATCGTTTCGCTTAAAAACAAATGATTAATGCTTCACAGGGTTCCATATTTTGATTCAAATAGGGCTGAAAGAATATTCGTCTATGTCACCACGGCGCCTGATAAGGTTTTACATGAGCCCGTGTCCCAAAAACCTTTAATTTATCACCACTGGTAAATCACCTGGAGCTCCCTGTTTTATTAGATACAGAACAGATGCGGAGTAAAGCAGCAATTTTACAATAAAAATTAGCTTGTGTTTTGGCATATTCCCTGGCCTTTGGTTCTTCTTCCTACAGTGATGAATGGGGCATGTCACATCTCAAACGATGATATCCCACAGGCCACAACCACTGCTGTAATGAAGCACTTTAAAATTATATGACCAACCCCAATCGAGGGTTTTGCTAAATTTCCTTATGCTGAATTTCAATAAAGCATTTGCCAGCAGGTGAGAGGACAGATACTGCTTTTTACTTTTTTTTTTAGTTTTTCCCTCCCCATTCTCTTTGAGTATGTGTAACTCATGACACCCAGAAGGTACCTGCAGGCAGTCTCAGAGGGCAGAAATAAATAATACATCAGCTTTATCTTTATACAAATCAAATTTGATGAGAAGCAACACGGGAATATGTGGCAGAAACAGTTGAACCTCTCAAACAAGATGCTTCTGGGTTCCCTCGGTGGCAGATTGTTTAATGATTTAGGTGGAACATGACAATGAAGAGCACAGCTATTAAAGGGATAGTCTGACTTAAAAAATGTTTTTTTCTTTAAATTGCATTAAGTGAAGTTGTTCTCAGCTAATAATATCTTACCTGCAGTAGAACTCTCAAAGCAGTATCAGGTTTAAAAGAGGCAGACGTTCTCCCTGGTGTTAACCTGAGTGCAACCAGTTCCAAATCTGTTTCCTGTCATCATAAAACAAAAAGCTTGGTGTAAACACAGCACATAATGGGAAGGTGATTGCTGAATGAGGACAGGTGGGTTGATTCTAACTAACTTTGCAGACGGATGTATGACAGGCAAAACAAAAACCTACAACTGCCAGCTGAACAGGTGACATAAACAAAGGACAATGAAACTTAGCATGAAAATTAAAAAATGGGTGTTTGGTAGATTATTTCTTTGTGCTACCAATCAGGTTTCCGTTATAAAATTTATTGCCAAGAAGCATTGTTTGTGTCAATAAAAGACAAAATAAAATAATCTAGCAAACTCAAATTTCTTACTTTTTTAAAATTGTGTCTTTATTAATTCTCAAGGGAAACATTTTATCATAACATTTGGCCTCTACAACATAGAACATTCTTAAACATTTGAAAAAATTAAGACATGTAAGCCATTAACTAATGAAAAACAAATCAAAAAAGCAACTCCATTTCCCCGAGAAGAATTTTGAGGGGTTTGTAAAAAAGTAGTATTCAAGAAAAAAAAAACAAAAAAAAAACAAACCTAGAAATAATAATATAAAAAAAAGAACTAAAGGAAAAGAGGAGAAAAGGATCAGAAATAAAATAAAAAAATACAGTATTAATTAGAAGACATGTCTAACATTGGAGAGTGAACTAGAATGATTTCACTGAGTTTGGTCACTGAAAGTGTAATCAGGTCTTTTATGTTTCACATAGTCTATCCAACTTTGCCAACACAGATAAAATTGTTCGGTCTTGTGGTCGAGTTTGAATGTTATTTTTTTCATTTGATATGTGCTGAATGTTAATTCCTTACTTTTTATGCAAAGTACAGTAATTATTCAATGGAAATAAGATAACTAACATTCTCAGACAAGCGAATCAAACAGGTAAAAACAAAAACACAGAAACAGTTTTTTATAGCATTGTTTGGGCACTCGTACTAATGTCAGGTTCACACAGCAAGATAATTCTGACAATTTTTGGTCCAATTTTGCCCTTCTGACAATTTTAGGGATGCTCCAATTATCATGATGGCTCTAAAGATAATTTTAGGAGAGATTCCTGGCTTGTGTGGTGAGTTAAAAGTGATCTAGTCAGCTCAGAAGGACGTCGGCACCGCTTCGATCTTAAATCGGGGATATTCAACAAGTCAAGTCAACTAGTAAATCTACGATATATGTCACGTTTGAAGTTTCAGGTTTGAAAATCAGCCGACAATTTTAAAATCTTGCTGTGTGACTTTTGTGGCTGTAATTAGTTGTGGTCATTGCTGGGACTGCTTACCATAAAAAGCACCATGTCTGCATATCTTGATGAAATATTTGTAAGTAACTGTTTTTATTTAATTACTGAATATAATTACATTTAAACGTACTTTTGTCCATCCCAGAATAGCTATTTTTCTTTCCTAACATCATCACTTACTGTACCACACTAAACTAACAATCTTAAACCGTATCCAATAGTCTGAAGAATAGGCATTAAACATTTCAACTGGAAGCCCAAGTGTTTCCCAACCAATGTCAACACTCTTTTGAAAGCTACTGGGACATTTTCCAGATTGGATGGTAAATCAGCTTCATTAAATCCACAACCTGTGGAAATTAACATCCACAATTAACCTTTATCTATCGCAGACAATGCACCTCTGGCCAGGTCAGGCAACCTATTAGCGTGACATTTATTATAAAGCATCCTTGAACCTCAAGCAGGGACTTGTGATACGTTACAGCCACCACCTCAAATCTAAATGGAAATCATGCAGGCCCTAAGAGAGGGAGGAAAAAGAGCCCTGCTTTGTTGAAACGGACCCAAAAAATACAGATACAAGAAAAAGAAGAAAAAAAGAAAACAGAGGCCGTGGATACAACAAACAAAATGATTACACATTTTAGAGCAATTTCTGGGTCCTGTGATCATAATCACTTTGTCGATAGCCTTCCAGTGTGCAGGTGCGCCGATACAGATGGTTTTATGAAGATCCATTAAAAATAATTTCGCTCATCACCAGGCCCAGGAGGGGCCCAAACCAGCAACTGGGAGATGAGTCCAGATGCCTGCTCAGGCTACAGCTCCAAAAAAAAAAAAACCCCAAAACCACATGGTCCTTATGTGGAACACCTCATCACCATGGGAACACGGTGAAATAATACAACCTGTCAAGGCGGGAAGCAGGAGCACATGTGCGTCGACACATGAGTGCAAATATGCTCATGAAGTGAAAACAAATACATCTTCAGGCCAGAAACTTTACTGCGGAAAGTATTTGAAAATGTTTTACAAGAGTTGCTGAGATTAAGTTTTTTTGTAGTCAAATGCAAACACTTTAAACTTAAAAAGGCAAGCTAGCTCAAGATTGTTGATTTGACTGACATTTAAGGCAACTGCAATAACAAAAACACTTTTTTTTCCTTTTTTTTTCAAAAGAACTGCTGCAAACAAGGCAGCCAGGGGGTGAGGAATACTTTGGATGTGGCTGTCCTTGATAGCGAACATTTGATGTGTTTTGATTAGACTCCGGTGGGGGAGATTATCAAAGGCTAAGAGAAATCAATGTTCGTTTAATAAAGAAGACTTTGGTGGGAGGGAGACAGTTTTGTTTATGACAGGGCCTGTCTCTTCCTTATCTCTGACGCCTCAGATTCCCCCAGACAGGCAAATATTTTAACTGTAAACAGCCGTGGCTCGACAGGCTGCGTGGGCCTCCTGTCAGGGTTCCCACTTGATGCTTGTTCACCTACTCAAACAAGAGAGGAAACGTGTTTCTGCGAATACAAACTGCATGTAAAACATACACATTCTTACACATTGTTGCCAATGAACTATATCTGTCCCAGTTTGTTCAAGTGTCCAGAAAGTCTGAGTGCATTGTGGAAAGTTGGGAGACTTTTTGGTTATTTGTTTTTCATTTTAAAGTGCCTGTGACGTCAAATTTTTGTGATACATATGAATGCCTTTCTAGAAAGAGGACGTTGATAAAATATTGCAAAAGAAATTTCATATCACTTAGATGAACAGTTGTTGAGATATTTGCCTGTGAAGCAACAGGAAGTGATGTCAAAGGGGAATGACTGCATGTGAACAGAGCAATGCTACACCAGCCAACAACTCAGACTGCAGAGAAGAATCTGATGTTTCTTAAGATTATTTTGAGTCACTATTAGAGAGATGAAGAAGAGTCAGAGATCAACTAATATGGTTTCAGTAAACAAAGACCAGAGAGTTTTCCTTGGTAAAGAATTCCCCTTTGATTTCACTTCCTGTTTCACTTTGGCTGAGTCAACATCAAAAGAAAAAAATGCCAGTTATGGGACAGAATGGGTTAAAGCATGTGTATTATTCCAAGTTTCTTAAATATAAAGATATTCTCTTTGACTTTTTGTATTTGAAGAATATGCATGTCACAGGCACTTTAAAAACAGATTCTTCAGGTTATTTTATCTTACGATTTGACAAAAAAAAAATTCATTTCTCTATTTTTAGAGTATAAAATGAAAAGCATAACCATCCATTTCTGTTTTTTTCAATATGTGTTTTTAAAATGAAAAATGAATGACCAAAAAGTACCAATCCAAGGATAATGCGGAAACACTTGACCTGTTAGAGCAGGGGTGTTACAGTTACACAAGGGGGCCAATATTCAAAACTTGGTCCAAACTAAGGCCAATTTCTGTCAATATTAATTGATAAAAACATTATATAACAAATTATTCTTATAGAAATGCAAATTGCCTTTTTCCAATTCTATTCTGTAGTGTTTTAAACATACATAACCTAAATGATAAATTACAAAGATTAAGTTAAGTTAGTCTTTAGGACTAATTTCTTACACATTATTCTCAATTTATTCTCAATCCCCTGTCTCAATAGCAAATCATTAAAAAGAAAAAACTCACTAAAAATCAAATTATTTAACTTCAAAATAAAAAGATAATATGCATGATTCTTTGTTGCCCTTTTCACGCCAAAACCAAAGATTACAAAAAAGTTCAAACTTCATTTTCTAAATAAACCACAAAACTATTTCACACTTAAATTAGAGTAAAGCCCCACGGACTCAGTCTTCTGAGGAATTTTTCTTACTACCAGTGAAGTGAGGTAATCCCCGTATTATCACGGAAACTGGAAATACAGTACAGAACGTCAATCTTTTTTCTCTCTCGAACTTTTTTGAGTTTTATTAGCATAAATATTAATATAAATTTAGACACTAAAAAAAAATACATTACATGTCCTGTGCAATGTTCCGCCTAAAGAAGCATTCCTAACAGCTTACTGTCCAGTACTGTGTGGCGTGTAGATGCTAACTGCTAAGCTCTTGTGTTTCCATTTGGTTCTCATCTCATTAAGATGCCACCCAAACGCACTGCAGGCCTTTTCTGGACCACATCCAATATTTGCGTTTTTTCACAATTCGCGGGTACTCCAAGAACGGAAGCTTCTCAGGATCCATAAAAGGTTCCCCAAGAATTATTTTCCTTTGACAGCTTTGAGCCAGGCAGTGGCCTGAGTAGTGCGAAGTGGTCTCAAATTGTCATGGAGTGCCATCACCATTTTGTGTATATTAGCGTAAAAAGTTTGCTAGTAGGCTATTAAATGTTCTCTTTCATAAAACAGGGAAATATTTTATCAATTTTTTTTCTTTGATTATGTTTTCTTGATTTGTTACAAAACCATTTCATGAATTACTGAGCAAGGTTTGATGGAATTTACCAAAAGTAATGCACATCTGATTTACTTTTAGAGTCAACCCAAGTTAAAATGACTACCACCGTCATTTGATCTTAGCAAACACAATTGTAGCTCTGATTTAGTTAATTTCACCAGGTGGTTTGTCCGTTATCAGTTCATTAAATGGATGTTATTAGCGGTTATCAGTCCCATACAATGGCTTCAGACTGTCCCAACAGTGCCCCCTAGTGGGTTACCAGTGCCATGTACGTGCGGTTTACTTCCGGTCTACTTTATTGTAGCCCATGTCATTTTCTCTAAAATTAACCTTAGTGACGTTATGCCTCATATTAATCAGATTAGTGACTTTATGCCTCATACTAACCAGCTGACAGTCTGAAGCCATTCTATTGGACGTAGAACCCACTAGGCGGCACAGTCGGGACAGTCTGAAGTCAGTCTGAAGCCATTTTATGGGACTGATAATGGCTAATAATGTCTATTTAATGGATGATAACATCCAAAGAGGGTGAATTTCACAGATATTGTGCAAAAAAAATAATAGTATTGGATTTGTAGCTCAAATATACATTCACAACACATGCTCCAAGCTTTAAACATTGCACAATAACTTTTGGAGTAAACATATTTTTTATAATATCATTTTCTCAAGGATCACTTTAATGATGTTTCACTGAAACTAAAACATCTTAGAAAACTTTTGTTCTTACTACCCGTGTCTAACATGCTCCTGGCTGCATTTATGATTTTCTTTTTCTTTGAACACCGACTCTATGAGAAACAAGATGCAGCCATTATTCCAGCGAGCAGCTTTCAGAAACACGGGGTGCACCTTTGTTCTAGAGGATGGAGCACAAAGAGTTTTGGATTGACAGTAAAACCAAGATTTACATCTCCTGATAACCTGCACCCTGTGCATAATGTAGGGTCTCAGCTAGAAGAAGAGAGATAAAAGATTTCTTTGAAATTTTTTACTTTTATCCTGCACATAATGACTTCTTAATCTATCAACTGAGGTTTTTCTTTTTTTTCCTTATCAGTAAAACTCAGAAGCAATTTAGAGCAACTAAAAAGCATCTATGTCACTTTCATAGGCTGCAAAAGGTAGATTTGTTTGAAGCATTTTAAAAAGGGTGTGGCTTGGAATTGACATCTCTTAATCCTTTAGTTTGCTCTTTCAGCTTCCAAATGCAAGAATAAAAATGAACTTTGTTGTAAGAAGAAACAGCCTTTTATAATACAAAATGTGATTTTTTTTAGCTGGTGAGTCCAAGATGTTTAATGGGCTTAAAAAGCAATAAAGTCCCACATGAAGATGCACATTTGAGATAGAATCCCTTACTTGGTAAAAGAGGTGCACCTTCTATAGAATGTTTTGGATTTTTTTTTTTTTTTTTTTTTTTGCATCATACTGATTTCTTTCGGTGCCTGATATGGAATATCATCGCTAAATCATCTTAAGTGTGCAATGCCCCCATCCTCTTCTGTGGGAAAGCCAAGAGTCCTTGAATTAGGTCAGTCATTTAGTCGTGGAAAATTAATTAAAAGAATAATTAAATCATTAACACATTAAATACGGCAATTAGAGATCTTGTCCTACATGAGTGAATTTAAGTGAATTTAATGCGGGGGAGCAAATGGAGCAATGGGCTGTGCCAAAACAAAATCTTTATTTAACGCTTTATTCACAAATACATGCACTTTGGGATAACCCTCCACTGAGTAAAAGCTTGGATAACGTTCTGTAAAAAAATGTAAAAAAATGTTTTGATTCATGTATAATTTTCTTTCCACTTCACAATTGTATACCACTTTGTGTTGGTCTTTCACATTAAATTCCAGTGAAATATATTTATGTTTGTGGTTGTAATGTTACAAAATATGGAAAAGTTCAAGGGGTATGAATACTTTTGCAACCCACTGTATTAGATGTATTTTCCTATTGGTTGTCCATTTGATTATTTTGTGGGAGGGGATGGAAATAGAAAACCTCCTGGGTATCTTCCACTGGAGGTTTTCCTGGCACATCCATCTAGCTGAAGAGCCTGGGGTGGACCCAAAACACGTCAAGGAGATTGTACATCTCACTGGCTGTGGGAAAGCCTGGGGAGAGCCCTGCAGCTCCAAGTTATTGCCGGGGAGAGGGATGCCTGGATGTCCTCACCAGTGAGACTCAACTCTGAAGAAGCGGTGAGCAAAAAAAAAAAAAAAAAAAAAACAAAACTGAAAATGTATTTTTCATTTAATACTGATCAAGTTCCCCAAACATTTAAGGAAATGTATGCAAGTCATTTTATATTGAAACCTACAGTACTCAACATTTTGGGTTGTGGTCAGAGTAACATGTAATAAAATTGAAATATTCACAGTATCTTTTCTCAACAAGATGTCACGGCCAACCCAAAACTTATTGATTGTGACTGATGTTTACCTTTGAATGAAACATCAATCATAATACCCTGACTGATCCTGCACAAAGAAGACACCAAAACAGCCAGACTACTATGAAACCACAATGAGATAGCCACCAAATGGATTCAGATTTAAAAAAAGAAAATAAAATAAAAATCCTAATGCAAATGATGTGGGTTAGATGATGTGGGTCTGTTCAAATTTGCAAGACAGAAAAATCTCCAAGCATAATCACATTGGGAAGAAAAGCATCCCTGACAGGACACGCGCTGCCTTTCACAGGCATTATTCTAAGCCTGGGGTTTTATGTGCTCTGAGACAAGCTCAACCTTGCATTATGAGATGTAAAAAAAAAAAAAAAGAAAAAGCTGTGTGCACCTGAGAAGAGGAGACAGATATAAAAATATATACTATATGCTAGATTTCTGAATAGCACCGCTTGGAAAGCAAGGCGGCGTACGGTAGAGCCTAACAGGCACTCGATACCATCATTGGTCTATTTGTGCAAACATATCAGAGTCAAATGGGAATGATCTCTCACATCGATCCCTCTCGGAGTCTAAATATTTTTAGAAAGCCATTGATTATATTGGCTGCTATGTTCTGGGAAGCAGTAACTGAAAAATGTCATGTTGACTCCTTTACAGTTTACAGTGGAAAAAAAAAAAACAACGTCTGGCTATCAGACAAAAGCACCGTGATTCGCTTAACATACGGATCAGCCGACGACACCGTGCATGCACATGAATTCTTAATCGTTCAAAATAAGTCAAAATAAATGTGATTTCCAACGATAAACTGTCGCTAATATGTCATCTGAGACGTGCTCATGGTTTCTTTCTCCAATAACAACGACCTGCATTTTTGCTTTTCTTTCTTTTTCTTTTTCTTTTTTTTCGCAGCTGTAATCTGATCAAAAAGTCCTCGTTTCGACGTAGCGCCCGCCTTTTAAACGTCACACACAAACCCGGAGAGTTTGAACATTAATTCTCGCACTGAACGAAACGGCTGCGGGCGTACAGACGTTACTGCATGCGAAGCATTGACGACACCCTCCAGTTTCTCTTAATAATATTAATGAGTGCTTTAAGGAAACAATGTCTGAGCAGTTAATCTTTCTGTTTCCCCTTCACTGAAAGTGTTGCAAATTAGCAAGAACTCCACATTAAAACGTTTAGATAATAGTTCCACAGCTCAAATCGACCAAAGAGGCTATGCTGAGGTTCCAGCGTACATATTAAACAGATTACAGTTTATTTTTTGTAGAAAATCACTGGGTGCCACTTTTACAGAGATATAACTTGCAAAGCCCAGGTGAGTTCTGTACCTCAAATCAATCTGAAAAATACTACTTTAACAGGCGAAAAGTTTTTTTTTTTTTTTTTGGCCGTACAACAAAAGACAAACCATCAGAGTTTATCCTGTGACATTTGATTAAAAAAAGATATATAGTATATATTTATATATAAAGGACACAAGATAGTTAAGTAGTGGCCCCAAAATAGTTATTGTGTGGCCACAACATAGTTAATGCATAGCCACAAGATCATTAATGTGTGGCCACACGACTGGTATTGCATGAGATATTAAAGTGTGGTCACAAGATGGTTAATGCGTGACCACAAAATAGTTATTTCTTGGCCACATCATAACTCAGGGCCACAAGATAATTCTGAGTAGCTCTGTCTCTTTGTGAGAGATACAGACACTGTTGGAGTAAGATTATGAATACCCTGTTTTTGTGTTTAATTGTTCAAAGGTACCCAACACATTTGTATTTTTTTTTCAGTGTACAATTAATCCAAAAAGTGTATCTCCATTATTCAATCTAAATGTTTCATTTTTCGAGAAGACACTGAACACCCTAAGTGTGTTGGGGAAACCTTTTTTTTTACTGTGTTCCTGAATGTGACATAACTTTTTTTGTGGAGTTTTAAATAAAGTAAAGTTTTTTTTTGATGAATACAACTTTTCACCTTTGTCTTATAACCGCAACAAATAATGCTAAAAATTACTTCATGCCTAACAGCAAGTGACTGAAGTATGTCATTCCATACTGTAAGAAATTACAGGTTAAATGTGTCCTTATACCGTGAAAAGTGCGAGGGATATACGGAGAATGTACCCGTGCATAAAAAGAGACAAATAACGAGTGATACCAAACCGTAATGAGGTCATGAGAAGGCCATTTATTCTGTGGCATTCTGCCGATTTCCAGGCTCACAGTCAAATATATAACATTACAGAGACGTGACCCCGCCTATCGATTACGTCATACGTACGGGTGCCCTACTCTCTCACGTC
>JAUBOC010000170.1:5760179-5776101 GCA_032275365.1 Anablepsoides cearensis | reverse complement strand
TCATTAGACTAATCGATTAATCGTAAAAATAATCGTTAGATTAATCGAGAGAAAAATAATCGTTTAGGACAGCACTATCCTAAACACAGAACAAACCTGGCTTTAAAAAGTTTGTTTGTCATTGTTTTACTTTTGGCTGCTCATTTCCACAGGAGCAAATTCATATTGAGGATTGGACAATTGTTTTACTTTGCAATCCCCAAAGCAAGGAAAGTATGTACTGTGTATATTTTACTCTTGTATGATTCTGAAAAAATCTGCAACAAATTTTACCTTGTGGACCCAATTCTTGTTTTTACAAATCACTTAGGTTGCACCTTATATAATTATTCTAACGTGGAAAATGAATGCTTCAAATAAATCAATAAAAGCCCAATAAAAGATGACATTTTTAAAATGTTGAGAGCACGTGTACTTCTCTGTCTCAACTTTATCCTTTTGATGCCAGGTATGTTCTTGCCCTGTGTACCTCATCTCTTTCCGCATAATTTACCTCTGCGCTCTCCTAAAAGGATTCCTGCATACGTGTTTATGCCGACACACAAAGACACTCCATATACGTGGAGGCGCAGAAGCTTTTAAGTGCTCTCCTGCCCTCTGACGTCTTACTTTTCATACCAACAAAGTAAAAACATACATCCGATGTCCGCGTGAGTAATGGAGTCTGCCTCATTTTTCCTAGCATACCCCGGCTACTCACAGGGAGGAAATGGAGCTCCATTCTCGGCGTGTTCACATGCTGACCTTTGCCCTTGCTTTGCAATCTCGAGCCACAAATGGCTCGCAGAGACATTCAGTACTGCATGAATTGGTATCAGCATGGAGAAGGGGATGTTTTGATCTGGAAGCATCACTTAAGGCTTTTTGCCGTCTTATTTTGCCCATGCTCTTTTCCCCCTCTTTTTTTTTTTTGTGTGTGTACTGACTGTATTCAAAGCACTCAAATATAGAGCGCAGAGTGAACAGCAAAGCTGCACTTACCCAAGTCTGTGTAATGTGATTTGCAGAGCTGCTTTTGTCCGCCGAAACACAACTCGAACTGAGGTTCGTTTGACCTGCGCAAGGTGTGTCCGTTCTCAAGGGCGGCGAAGGCGTCACAAGTGTAGCGGTACGTGATGAAGCCAAAATTGTCCCTGAACAGGAATAGAAAAAGATGCATCAGTTTGTTGCTGTGGGGGGGGGGAAACAGTGACTCAACAGAAAGGCCTCGTCTTCGATGACGATCGCGCTATTTATATGCAAAAGAGAATCAATAAAGGTGTATCAGTTGAGTCGAGGAATCAGGAGACGCTGCGAGACTGCAAATATCCGTCTCTGTCATTGGTCTTAAAGTGCCTGTGACGTCAAATTTTTGTAATACATATGAATGCGTTTTTAGAAAGAGGACATTGATAAATTATTGCAAAATAAATTTCATGTCGCTGAGATGAACAGTTGTTGAGATATTTGCCTGTGAAGTAACAGGAAGTGATGTCAAAGGGGAATGTCTGCATGTGAAGAGAGTAGTGCTACAACAGCCAACAACACATACTGTAGAGAAGAATCTGATGTTTCTTGAGATTATTTTGAGTCACTATCAGAGAGAGATGAAGAAAAGTCAGAGTTCAAATAATATTGTTTTAATAAACAAAGACCAGAGAGTTTTCTTTGTTAAAAGGTTCCCCTTTGATGTCACTTCCTGTTTTACTTTGGCTGAGCCAAGTCCAAACGAAAATGTGCCGGTTATGGGACAAAATGGGTTAAATAGTGTGTATTATTCCAACTTTCTTAAATATAAAGGTGCTTTCTATGACTTTTTGTATTTGAAGACTGTGCACGTCACAGGCACTTTAAAGTTTTGCTGGTAAAAACGACTTTTGTCAAATACAATTATAGCTATAGTTTGAATGTAAACCTGTAAGCTACTTACAACCAACAAAAAGTGATACGATTAGCATTCAGTTATTATTGTCCGAATTATAGAGGACTTTTAAAGTCCATCGACAAAATGCATTTTAATACATATAATCGGTATTATGGGTGTTGGAGGTGATGCTCACAGCAAACTGAGTTATCTAAAACAGGTAAGACATTAAGACTTCACATTTCCAGAGCACTTGGGTTTTGCTAGTAAACCCCTAAACTAAACGCCACCCATCCAACCAACACTAATGCTAGACTGCAGCGACAAGTCCCGCGGCCTTACCCATCATCCCTTAAGTTCACTGCACATTCTTCAATTTCCCCAAAGACTTCAAAGCGGCGCTTCAGCTCCGTTCGGCTGCAGTCGGACCTCAGTCGCCCCACGTACACCACCCGTCTCTCCTCCTGCTCGTTAAAGGGAAAGACAGAGGCGGGCAAAGAGATTAAAAAAAGGAGAGGGGGGGGGGGGGTACTGTTTTTCCTCCTTCCTCCCCCCTGTCTCTTTCTTCTCCAGGCTTTAATGAATTGGTCTTGATCACTCCTGTGGATACTGCTGCTGCTGACTTTGGGCCCCTGTTTTTTTTTTTTTTTTCTTTTTTGTCCCCTCTTTGCTGTCTGCTTGCTTGTGTTCATCTGTGATTGGTTCAGTTTGCTTCCTTCTTATCTGATGAAGTAGCAGCTCGGGAGCACCTTCAATCTACCTTGACAGTACAATTCCT
This sequence comes from Anablepsoides cearensis, assembly GCA_032275365.1. Lineage (NCBI taxonomy): Eukaryota > Metazoa > Chordata > Actinopteri > Cyprinodontiformes > Rivulidae > Anablepsoides > Anablepsoides cearensis. The sequence continues at coordinate 5,773,480 of JAUBOC010000170.1, read as the reverse complement.
CTTTCTCTCTGCAACTCATCAACCAGAGGCAGAATGATTTTTATCAAATGATGCCAAGTCTTAAGTTTGTGGCTTCTCCTCCTCCTTCCTCTGTGAAGTCTAAAAATAAAGCCATGGGGGTGACTAAGTCATATATCAGAAAGGCTTGGCTCTGTCTCCCCAACCTTTGTTTTTTTTTTTTTTTTTGGATAAAATACAAAGAAATCCTGCTTGCAAGAATGAGAAAATATGTTAATATTAAAAGAATATTCATACCCAAGAGAAAGGAGGTGTTTAAAAGCACCGAGCCACGAGGCAGAAAACCATAGATTTTCCTTGAACCTCAAAGGACGCGAGGGTCAAGTTGGAATAATTTTAGGAACAAACTGCAGAAGGCAGCAATTATGGCTTTTGAGTGCTTTAATTGCATCTGCTAATCATCTAATACAGTTAAGCCCTGGGGCTATAGTCCATCACTAACATTATTTATTTATTCATTCATTTACTCGCCACAACTGGGGCAAGTCCTCCGAGGGCCTGGTGCAAATTTTTAAAAGCCGTCCTGAGAATCACAGTAACATGTATGTAAATGAGTCGCCGCGTGCTAAACTCAAAGTTCACCTTTGTCCACTCGGCGTAGAGCCGAGAACAAATTAACCACAGATTAATGCTTTTCCCACTCTTTTTTTTAACGCTTACGTATTGTTTTAGACAAAAAAAAATGCCTTTGCTGAATTAAGAGTTTTCTTGCTGACAAGTGATAAATAAGTGGTCTTTCCTTGATGGCACCCTGAGGGCTGCTTATGTTTTATATAAATATGTGTGTGTTTGTGTGTGTGTGTTTGTGTGACTACAGAAGGTGGTAGAGAAATGAAGCAAAAGCAAAACGAGCAAGACAGAGAGACACCGTCTCATCTCCGGCCTCCCAAATCTTGTTTGACAGCTTGAGCTTCACTGCTTATGATTGTTTTTCCTCTCCGTCTCTGGGAAAAGAAATCTGCACGCTGAGCTGAGCTGGCATTACTGTATCATTTAATGTGTGTTTTAGCAACGGGTGGTAAGGAGCGTTAGCCCCACTGGAAACCCGAGTAATTTCCCACTGAGACAAGGAGAGTGGAGGTAAGTCAGAAATTGGGATGTTCACTGATTTGTTCTGATTTTGGAAACAGATTCCAAAGATAAATTTAAAAAAAGAGGCTTTGCGTTCCTTGAAGAAATGCATATTATCATCTGCCTGTCATGTCAGCAATGCAGACTAAGACAGTCTTAAGTTAGGAAATGACAAAGTTACAGTTGTTTTAGTCAATTTTTTCAGAATACACCCTAGTTTAATATAAAAGCACTTTTCAGCATAGAAAAATTAAGGTTTCTACACGTTTCATTAAGCTGGCTAATTATTTTATAAAGTCAGAGCACCACAAAAATAAGCAGACACCTCCTTAAAGTGCCTGTGACATCATTTTTTTGTAACAAATTTGAATGCATTTTTGTAAAGATAACATTTGTAACATGTGGCAAAAAAAGCTTTTCACATTGCTGAGATGAACAGTTGTTGAGATATTCACATGTAAAGTAACAGGAAGTGATGTCAAAGGGGAATGTCAGAACATGAACAGAGCATTGCTACAATGGCTAACAACACAGACTGTAGAGAAGAGACTGATATTTCTTTAGATTGTTTTGAGTCCTTATCAGGGAGATGAAAAAGAGTCAGAGTTCAAATAATATATAAAAAAATAGAAAATCTCTTCCTTTAAAAGATTTCTGTTTGATGTCACTTCCTGTTTCAATTTGGTTGAGCCAAGTTTAATAATAAATAACAATTCAAGGTAAATTTAAAAATATTTTACTGATCCCAAAGGGAAGTTACACAATATGCCAGTTATGCAACAAAATGAGTGAAATTATTATGATAAGTTTCTTAAATATAAAGATGTTTTTTTTTACTTTACGTATTTAAAGGATATGCATGTCACGTGTATTTTAACTTGGGTATTAATGCTTGAGTACATTGAACAGAAATTGTTGTCATCCCTCAACTACAAAACATATTAAGTTTGTACAACGTGAAAAGTTAATTTAGGAACTTGAAAAAAGAAGTTGCGTGTAGGATATATGTAAAAAATTAAGTTAGAGCAACTCAACTCAATGTATTTTGTCAACTTAATATTACAAAAAAAATTAATATTAGACTGTTTCGTAATTAATCTCTGAGATGTCAAAATAAATCATGTTGGTTTATTAAAGTTGAGTTACATGTTGAATGTATTTAATAATTACAATATTGGTAACTTAAAAAGCTGAGTGGAAATTGTTGCTACAACTGTATTTCAAGTTAAGCCAACAAAACATTTTTAGAGCGTTTGTGGGGTGACATCAAATTTTAGCTCAGCTTCTGTAAAACTGGAACCGAGTTTTAACCATTTCTGCGTTTTCTTCGATGAAAAACAGACAAAAGGCTTTCGCCTTTCAGCAGCAGGTGATAAAAAGGAAACATCTCAAAGAATCGGTGACCACTTCTCCCCCTCTCTTTTTTAACCTCTCTTCTTCTTCTTCTTCTGCTATTTTCTGTTTTCCGCCATTTTAACCCCCGTGGTGTGATTAATATGAGTTGACAGAGTTTCCAGACGACAGAGATGTTAAAAATACACAACCCAAAGATAAAGAGGAAGGGGCCTGTCGCCTGAATCATTCAGGAACTCACTTTGTATGTATTTTCTCTGTGGAGAAATGCTTTGGCACGTGGCACGGAGCTCGAGGCTGTCTCATCCTAAGTGATCTGTGTGTCTGTGGGAGGGTTCTGTGCCACATCACTGATTACATGTGCTCCTTTATCAGCAGTAGTGAAGGAAAATAACAAAAAGAACTGGTGACTTAGTTGACTCACTATTGCTTTTTGCCTTTGCTTTTCTCTCTGCTCGGCCCTTTCAAACTCCCGCTTCTCGTAGTCCAGGCGGTACTCCTCCCTCTTCAGCCTCTCGTGCTGGTACTCCTCATAGCTGTCATACCTGCGGAGGAAAAGGATATGTACAACATCGATCACTGTCCTCCCCCGTCCCCTTTTTTTTAATACGTTGTTCCTGTCGATGCTTATGAAGAACAATTGCCAGTATCCACCAAGGACCGAGTCCGGTGACGGCTGAGGAGTTGGTTGCAAAGTAAAGGAGATGGACGTGTTAATAAGATGTCTTTTCCGCCGTTGCTAAGAACACAGAGCCTGCAGGACAGGCCCGCGGGAGTGCCGGCGAGCAGCGCAGCCGGGGACCCAGGCAGCTGCAGCTGTCAGCACAACTTCACATGTCATTACTTTCTGCTTAGTTAGGGCTTCATCAAGAAGGAAAAAGTGCTACTTTCTTCCCCTCCCACCCCCCCACCCCTTCTCTGCACTAGACTAGCACAAGACATGTCCACTAAGTTTTCCACTGATGAGCGACTCTCGGGCTTGTCGGGTGTCATTAGGCACGTGGGCGCCAAATCAGCTCGGAGCGCTGAGATGGGGTCAGCCTGTGCCAGTACTTCTCTGCATATGAAATAGTCCTGTCTGCTGTGGCTCAAGGAAAAACTACAGACAGACACTCCGATGAGTAGAGAGCTGGAAGCGTCAACTCATGAGTGTAGCATGGAAGAGAAACGATAAGATTGCAATTTTTATGTTTCATAGTCGAGAGTTGCATAATCTGTTCAAAGATATTTTCCACTAAAGGGTTTCTTTATTTATGACAGGACTGACAAGCTAATGGCTAGTCCGAGCAAGGACTGTAGTAGATTGTTGCCTCAACACATCCAGCAACACATGCAGGTTTGCAGGATGTTGGTGTCTCCAACAGTCATTGAGCCAGGGGACACAGTACATCCTGCCCAGTCCATCACAGGGCCACATCAGGTGTTCTTGTGCTCACCCCTCCAGTCGTCTCAGCCTTTTTATACCCCCCCCCCCATTGTGTTGGCGTTGAGCAGAAATGTGGGCGGGGTCATGATATTAAAGACATGAAAAGTACCGAAGATTAAAAGTGATCGTTCAACAGCATTACGTTTAAGACAAGAGGGCAGGACAGCAGAGAATGCGTAGCTAATGGTAGCTAATGTTAGCTTGTTGTTGTGTAGTTAAACTGTGAAAACAATGTCTTTTAGTTACTCAAATCTGTGTGACGTAATCACACAAATCAGTGAACCAATCGATGAGCAGCAGTAGCTGACGGGTTTTTAAAAATTGGGCTGGAACTGGGCCATAAGGGCTAATGCTAACAGTTTCCGGTAAACTTAAAAATCTGTCCATTTCCTTTTACACTGTTATTTCCTCTCACTGTCTGAAGTCATTTTATCAGATTCTAAAAGGTCCCTCATACTCACTTTAGGACTTTAAAACCCTGTTTTAGAAGTGGACAAAATGTATCTTTATTTTGTCCTATTTCCATCACTTTCCTTCAAACCGTCATAATTGTTAAAAAAGATTTTCTCAGGACACAGCACACGGTAAACATTTGCCCTTACCTGAAGCACATAACTGTACTAAGGTTAACAATGCATATTAAGCAGGAGGCTAAAAATTGATTTAAAACAATTACCTTGGCCTGCGGCTGTGAGGAGATCGAGACTGAGGGTGGGGGCTCTTTTGGATTCTGGTGCGAGCGGCGTTCAAATCTGAGCTGTGATGAGACCTAAAGTAAAAAAAAAAAAAGATAGGAAACAAATAAAAAACAGAAATATTTTAGAAAAATACAGAATGATGTTTGGTTTTTCAGTTAGAAAATTCAACAACTTTTTACTTTTGACGGCTTTTTTAGCTTTGCAAGATACACTACCACAAGAAGTACCACATGAAATGTTTTTTTTCTTCCACTCTGGCTTCATGCAGCTCCTGGCTACAGTAAATGTTCAGGATTTATACCTGAACTTTTTTTTTTTTGAACATACCTGAACTGGCTTCTGCATGTACCTACTATCCATGTTGTATGAAGAAGTGGTCAATAGTTTAAACCCTTGCGGCCTGACTGTACAGTTTACACGCCTGCACGCTTTTGAGCTTCTAATGCTCAATTATTGAAGTATTCCTGAAGAAGTAAGGCCTGAATAATGAAAAAGAAAGAAGTTTCAGAAGCTGAGTGAAGCGATGCGATGCCAGTTTTGAAAGCTAGAGGATTACATGTGGCGAAACTAAAACAAAGAACGGCGTTTTGAGAATTGGTCGGCTGAAATGCCGTTTTCTGATTCTTGCATGACTTTGCTTCTTTTCTTGAACGGCTATTCAGTGTTTTCACAAAGCTCGTCAGTGTCAGATTTTGATCGAAAGCCTTGAGACTATTACTGCATAATTTGTGAGCACGTTGGTGTAGAATAAAGAACAAGGGCCTGAACAAGATGAAGTGATTCTACTGGCTCCGCGGAGTAAACTGACCTTTCAGTAATCATGCAAACAAAGTGAGTCACTGCAGTGAAGTCTGACACTGCGAGGAGCTCAATGAGCTGCTACTGACAAACTCTAAATCTACAAACCCCTATCGTCAGAACAAATTTAAATATAACCTGTTTCAAATATTAATAAAACAATCCCATTATGGTTTGGTAAAAAAAAACGGGAAGTTAAAAACTCATGCCTGAAGCTGGGTTGTGGTCTCATTGATTGAATTGTTCACATGAACTAGGGGAATAACGGCAAACCTTTGAAAAGGTCTCGGTGAAGGCAGTTCTGATCCTAACAATCTAATACCATGTTTGGACATAAGGTCGAAGTCTTTAAGGTCTCACTCTATGGCTGAAAAATGATCAGACCCATGTTTTGCTCTAGAACTGGACCCCCTGCCAGCTCAAAGCCCCATGTAAATGGGATGTTTGGGGAGCAGCCAAAGTGCAAATGTGTGTGGCCCTGTGCGTCTACATTTTCATGTTTATTTCTTTCTCAGACAGCTGGCCAGGCTGGGAAATGTAGCCTCAATATTGCCATAAAAAGTCGAAACCTCTACCACTGAGGCGTCGCTGCTATTTGAGAGTAAAAACAGTATTTTATTTTGGTCAGAGTTCAGTCAAGAGTTGGGTTAAGCCCTAAGAGGTATTTATATCAATTGAGAGTTCCCCTACAAAAACTTTTTTTTTTAAAAAAAGAATGACAGCTTACCAGGAGGAAGGACGTCTGTCCGGTGAGCTGGACAGAGAGCGCCTGCGGTACCGCGACGAGGAGCTGCGGGAGCCCGAATGAGAACGAGAGCGGGAACGGGACCCGCTGCTGGTCCAGTAGAAAGGTCTGCCGGGGGACAGGAGAAGGGAGGAAGGCGGGGAAACGGAGCCTCGTGACGGGGAACAACTGGATGGCGGGGAACAGGAGGGAGAGTGGGGGGAGCAGTCGAAAAGTAGGTCCAGGGGTGTTCCCTCCCATGGAAAGATGAAGCGACTCTCGTGGCCCTCGTCCAACTCTACCTCATCATTAAAGGACAGAAATCCCAAGTAGCTGGAAGCAGGCAGCCTATGGGAGTTCAAGTCATTCTGCCCCCCTGCAAAGGACTGAGGGGTAGTAGGCTTGTTTGGTTTGCTGTTTGGACCTCTCTCCTTCGCACCCTGGCTGCAGAGGGCTTTTACAGGAGGGCCAAAGTGCTTGTTGAGTTCTGCTCTGATCTCCTGGTCACACAGAGGCCTCCGACTGGTTGCAAAAAGTTGTGGTTGGTCCCTAACAGCGGCGGCCCCGTGTGTGGGGATCTGAGTGGTGTGTGTAAAGGTTGACTCCCTTATGCCCCTGTCACAGCCTCCTCCTCCATCCACAGGGACAAAATTCTGTGTCTTAGTCAAATGTCTGGGTGAAGATGACGATGTAGAAGAAGATGATGAATATGACGTTGAGATGGCCGAGTCCTTACATTCAACATGCCTGTTCTCCCCTTTGCTAGCACTTGGCGTAGGAGCCGCAATGGCGCCTGGGGTGAATGTCGTCGCCACGGCTGTTGTCACGGTGGCCGTGCCCCCGTCCTTCTTGGCACAAGCCGATGCCTGGCAATAGTCGTGGTCACTGTGGCGGCGAGACATGGCCCGCTTATTGTCGCCAGTGCTGCAATGCTCTTCAAAACCACCCCCCGCTGCGGGGAGGGTGGTGGATGCTTTGCTCAACTGTGCGTAGAGCTCGGTCTGCTCGGGACCCTTTCTGATGGGACCCCCGGCTGAGGCACCTGGGGCCAGGATCAAAGCGCCGGCACCCAACTCACTCAGCCTGGCTCTTTTGCACGTCAAGGCCGAGGAGGAACATGAGGACAACTTGGTTTTCAGAGATGCTTTGAAAGGGTTCTCTTGACTGGCTTTGTGTGGGGGCGTGGTAGGTGGTGTCAGACCTGGGCAGAGACAGAGAGAGAAGGGCGGGGGGGATTGGGTGTGAGCAATAAAACACAAATTGACTCATACAGACCTCTCACCAAGTAACCTGCTCCTCCCATTCTTCCCTCGCCCATCTATAAACTCCCAGGTCAGTTTATGGACAGCGGACTCAGATACATGCCTGATTAAAATATTCACTTTCGCTTGGTCTAATCCTATTTTATTGCAATCTTGACAGATTTATGTAATGCTTGGTGTAACTTAATATGGCAGGGCTGTAACACGGATGACTTGCCATTCTCCTCTTTTCTGACCTTGAAAAGATCCATTTTGAAGAATGAAAAGAAAATCACAGTAGGGAAATGTTAAGCGTCTGATAGAAAGAAAAAACACTAAATGTATCATCCGTTTTCCAAAGATTATCAAGCACCATCTGTATTTTCCGTTCAGTATAGCTGGAGGACAGTGAACATACTAGTCCTGATGCACATTTTTGGCATTCCCGGAGATGTTCGTCATTTCATTGAAACATTGGAAGAAGCGGCGTTTTGGGTTGACAATCTTCACAAATGTCCCTGCTGCTCGTGCACCCCCCCTCACCCCCACCCACCTGCCCAATTCCTCCATCTCTTCCCCCGCCTTCTACAGATTTATAACCAGACAGATGGCAGTTATATGGGAAGTCCTGAGATGAGCCCACTTTATAGCTTTGTTACCGCACTCACACAAACAGCCGCCGCCATTACTTTTATTCTCTCGTTCCACCTCTTTCTTTCTTTAGTCTGGTGTTCTACCCATTTTTTTCCCCACTTCCCTTGTCTGCCATCTTCCCTGGATTCATCCCCCCTCCCCTTCCCTTTCTGTCATTCTTCATCTTTTCCTGTTTCTATCTCACACAGAACAAATGTGCCCACACACAGAGGCACACTTGTCACCAATAGTCTCTCACCGGAGTCAAACTCAGGCACTTTCAAACACCTACGCTCTCTGTTCTTCTTTGCCATTCCTATAATCCACATTATTCCCCCCCGTGCCATTGAATTTCACCAAATGACAGCTATTAGTATCAAATCCAGTGTTAGAATGTACATCGGTGAGACAGCTCGGCGGGAGAGCCTGACACGTAAACGTGTTTGTGTCTGAAGTAACTTGTTTGGAATGCATAAGCCAATGGGTTATCATCATTGCCTTGATGTGACTCTGAGGACTGTGAGCACCCAAGACCCCCCCCCCTCTCCACTATCAATCTCTTTTATCTCCCACAGCTGATAGTGACACTGTATATATGCATTATGCCAATTAAAAAAGGAGCTAGGAGGAAGGAAAAGCGGATGTTAGACAATGCCTGAAAAAAAACTCTCTGTTTCATCACTGAAGCACCATCTGTCCGAAACCATTTGTGCATGGGATCATAAACTAGGAGCCATTAGCAATGGTGGTGAAATAAATCAGAGTTAGATAAATATGTGCCTCTCAGTCAAACTTGCAACTGATGGATGATTTGCCGACACAAACACCAATCATGCAGACACCAGCGAGAAAACGGCGGAACAAGTGAGTGAGAAAGAAGAGAGTTTTATCTTCTCTCTCTTTTTTTGTTCTTTTTCAGCTATAAATCGCGAGGAGACCACAGACTGAATAACAACTCCAGGCTTAAAGGGTTGATCCTGCAGTAAGCTATGCAAATAGCAACACACAGACCACCTCTGTGTCATGAGATACAGTAATTAAAGACAACACAGCAGTACAGAGTAAATCTATTAGCTAGGCAGAGATTAGACCTGACCAGTTGCATCCCAAGGGGCCTCTCTGCCTTTTGTAGCCCTTACAATCCCTCTCAGAGTAGGGTCAAACAAACACAAAGGCGTCGTATGTTCCCTTTATTTGCTCTTTGACATAATTTGGCTCATTATAATTTGTAAAGGTTGAAACAACTACTACACCAACCGGTCATAAAGGCATAAAATGTGCAGGATTGTTCTGCCGTTAAAGTAGTACCCTGCACTCGACTAACCTCTGCCTGATTATCTGTAACACCACTATTATCTCTAGTGTGATGAAATGTTACTCTAAATCTACAAAGAACGCATAATAGCTTACGCCAGCGCTTACTAGGATCTATATCCATTTGTCTCATACAGCATGAGCCTCCGAAGCTAATCTCTAACTACGAATTGGTGGCTCAGGAACGCTAAGCTTTTCGGGACTAATGACTTTCCTGCTAACATTCAATCCCAAATTTCGCCCAAGAATAGAAAATGTCAGGTGAAGGGCTTTATGTGATTGTGCTTGTGAAATGGGTGCTGAACAAATGCATAAATCTGGCCGCGGGTCAAACAGACTCGCCCACAGGCAGTAAAACAAGAGGAAATATTAACTGGACTTGATTGCCCCCGCGAGCTTTAAGGAGCACCTCTCTGTCCTTTAATTGTCAACAGGCATCCCATTTGACTCTGAAAGCTTATCGGCACAAAAAGGGGTTAAACATCACTTTAAACAAATACAGACTAAAGACGAAAACCTCTTGGGGTTTGAGTTTCTACCCTCCCCGTATGTAAAACTTCAGGGGATAGACACCCTCTCCATTGACTGGTAAATGAATACCCGAAAGAGCCACTTTCAGAGGCTAAAGGGCAGACAGTTTATTGTTATTGACCTTAGATGATACATTCTGAATAAACGTGTGGGTAAAACTACAAAAAATTAATAATTAACACTCAGGTAACAATAGGATCTCAAAGAGAAAAAATATATTTGCTTAAGAGCTAAATATGAGCACTTGTGTAGAATAGCAAATCAGTAATGCAGTGTACCTAAAATATCTTAATTGTTTTCACTGCTGACCTTTGACCCTTAAGTATTTAAAACTTGTGGCCCAAGGGTGACTTCAGTCTGGTTTGCCCAATGAGCACCCCCAAATTGGGAGTCTGCACTTAAGGCGTCTTACGACATTGCTCGCTAAAGTGTTGCTTCAACTGTTTTGTATTCACATTTATTGAATACAAGTATAATTGTTATACATGCATTTGAGCATGAAATATGTTAAGTTCCTGCACTGTTTGCTGCTTTTATAAAATATATAAAGAAAAACGTTTTTACAAAGGCAGTTTTATTACATTTGGGTAAGGGTTCAACACTATGTGACCCTCTGGTAGCATCAACAAAAAAATTGTTCTTTTCATCATCCTTACATCATTTAAGTTTTCCAGCCCTGCTCTATAAGATGTAAATGAAAATTCTTTGGTATTTATGGTGGTTTAGATTTTAGGCAACCAGAAAATGAGCTTACCTGGAGTTCCAGCAATCTCCACACTTAATGTGCGTTCAATGGTTTTGTTCTCAAATGGTGATCCTTTGTGGTCACTGGAAGACAGAGAAGAGGAAAAAAACAACAAACTAAATTAGACTTTTTGGGAAAAACTTAAAACAAACTTTGGTGATCTAAGAAATGGAAATGAGTCACAAAAAATGCCTCAACTTGAATTTCAGGTTGGCTTTTTTCTGTTGCTGTAGTTTGTTGTTGCTTTCTGCCTACATAAATGTAGGAAAAACTTCTCACACTTACTTTGGAGACTCTGGGGTCAAAGGAAGTGGCAAGGTGGTTGGTTTGGCTGCAGAACACAAAGGAGCATGGGTAATTATTGATCTAGCATTTATGGCAGAAGAGAAAAAGTCCACATTCTGCAAAGCATTTAATCTCAAATTGTCTCAACAAAAACACTGAATGCTACAGAAACACCAATCCCTGCTTCAACAGTCGTTCTAACGACAGTGTTACACAAAGTAAAGCTGATTAAATTGACCCCATTTTAACAATTTACTCTCTTATGACAGACTGTTCACTATGTGAGGCAGGGTGGACGGATGGTTTCACAGGTGTCTACACACAAAACAGACTGCGCTTGACAACAAACAGATCATAATGGAGTAAAAACATACAAAGACAAATGCTACAAAACAAAACACGTGACAGTGGGTGAGCCCCTCCCTACACAAAAAAAAGTCATGATCGCATGCACCAATAGCAGAAGGAGGGGGGGGGCAAAAAGAAGGAAGAAAGGAGAGTCAAAGAAGCTTGTGCAGTTGCCTGAGGCTTTGGCCGACTTGTGCTTCAGCTGAGAGAATGCGGCTTTGGTAGCGCAATGCTTAAAAAACAGCATCTGGGCTCTGAGTCTAAAATGTATATTCAGAACACTCAGCTCAATCAGCCAAAGATAGTTCAAGAGTTGACTGTAAATATAGGTTGTATTGCAGCAAGACAAGGCTCACCCCCCTTTTCACACCCCCATATTTTCTTTTCCTAAAATGCACTCTGTAAATTGACCAAAAAAAAAAAAAACAAAAAAAAAATGCTTTTAGGGCTGGCACAAAAGCTTTGGCGAGCAGGCTGTTTGTGGTCATTGGTGTTTACGCCCTCAGAATGACGGTTAGACTCAAATTAGATCACAGGTTAGTGATGAAATCAAACTCGGAAGTGGTTAAAGCAGCACAGGGAGAAGAAGAGAGCAGAGATAAGGCCAGTGGTTGTGGGGGGGGGGGGGATGCAGTCATGATTACCTAACAATGGGTGGCCCTGGTCATCGGGGTGCTCGCTGAGTGCCTGCCTGTGTGGGTGCCCTTGCCCTTGTATGACGGAGGGAGGGGTGGGTTCTGCATTGCTAGTATCTGGAATGAGCGGGCCTGGTCGGGCCTGTGAGAGCACCGCTGCAGGGCTGCCCATGACATGGTCATCATCAACATCATCAACAACACCATCATCATCATTATCAACATCCTCCCTGTAGCTCCCCTTGTTAGGCCACCCCAGGGTTAGACCAAAGCCCATAGCTAGCCCTTCTACTTGGCTGTCCCAGCTCCCTAGGTCTAATTCTAGAGATGACAAGAGTTCCGGCTCTTCAGCCTGGTTTCTGTAATTAGTGGTTCTTCTGACTTCTTTCTGTTTCATCTTAGGAAAAAACTGAACCCGGCTATCAGAACTCTTACCAGCTGATTTGCTCTTGGTGCTATGTAAAGGGTTAATCGTGGGTTGGGGTAGTTTGGCCCAGTATTGCGTGGGCTTCTGTTTAGAGGTGAGCAGTTGACTAAGTAAAGGGTGCCCCGGCTTAACGCCTCTTTTCTTAATTGTCACTGAGATCTGCCTACGTGGTGCAAGGCTGACACCACTACTGTTGCTGCGGCCTTGTCTGCCAAAGCCTTCACTCGCCTGAGTGGCGCCTGCAGCCTCTCGGCAACGCTCACAGCTGTGACTCGCCTCTCGGGGAGGGAGGGAATAAGAATGCATATACCTAATGAACCTAGCGGCGGCCAGGCGGCCAACATCGCCTGGCGGCCGTCCTTCTTCACTGGGTGGCCCGTGCTGCGGTTTGGGGCAGGCGTGACCACAGGTGTAGGTTCTGCGGCCAACGGGGACGGAGGCGCCCTCCGACTCCTCAACCCCGTCATCGAGAGCGCAACGCTGCCATTTCCCTTCCCCATGACCAGCCATACTACACTCGCCTGCAGCCCGGCTCTCACCTCGCTGGTGATGCTGCTGCGGCGACTGTTGCTGCTGCGGTTGCTGTTGAGACGCGGACTTCTTCTTGGAAGTGGAAGAAGAGGAAGAGGAGGATAAGGAGGAGAACGAGGAGGTGGACGAGGAGGATGGCGATGAGGAGGAAGAGGCACAGAGACCCAGGCCACTCTTGTCTCTGCTACTGGCACCTCCCCAGGTGCTCTTGGCTTCACTGGCTTTGGTGTTGAGCAGGATGTCATCTGTGGCTGTTAGGTATTTCAGCAGCTCTGTGCACGGCCGCCTCACCGGGCGGTTCTGTTGGCTGGGGCCCCCTCTTGCCTTGCCATTCCAGGGGCTCTCCGTCTATGCAAAACAGCAACAAACAGAAACAAAAGCTGAGTTGGCTCCAACTTAATGGTAAATAGACTGTACCTATATAGCTCCTTTCTACATAAATCATAAGCCGTGTTTCCATCCAATTTTAATTCGAATTTTGAGCGAATTTTAACAATTTCGCAAAAAGGAAAAAACAAAGAAA
>JAUBOC010000170.1:5744108-5760079 GCA_032275365.1 Anablepsoides cearensis | reverse complement strand
CAAGCCGTTTCCATTCAGCTTTTCTGATGCGATACTTCAAAATGCGCATCAAGAAACGTTGATGGAAACACGGCTATAGTATGTACCTTGGGTAACAGCTCAATGTGGGTTTGGTGCAACAGGAAATTAAGCAGAAGCCAAATGGTAGGGTTTCTTTTCACTTATAAACTTTCACTTAAACAGAAAATAACTCTCACAAAACTGAAAAAATAAAAAATAAAAACCACTTTTGGTAATTGGAGGATGTTTTCAAGTAAGGTTGGATTTGTCAACTGTCAACTTTGTTGTAAAGGAAAGGTATTTTTCTTCTGAAAAAAATTGACAAAATGGAGTGTTTATGTCAAATAATTTAGTCTAAACTTGAGGCAAATTAAAGGGTATATATAAATTGAAATATCTCACAAAAAAATGTTTGTACATGTTTTACGAAGTTGTTTCTTTTCCGCCCATCCCCTTAATCCAACTTCACCAGCCATTCTTGCTTTGCTTCAGAGTAGAGTGCTTTATTATAAAAGTGATGATCTGTAAATATTAATCTGTTTTACTGAGATTGGTAAAAATAAATGTATCGTGTCTGTTTGGTACAAGCAGAAAGAGATGGAGCCTACAACACTAACTCTGACGGTTTGAGCACAGTAGTCACCCGTAAGTCTGGGAGGTGATGGTGGGGAGGGTTGTCTGCCCATCATCCTAATTGTGTGCCCCCACCTGGAGCACCAGCACACCACTCTGTATGCACACTGTGTCCTCCAGGAGTCCTCATTCGCTTTGCTCCAGAAATGGATGACTCAAAGGTACGGTATGAAAATAGACTCGGTAAGGAAGGTTGACTCACGGAATGTGCAAACATTGTATGTAGATTACTTAAAAATCTGTCTGTGCTGGTTTACCGTATAATATCAAGTAAATGTTTTTTATTACTATTTTTATTTTGATAATTTAAAGCATTCAGTAAATCAAGACATTTTTGCCAAGTGCTACATAAACACTGTGACGGATTCCAACAAAAATAAAATCATATATTCAATTTATTTACATTCACAACCTCTGATACTTGTGCAGACTAATCTCATAACTTAATTAACCCATCCCTATTGAATAAAATCACTCTTCCAAACATCTGATGAGAACATCACATCTGATGTTTTGATCTTGTCATCTCAAGACATCAATCTTGCCGCAAAAGCGCCGGTCGCCGTTTTTTTTTCTTTCCTTTATTCCCTGCTTTCTTTTTCTTTTTTTTCAACAGGCACCACACCAAGTTGTATAAGTGTTGAGGCTAATGAGACAACAGTGCTGATTCCTTGCCTGCAAAGCCCAACAGCAATCAGCCTGTTTTCATTACGAGACAGCCTCCTGGGATGGTAGACTGCTAAAGCAGTAGCCTAACGTCTTCTAAAGCGGCCACCAAAACAAAACAAAAAAAATGTGACAAGGCGAGAGGGAGAGAAAGAAACAAGGCAGAGAGATCGAGCAAAACGAGAGAGATAAACAAACAGAAATAAAAAACTGTACAGACAGGACTGAAAGAAGCTGCGAGGCAATATGGGAATTTTGTGCGCGTTTGTGCGCGGAAGTGTGTGTGTGTGTGTGTGTGTCCCCACCTTGACGACGGCAGGTGGTGGTCTGATCCGGTGGTTGCTGCTGGCTGCATGGTTCTGTGCCTTGCCACCTGTGTATTGATTATAGCTGAGCTGGGAGTTTGCGGGTGCCAGAAGGAGCTTCTTCAGCTGCAAACGGACCCAAACAGATTCGGAAAGGTGGGGAGAAGAAGGGGGAGGGAGGGGGGTTATGTAAATGACCATTTCTTTTCAATTACATAGCCAGCATTTATAAATGTGCAATAATTAAATTGATGCTACAGCTAAATTTATACATACACATACACAACCAGTCAAAAGTTTTAGCACACTCTATTTTTCACAGTTTTTGATATTTTTAATTTAAACAGCTTAAGTCCAGTGAACAGCTTGAAAGGGTACAAAGGTAAGTGCCAAACTTAGCTTTATGAAAATGTAACGTTACCCAAAATTGAAAGTGAAGGTGAGTAGTGTTCCTTCACCATCACAATGCACTGATCCAGGGTTGGGTCTGCCACACCTGTTTCTGACAGTTTCCATCGGTTTTGGACTGAATTGTGATGGCGAAGAAAACTGGATTCAGACACAGTGACTTTCAGTTTTGGATAACCTTATTTTTTTAAAAACCTCTGGCTGTTCAGCACTTACCTTTGTACTGTTTCAAGCTGCTCATTGGACTTGAATATCCAAACTGGAAAAATTAGAGTGTGCTAAAACGTTTGGCTGGTAGTGTTTTTACACACACACACATGTAATATGCAACACATTTAATAGAATACAGTTGTACAGTTTACTGAAAAAAAAAAAAAGAAAAAAATTTTTCCCCCTTCTTGCATAGGTGTTGTTGTATACACAAAAGCATGTGTTTCCTGTGTGATTGAGTAAACACAATCAGGCATTTCGAGAAAGGTCATCTGGAAAAGAACCGGCATGGAACAGAACAGTCTATAACGTAAAAAAACAAAACATTTTTTAGCTTAAAGCAGCGAAGCCAGAAAAATATCCAGGTAGTAACATCACGAGTACAAATAACAGTACAAATATGGGTGGGTCTAAAAATTAGAGGTCCGTCTTTTTTCTTTGTCCTGAAGGATCAGTTGAGATTCACGGGGGGGAGAGACGGGATGCTAAGGATTTCTAATTTTCCTTACTGTAATGATACAGCTTTTATTCAGTGCCTGTGGCAGTGTGTAAACTACAGTTGGCTCGACTGCAGCAGAGGAAAGCCAAATAATTGACCGCATGATTAATTAAGCAGATATTTGCCATTTTTTAAAATAATCATCCATTGGCTATGTCTGAGCAGCCTTAGCCAATTATCAAGTAAGTACATCTATGGGTAGAACAGTGTTGCTGTCGACAATAAACGTAGCAAACATATGACACTACACACTTGTGTCAATCAAATTGATAAAACCATTTCAAGGACGATCAGCTGGGCAGCGTCTGAGCGCTAACTTTTAAAAACTATCCAGGAGAACATTGAAAATACTTCTGTTTAATTATAGAAATGAGGTGTTATTTTTAGGGAGAAAAGAAAAAAACAAAGTACAAACAACTCTGGAATAAGATTTATAGTTATCCCTAAATCAGTGGTAGAATAGTCCGGAACACATTCTAACTAGAAAGAAGGCCCAAACCTAAATGTTTTCACAACTTAGTGTAGGGTTGGGCAAAAGTCTATCGTTTGCAATTAATCATCAGAAAATAATGTCAACAATTAATACCTGCCACTCTGCAATTACTGCTATTAGTGCCATGTGATGATGTTTTTTTGAGTGCGACACACTATCACTACCAGGCATGCAAGTCAACCCAATGGTAAAGCAGATAATGCTAACCCTATCATAGAGTCTATACACCTCGACATAAAGGCATTTGTAGACAAAACAGTTAAGATTAAGAGTCCCACTATAAGCAGTTATAAGGTCCAGTGAGTTTGCTTTCATCCTGCCAGAGGAAGATCTGTGAATGGGCAACGGTTCACTTAACCACCTTAATTATGCTTGTGACAATAGTCAACAACAAAAATGGAGGGCAAAGTAGTTGGAGCTCAGTGTTGAAGACTTTTGGTTTATTTTCTAGACGGGAGGTTGAAAAAGGAAAGGGGGGAAAAAGACCCAAATGTAATACCTGAAAGTAAAAAAAAAGCAAAAGAAGAAAACACCACAAACACATGGAGTCACCTGAAATGTCACCACCTTCAGATCTGTACCGAAACACTGAAGGAAAATAAATAATACGCAGCTTCTGTGTTAACCAGCTCTCTGCATCCTACTATACAGCTGTTTTGAGAGTAAATGTTCCATAAGTGTTCTGAAATAAATGGTAGTTTAAGTTTAGCAAAGCAGTCGACACTATAAAACCACATGAATACGAGCACAAATGTTTTCCTGGATACAAATTTTCCTTCGCACGTTATTTGCCCACTTGGCACATGAGTCACTCAGCTGCGTGCTCCTCGCTACCCCCCCCCCCGCGTGGTTTTGTCAGTGCAGTGGGCCTGAGGTGTTGCTGCCACACGAGCTGCGTCTCCCGTGGTGAACTTCGAGGCTTCCAGTGCCACCAAAGACAGGTACAGCATGCGGTGGCGAAAAGGGCAAAGCTTCGGTGTGCAACATCACACCAACACAGCTGTTTCACGCGGCATAAATCTGCACGGGGACGATGTTATCACGTTTCTTCCGAGTCGTTTTGATGCGCGGGCAGAAGCAAATGACTATGAACTGGTTTCTTGTGCCAACGGGGTGCCTTTGCTGTCTGAACGGGAGGTTGTGCAGAACTCGCTAGGACAAAAAGCCCCCCTAATGATTTCCTTGAAGTCATAATGGCGGAGGATTCTCCCTCCAAACAATAACTGCTCACACCTCCTTCACCCCCCTGCTGTCTCCCATGTCAGCCGCAACTTCTCATAGAGGTGGGTGTCTAGCAGAAACTGACTTCATTGTCTTTATTATTTATTGTTTCATTAATTTTTCACCATACAATGCCTCTAGCAGCATTATTAAGCAAGCATAATGCCTCTGTTAGGCTGAAAATGACCATGATTGTGAGTGTTGTGAATGATTTTGCAGGGAATTGGAACAAATTAGTAACATTTTTTAAATATTTAATAGGCAATATTTTCCACACACATATTTTCATTGAAAGACTCATAACAGTTGACCTAGTATTGTAGTCACTTATCCCATTCTGTCTCATCCTGGATCTCCATGTCTGCTTGCATTTTACACACTGAGGCAAACCAATATCAGAAGCTTTAACAGACCAATGAACACTTTTGGTGCCCGGTCTTGATTTGGTGTCGGCTGGGGAGTAGCCAGAAAGTCAGATTGTGTCTAATTCTGGAGGTCGTATCATGAAATAAAATTCCCTTCTGAATGGAACCAAGCTGAAGTTACCAAAGAAGGCTCCTCAGGCTCTGGGGTGCGTGGCGAGGCGTCTGGCGAGGATGGACAGCTCCGGTCACTGGCATTGGTCACGTCCCCATCTGCCAAGGCCTCAAACGAAGGCAATCCGTCCTCATCCACTGGGATGCTGTCCAGCGTCTCTGTAAGCACTGCCAGTAAGTTGGCCTCATTTTCTTCATCTATCTTCTTAGAAAGGGGGGAAGAGGAGGAACCCGAAGACAAGACATAGAAAGACAAGAAAAAAATGGGCCGTTTTAGTCAAGATCATTTGCATCTGATTTTTATTAGAGAGATAAAAGAGGTGGCTGGCTGCATAGAACCTTTCGATGTTTATATTAAAGAAAATAATTCTGGGTAAACCTTGGTTTTTATGCAGCAGCCACCCTATCCTGGAAGCATTCAAGAAAACAGAATTAGTGCATATTTTAAATACACCCAACTGCCGATTACCACAGAGGACTAAATGGTTTGGAGCAGGTTCTGTCACTGAGGTTTATAACAGTAAAATACACAACAGCTATCTTCAGCTACAGAAAAGAACAATTGGATTGCAGACAAAAGAGGTTCGAAAGCAACCCTCAGTAAGGTGTTACATCCCACTAAATACTAAACAAATGTGATTTAAAAGGCTGGCTTGGCAGCGGATATTTAGGACAGAGTTTCTATCAACATTTCCTGATAAATAAAACTTGTTCTCGCAGCTGACTGTTAAGTAGTCGAGACTTTAAAAGCGCATGAGTCAAAAGAGCAATAAATACGTTGAGACAGACGGCGAGAGATGTAAGCTTGGAGATTTATAAGCAATAAGTGTTCTGCAACTGTGTGTGTTGAGCACAAAAATATATAAAAGGGAGAATGTACATATGTAGATACATATAAAAAGTGACAGGAGATAAGATGCTTTACAGAGGTGTGTGTGTGTGTATCAATTTGCTACATCATGGGGACCAATTTCCAGACATACAACCTTGTCCCCATGAGTACAGATGCCATTTTTGGTTTGGGGGATAAGGTTTAGGAATAGAGCTGGGCGCTATGACCCAAATTTTATATCACAGTATTTTCAACTATTACACCGGTTTCACGGTATTTGACGGTATTTTTTTTGTCCATCACAGCTGAGCTGATAATAAAATGTACAAACGTTGTTTATTGACTTTTTTATTTTCACTGTACCTCTATCTGTGTCACTGTTTCCCTCCTCTAGTACATCTTTTCTTCTTTGCCTGGTTGTAGACAGTAAACATGCATTTTGGTTCAATTGTGAAAGGTTGAGAAAAAAATCATTATCGGGTCTATCGTTGTGTGTTTAATAAAACTTAACAGGACGTCACACCAGTCAACTCAGCTCTAGTACAAAACTACTTTCCCCGGGCTTTTCACAGTAAGAGCATGTCTCCATGCGTCTCCATTATAACGTAGCGCGTTAAATCTAACCGTGCACTTCACTGAAGATGGTGAAAACGGGATGTATTTAGTCAATATAAGCAGCTGAAACATCACCCGCCGCCAGTTACTCAACAAGCTGCTCCGACAATAACATTAGCATGCTAATACACATAGCGGCGCTGCAAGAAAAAGTGTCCCCCGGGAAACAATTCACTGGCTGCCGCGACGAAACGTTCCGCACGTGTTCAAGCTATTTAAACCGGTATGTCCGAAATTCATATCATAACAAAAATAAAAACGGGTTTTCGGTACAAAACGGTATACCACCCAGCACTATTTAGGACTAAGGTGTGAATTGAGTTTAGGCTAGGGTTAGGGTTAGGACAAGGGAGTAGGGTTGAGCTGTAGAGGTTCATGAAAGTCAATGCAAGTCCTCACAAAGACAGTGAATATGCATGTGTTTATGTGTCTGTGATCATATATCGACTGTCTTATTTTACGTTTAAAAAAATTGAAAGGGTTGCAAATTGTGAAGACAAACAGTATTTTTTGCAAGAGGTTTTGCTGTTAGCTCAAATAAATCCAGTCTTCGTGCACACCTCAAGATTATAATCACTTGATGATGACATAGGGCCATAAATACAATCAATACTTGTTTAAATAAACTTGGTTTTACCAACGTGACAACAGCCTTTTTTAATACTTTAGATTTTAAATGTCCATTTAGAGATTATCCATATATCTTCAGTGAGCCAGCTAACAGTGAGGAAAACGCTAATTTAATGTTCATTGAGCAGATTTTTTTTTTCCTTCCAACATAAACACTCAGTTATTATTAGAAAATGATAAAGGGGACATATTTCACAGAGATAACATGGTGTAGACCGGGGGGCATGCTGCATTGGCAAGCTAATGCCTTGCAGGAAATTGCTCAGTACGAGGTAGCATGCTGTTTAATTACTTGCAAGAAGCTTTAAAGTCCACTGTGCTGGAACCTTAGTGCTATTGAAACGCTCGCCATTTTCCAGCTTCCCAAATCATTACCTGAGCACTATGCGAGTTGGTATTAACAGCTGATAGAGCCGAAGCCCCGGCTTAGCCCAAACATACATTCTTGCATGAGAAATTGAAATTTGGGATCCTTTCAGATGATCACAAATGAGTCTTTAATGAGCCAGCCATCTGTTTAGTCCATACTCATCAACCATCCAATCAATGCCGTGTTTAGGCGCAGCTTTATCCGCCGCTTCCATCCTCCTTAAACCCATAAATCTAAATTTGGTAAAAATTGTCGTGTACGCTGCCGTGTGACGGGAGTTACATTAAAAGCTGGGCTGCCTAACCATTATTATTATGTCACGCTTTAGAAAGAACTGAGGTGGGGGTTTTTTAGGTCACAGTGGGCTCAAATGTAGTGAGCACAATCCTGGTTCAAAAACCTCCACCAATTCCACCGAGCTCTCACAGGTGCAGTGTATCCCAAAAGATAACTGCAAAGGGACTGTCATATTCTGAGAGAGACACTTGTAAAACCTCGAGTCATGATCGTCAGGAAGCGACTGCTGCTGTGGCTTGAGTAGAGGCACTCATAGGCCAATTGGGGATTTGGGAAACTGGGATAAAGAGCAAATTTTAGTGATGGTTTCTCCCCAAGAGAGAAAACGATATAATACCTCCGTCCAGGAGGGTGAGCTTTTCCACGCCAGCTTAGGGACCACACTGCACAGCTTCAAAACCAAAGTCACGCTAATGTGCGTCTTGGACATTTGCAAAAGAAACAATACTATCAATTCGGGAGACTCTAGGGAGATTTGGCACCAAACTGGCAGAATAACCCGAGAACCAGCAGACGACCACGTCCATTCATATTGATCACTGCAGCAGCTGCTGAGAGGAAAGGACGGACAAAGAGAGGGGAGAAAAATAGTCTCCGTGGAAGCACTTTCCTCAGCCATCTCGCTTAATGGACCTCACAGAATTAAAGAGATCTTAACAATCCTGGGCTAATTGTGGGATCACTATATATTAACCCTGCTCCAATTCTAAAGGGTGCCATTTTCCTGCAGTTTTATTCCAAATGCCTCAATTAACCATAAAACACACTGGCGAGAGCTGGCAGCAACCCCCCCACCCAACACACACCCACAGAACCCCGCTCTCCTCACCCCGTCTGATACTCCTCACACCGGCGAAGAAGAAAAACCAACCCCAGTTTTTCATTATTAGGCGAGACACTTTTGTTATCAGTCAGGCAGTCTTTCAGATTGTCCTTGCCTTTTGCTCTTTTATTGGGTTCTACAGCTCAGCATTGTGTTCTAGGAGATACTATTCACCGAGCTGATAACAGGAGGTGAAGGTGATGTTTTGAACAAACACTCACTCCCGGACAGCAAGGCAAACAGCCAAATTAGATCTGCACACCGCTTCTTAAGGGTTCCAAGGTCCTGAGCAACCTTCAAGGGATCAAATATTAACATTTTTTTTAGGGAGGGTGGGGGCAATGTATTATTTATGTGTTAAAATGATCCAAACATGTTGTGGAAGTACAGAATGATAGACTTTATGGCTGGACGGCGTAAGGTTTAATCTTAGCAAGTCAAATTAAAAGCAACCAGATTTATTTTTTTTAATTCTTGAAATGTCTTCAAGAATCAACAATAAAAGTCCAATTAGCTTTGATTCAACTTGCAAGGATTACAATGTCCTGCAAGACTGAGAATCTACACCTGAATACAAAGTTTGATCTAACTTAACAGCCCTTTTGCAATCACAGGATACGATGCAAAACCTGATACAGATTAACTAGATGTGCTGAGGTGAAGCGGTCTTTTGGTATTTTTAAGTAATGCACATTATGTATTTTTACTGTTTGACAATAAAAATGTGTTTGTGTTAAAGAACTTTTGAGAAAGTGATTCTGAAATGTAGATGCAAAGACGAGCTGCCCTTTAAACTACCTTTCACAAATGTACCAAGAGATCTGGCCAAATTCCCATGACAATTAATACAATAAAGATAAAAGGGAGCTGTTAAGTGAAGCTCAGAGGCCTTAATGTATAAATGTGTCAGTCTTTTCTACTCAGTCATCAATACATCATATTTTTGAGCTGTCAGGATGGATTAATCCTATATATTAACAGATTTGGTACTATGATTCCCTCCCTTAGTGGCTCAGAGGTGTAACACTTCTAGGTTGACTTCAACCTCTCGTCCCGCCTTGGTCCTTACATAAACCATTCAAAGATGAGAAAAAAAACCTCTGTGGAAAAGTAAGAAAGTGTTTCGTGAAAGGGGCTTAAGTTGAGCCTGAAAAAAAAACCCCCTGCTTTCCTTGATCTCAGTCTTTTTTTCTACTTCTCTTGACTCTTTAGCATTTTCAGGACGGTCTCTTGGATGAGGTTAAGCGTCTCGCTAGACCTCGAAGAGACGGCGCAATTAAACATTCTGAGAGGGAGGGGTGTATGCTCGTACGGCGTGTGGGGTGTTGGTATCAAGTCATCACATCTTGACTCTGCCAAGAAAAGCAGCCTTGGATTTGATAAACAAATAATGTCATTCTGTGTTATTACCCTCAGCCCCCAGATTTCAGGGGAAATAAATCAAAGTCAGCCCCGCCGTTAAGGCGTTAGTCAGGCCTGACACGTGGGCCGGTCACACAGGCACAACATATGGTGGCAGGGAAGGAGGGAGGAGACAGAGGGGAGGGAGGGGGACACGACGAACGGGGAGACAAATCATGGCAGCCGCCAGAGACGTCTGGTCATTTAGCATGAGCTTACTGAGATGGAGAGAGGGTGATTATGGCCTATACGGAGCGATGAAACCATACATAACACTGTTAAGTTCCTCTGCGAGTGTGTGCGCGCCTGCGTGTGTGTGTGTGAGGCAGCGGAGGCACAGTCCGATGGCGTTCCAAATCATAAAACTAAATGTTAAACCACCAGCTGTGAATGGCTTACAGATGTAGCAGTGAAGTGAAAATTCTTGTCATTTTCTTGGCGACTCTAGAATCAATCAAGCTGCCCTATTATTATCGCCAGCCACCGCGAAAAACGAGGGTGATCGTGTAAATGCCTCTGGGTGTGTATTAAGTTTGTTCAGAAAATATCTTCGAAACCACTTAAATGTTAATGAATCGCTCAGAAAATAATCATTAAATGTACATTTACAAATAATTAACTTTTGGAATCAACTTAAATTTAAGACCACAGCTAATGGACCGTACCAAACTCAAAATAAATTGTAATTTAGTTAATTATTAAAATACATATTGAGATAAAATTTGGTTTGGTAGTAGCTTAGAGATATGCCCAACACACTATCTGAGTGAAAACAAATCAAGAAGAAGATCTTTGTTTTAAAGGTGTAGTATTTGGTTTGGTAAATCTATTTATGCTGTACTACTTAAAGTGCTTGTGACATGCATATCCATGAAATACAAAAATTCAAAGAAAATATATTTATATTGAAGAAATTTGGCATAATACACATCATTTTACCCTTTATGTCACATAACTGGCATTTTTCTTTTGAATTTGGCTCAGCTAAAATGAAACAGGAAGTGACATTAAAGGGGAACCCTTTAAGAAAGATAACTTCCTAGTTTTGATTATTTAAACAACATTATTTGAACTATGATTCTTTCTCATCTCTCTATGATAGTGATTAAAATATTCTAAATAAACATCAGATTATTCTCTTTAGTCTGTGTTGTTAGCCATTTTAGCAACGGTTCTGTTCACGTACAGACATTCCCCTTTGACATCACTTCCTGTTACTTCACATGCACATATCTCAACAACCCTTCATCTCAGATGTGTGAAATCTTTTTCACAATATTTTATCAATGTCATCTTTCCAAAAATGCATTCATATTTATTACAATAAAAAATGATGTCACAGTCACTTTAAGGCTTCTGGGTATTCCATCCAAACTACCAAATTCATCTCTCAATGTTGCAGTTGGATGGTGAAAATCGTGGAATTTTGTTCACAGCTTTGAAACTCATGGATGGAAATTAAACAGCCGTGCATGGAGGAATCTGTCAGCCAAAAACTACCACATCGACTGTTCAGCTTCAGATTGAGGCCTTTACTTCCTTAACCTCTGGATGCGGACAAACATAAACCAGACTAACAAATTTTCTGGACACATTTGTAACACAATAACTCGGCTGGATAACAAATTCTCAGACAAGTTTAGCATTTTGGACCTTAAATTTTTACTTGAAATTTGCAGGAGTTGCCACCGTCTCGGTTAAAAAGTCAACAGGAGTTATAAATCAGTAAGGAGACGATTTGAACCATCAATGAGGATTGGGACGTGTGGGTGCAGAGATCGCCTGGGAACCATTTGGGGCTGTTACAGCAACAGCCAGATGAGCTGACAGGGGAAACGAGAGAGGAAAATGATGTGCGAGTGAGCCAAACAGAGAAGGAGGACTGTTGTTGCACTTGCTGACACAGGCCAGATCCAATTGAGACACCTACTCAAGGGGATGTTGGCAATAGTTGTTCTTTTGAGTTTTTCTGTGAAAAATCCTTTACCCAGTAAAGCTTGCTGCACAAACTAACTGCCTGAACTCTGCCACCCGTCTGCTGAGATCTGCTGAGGCTATCATGTGCTGTTTTTAACCCGTTTCATCTAACATTGGTACAAACATTATCCAGTGGGCTTTATGGATAAGTACATTAAACGACCATGTAAAGATCTTTACCCGACACAGACAGCAAAAGGGCAAAATATATTTTTGACCATGTCTGTGTGTGTTCAGTTGCCTGTAGCATTCCCAAAAGTATCTCATGAATCATTGATCGGATTTCAATGACACTTTCAGAATAAAATCACTGGGTTGACATCTACCACTCATTAACTTTTAAAGGCTGACACACAAAGCAAGCTTAATAGCTTTAGCATGCGTGACCCATTACACTAAACTGAGTAAAGGTGTCTTCTTTGAAATGAAATCAAATTTTTCTTATTTGAATAACCTAAAAATAGGATTCAGACTAAATATCAATGGGTTAGTTAAGGGTCTTGATTAGGAAGACAAGTCTAGGCACCGCTTACGATATTAGGATGATCCAAATGTAGCTTAAAGAACAGAAATCTGAAAATGTGCTGAAGTTGTTTTGACCAAATTTGACATACAGTATATAATTGGACTTATCCCCAGTTTATACTGCGTTTCTCTCTCTCTCTTTCTGAGTGTTGACTGATTGCTCCACATCTTTTTAATTTTTTTAAATTCCTGCAACTTCCCATTGGGATCAATAAAGTATTTTGAATTTGATTTAATTTAAACTTTGGCATTAACTTTTGGATTCTGTTCTGTTTGTTAGTTGGGGATGGTATGTCATAAAACCACTGATTAAATTTTGGATTCAACAAAATTTAATATGACCGCTACGAATAACTGACTTTACAAAGCACAAAAATGCTAAAGCTTGTCCAGTTTTACCGATATTGAGCTAAAATTTGGTGGGGTGGTAGATGAGCATCATACACAAAACATACTCCAACTGCTAACAAATCATATTCCATATCATAAAGTTATTTTCAATGTTGGACCAAAACAACCCAATTCCTCAAAATCGGACAATCTTAGTCCAAAGCTCTGGCATGAAAGGCAGAGGGCGAAATACAACCCACACAAAGCAACAAACTTCTTGCTAAACACGGCATAAAACGGTTGCACGTGTCTTTCAATAACCTCACGTTATTGGATCTAAATGATAACCTCGCCGGTTGTGACGTGTCTCTATCTACTGTTCTGCCACAAGATGCTGTTGTTTTCCTCCTCCAGCCGCTCAGCAGATGGTCCAAGCAAACCATCTCCTAACGCCACCAAATCACACGCCGCCGTAATGACCGGACGCGCAATCTTTTGTTTTGGCAGCTACTTCCCAATGCGCTTGGCACGAGGAAACACTGATTGCTGTGATTGCTCTGACTGTGCCTTGTTCTGACGGTCGCAGCAGGAGCAGGGGGAGGAAAAACAGAGATTTGGAGGCTCAAATAAAAATTATTCAGCTGAACGCAGGGTTTGAATAAGGAATGGTGCTTCCCTCTGATTTTTTTTTCCCCTAGCTTAATAGCATGCAAATAGCTGTTTGTTCTGAATGTGCACTTCTAAGCAAAGGGCCTTTGAACATACTGTTACACTGCTGATAATGTGTTGGAAGAACACAGGGAGGGGAACAGATTAGAAATGGACAGAAAAAGGACTGTTTTAACTGTCAGTCTTGGTGGAGTTTAAGGAGTCTTTTGGCATTTTGGGATTTATATTTTGTCAAATAGTTCTTAGTTAATTTTCTATCAGCTTTGACATCAGTCATAGAGCACAGAGTACTGAGAAAAAGTGCCTTTTTTTGTTTTTACACTTATAAAACAGCTCCTTCTTAAAGATGACAAGATGATGTGAAAGAACACTACACGAGCTAATAACTAGAGAATTTGCAATTCCAGCAATAGTGCAGCATGAATGTTTAATGATGAAAGCAGGTAGCAAGAAAAGTTGTAACTACCAGAAAGAAATTGTAAAAGAATTACTAACAAATATTAAAAATAAAAGGAAAGCTGACATTCAGACAAAGAATGTAAAATGTGCAGAAAAATGACTTATTTGTGACCTTTACCTTTTAACTTGTGACCTTGAAATTAATAAGTCATCAATGAAAATACATGTTTGTTGAACTAAGCAGAAAGAAGTTAAAATTATCACAAAAAAGTGAAAAAAAGTAGTTAAAAAGCTAAAATTAGCAAAAAAAAACTTAAAGAGGACGATTGCAGAATTAAGTCACAAAAATGAATTTACCTAAATGACACTCAATTTAGCTAAAAAATAATAAAAAAAAACAGCAGAATGAAGCTGAAAGGTGAATAAAAAGCTTAAATTAACAGTTAGAAATATAAAGATGCACATCAAAGCTGATGTTAGTGGAAATAATTTTTAAAAAGCTGAACCAGGATAAAACTTAAAAAGTATAAACCGTTAATCAAAAATTATAAATCAAGAAGTATAATATGTTGTAATACAAAAAGTCATAAGCCAGAATGTCCCAAAGAAGCTGAAAGTTTTAATATATAAATTGTTTAAAGAGCACAAATATTGCGAAAGACTGTGCTAAAAAATGTATGAAAAAAATGGATCTCAATATAAACCTCGGAACTAGATTAGGTGTTTTACCTCATTTCTCATCCTCTGTTCTCTATGGCTGTTGTCAGTACTATGGATAAGTGTTTGACTGAACATCGCTTCTAAAATAACCAAACTATCCCTTTCAGTTTGCTATTAGCTGTGTGTAGCTATTCATAAAACATCTGCACACCGAAAACAAGATAAAGGCTGGTCATTTTGGTCCTGACATTAACATAGATCTGTGACAAAAGCAAAACGGTACAGAAGGTCTTGTTCATCTCTGCTGCTGACACCACTTCCACACACACACACACACCCACAAAATCCAGCTCCTGACCTTTCAGGCCCTGCCAAGCTCATCGAGGCTTTATGACGTTTCATTTGTCAAAGTAATGTCTTTCTCGGAGCAACGCCAATATGTGCAGAAAGCTGGGATCCAGTGGACAAGATATAGAAGGCTACAGTGTTTCAAACAACAGACACATAAACATGTCTGTGTGTAAATGTCCTATTAAACAGCCTCACACACTCTGGTTTGTATATATCATAATGGGAACAATAACACAGATTGTAGGTAGTCAGCCTTGGCAAACCCAAAAGCTATAACGCTTTTATTTGACATATATTGGGCTAAAACGTGGTGTGGTAGTAGATAAGGGCAGAGGTGTATAGTAGCTAAAAACATTTATTTAAATATGACTGGAACTCATCGTGAAAGTTGTTATTTATGCACACTAAAGATGAAGTGTTGAATTTATTTAACCAAGTTATGTCAATTGGTTCCATTAAACTGAACTGATTGGTTTATTCAACTCTGTTTAGCGGAACCAGTTTGCTTAAATAAATTCAATTTATCATTTGTGTAAATGTGTGTGAAAGTACTTTTAATTCTTCTTATTTTCTTCTTTTTTTTGAGGATTTTTATGACTTTTACTTAAGTACTTTTCTTATCAGTGAAATTTATTTTTAACAATCATTTTCTGTTAAGTTACTTTTACTTAGTTATTTTTTTACAGTACTTTAAACAGCTATGGATAAGAGTCAGGATAAACCCTGAATGAACAGATTGCGTGAGGTCTTTGTTTAAAACATGATGTGACTGATACGTATTTCTTCAAGGAATTTTAGTTTTATCAATTTTCAGGTCCAATGAATTTTAATGATTTATTCGCAGTATTTTTTATTTACTTATTTACAATTATAGGGCGGTACCGGCCCTATACAGGTAGGTCCTGTTTAAAACTTTGATGGGATGTGGCTGATATGTATTTCTTCAAGGAATTCTAGTTTTATTGATTTACACAGGTCCAATGAATTTTAATGATTTATTCGCAGTATTTTTTATTTACTTATTTACAATTATAGGGCGGTACAGGCCCTATACAGGTAGGTCCTGTTTAAAACTTTGATGGGATGTGGCTGATATGTATTTCTTCAAGGAATTCTAGTTT